>JAVYIG010000184.1:185000-787386 GCA_035222895.1 Strongylocentrotus droebachiensis | reverse complement strand
AATCTCTTAACGTGGGTCTCCTCCTAAAAGAAATAATGTATCCACTTGCAAAGCCTTTAACTCACATATTTAATCACTCGTTATCACAAGGTGTTTTCCCTGATCTATTAAAAATAGCTAAAGTCAATCCCATTCTCAAAAAAGATGATCCCCACGAAATTAGTAACTATCGTCCACTTCCCCTACTTCCAAGTATATCCAAAGTCTTAAAAAATCGTTCATAATAGGCTACAAAAAGTTATCACTTAACACAAAAATACTCAATTCAAATCAATATGGCTTCAGAAAAAATTACTCAACTGACTTAGCATTAATTCAAATTTTTGAAAAAATTACAAGCGCCATAGCTAACAAAGAGCATGTTATAAGTGTATCCTGTGACTTGAGTAAAGCATTCGATGACGCTCAATCACGCTATTCTACTCTCCAAACTCAGTCAGTATGGAATTCGGGGTCAGCCACTCTTATGGTTTAAAGAGTATTTAGCAAACAGAAGAAAATATGTTACATACATACAGGGGCGTACGCAGGATTTTTTCAAGGGGGGGGGGGGGGGGGGGGGGGGGGTTTTAAATATTTTGCTCCCGAAAATTTGAAAATCGCGGCCGGCCGAAAAGTCGCTCAGTGGGGGGGGGGGGGGGGTAAGCGGACACATTTTTTTACGTTAGCCGTGGGCATAATTTTTTTTTTTTTTTTTAATAACTAAAAAAAAAAAAAAAAAAAAAAAAAAAAAAAAAAACCAAAGGGGGGGGGGGGGTTTGAACCCCCAAACCCCCCCCCCTGCGTACGCCCCTGCATACATAGTTATAATTCCGATCCTCTTAATTCAATGCGGTGTTCCTCAAAGGCTCCATCTTAGGTCCACTGTTATTTCTTCTTTATGTAAATGATATTATCAATACATCCCCCTTCTTTCTTTTATCTTAGTTGCCGATGACACAAATATTTTTATTCTCATAAAGACCTTAATTCTTTAAACAATACTTTGAATTATAAAATTAACAAAGTATCAAACTGGTTTAAGTCCAATAAACTCTCTCTTAATACAAAAAAGACACATTATCGAAAGGGATTACACTAATTAGAAAAGAAAAGGAGCACGTGTCAAAGTACAACGGCTAATTATCAGAAGGTGAAAAGGGGCACTTCTTACACCTAAAAAAGGGGGCACTCACCATGCGAAATGGGAAATGGGCATTTGTCGACGGAAAAGAGGCACCCATCAGATTTGATAGGGGCATTTATAAGAAGTGAAAAGGGGCATTTATGCAATAGGGATAGGTTCCTTATTGGAAAGGAAAAGGGGCACGTATCATTGATAAAAGGGTAATTATCAGAGGTGAAAAAGGGCACTAGTCGCATCTGAAAAGGGGCACTAATAATAAAGGAAACGTTCATTTGTTGAAAGAAAAGGGGCACCGATCAGATTTAATAGGGGCATTTATCGCGAGGTGGAGGGGGATTTATGAGAAGGGGGAAGTGGCTCTTATTAAAAAGAAAAACGAGGCACATGTTAGGATAAATGGGGCATTTACGAGAGATGAAAAAGGGTAATTATGAGAAGGGTATGGGGCACTTATAAGAAGGAAAAAGAGCATTTATTAGGAAGGAAAAGGGGCACGTGTCAAAATAAAAAGGGCAATTATTGAAGATGAAAAGAGCACTTATCAGGAGGAAAAGGGGCACTTTTCAAAGTAAAAAGAGTACCTCTCAGAATGATATAGGGTCATTTACCAGAGATGGAAAGGGGCTATGAGATTGAAAGGGACTGTTTTCATAGATGAAAAGGGGCATTTATGAGAAAGGGAAGGGGCTTTTTTTAATGGGGCACTT
This sequence comes from Strongylocentrotus droebachiensis, assembly GCA_035222895.1. Classification (NCBI taxonomy): domain Eukaryota; kingdom Metazoa; phylum Echinodermata; class Echinoidea; order Camarodonta; family Strongylocentrotidae; genus Strongylocentrotus; species Strongylocentrotus droebachiensis. Next base: position 785,553 of record JAVYIG010000184.1, on the reverse strand, counting down.
ATTAGAAAGGAAAGGGGGCACATGTGAAAATATGAGGTGCGCTTATCCGGGTTAAAAAGGTGTGGTTATTAAAAGGGGAAGGGGCACTTACCAAAGGTGAAGGTGGCACTTACCACAAGTGAAAAGGGGCGCTTCTCGTATTTGAAAAGGGGCACTTACTAGAGATGAAAAGGGCACTTATGAGAATGGAAACTGGATAGTTATGAGAATGGAAAATGGACACTCATTGCAAAGGAAAATGGAAACTTGTCGAAGGAAAAGGGGTACTTGTCAAAATAAAACGGGCACTTATCAGAGGTGGAAAGGGGAATGGGCACTTTTAAAAATTAATATAGGCACTTTTCAAAGTAAAAGGGGCACTTTTTATGTAAAATGAGGCACTTCTTACAAAGTTAAAAGGGCAGTTTTCCTTTGTAAAAAGGGGCACTTTGGGGGTACTTGAAATCTCTGCTCCCCCCCCCCCCCCCCCGGAGCGCCGCCTCTGTCTGTGGAGCTGCCTTGTCCTTCTTGCCTTTCTTTTCCTTTGAAATGTCCTTATCTTCCTCATCCCCGTTGGATCTGGAAATCTCGATGCGAAACAAAGGATAGGATTTCTTGGTGTCCTCATCCACAAACGATTCTTTATTTGAGGACGCAGTCTCATATCTGGTCACTTGTTTTCGCTTCGCTCCGATTACGACGATGTAAAAGCACCAACCGTTCCAATCTCTTTCCTCCTCCTCTTTTTTGTGAATTTGCACTTTTTCTGTGGAGCTGCCCTGCCCTCATTGTCTTTCTTATGTTTTGAGGTGTCCTCATCCTCGCGGGATCTGGAGATTCTGCTGCCTGCAGAGGAGATATCTTGGTGCCCTCATCCATGGATGATTCTTCACTTGAGGACGCAGTCTCAGATCTCGACACTCGTTTTCGCTTCGGCTTCTCACCTGAGACGCCGTCAATCGTTTTCCTTCTCCTCTTTTTTGTGACTTTGCCCTTTTTCTGTGGAGCTGCCTTGACCTCCTTGCCTTTCTTTTTCTTTGAAGTGTGATCCTCATCTTCGTCATCCTCGCTATAATTGGTGATCAACAAAGGGCGTGATTTCATGGTGCCCTCATCTTGGCCCTTTCCTTTATTCCTCTTGTCATCCCCACTTCCGCCGCCTCCTCGTGTTCCATTCTGTCTCGCACTATTATTCCAGTCTTCATTTTCTTTTGCCTTCTTTTGAGCCTTCTTCTTACTCCGCTTGGATCCCTCACCATCCACTTCTTCATCCTCATCATCCTCATCATCCTTATCACCATCATCGTCGTTATCCTCTTTGTCATGACAATCTAATTCGTCCATCAGAGGGTTTTCTGCCACTTCTTGGCTATCCCCTTTCTTGCTTTTCTTGTCGAGACTCTTTAATCTCAATCCAGAACATCCTTCACTCTCAGCATTAGACTCGTCATCTGAAGAAGAGTCGAAACTGCGAAGCTCACCGCTCTTGGGATCTATCTTTGTAGGAGATTTTCTGATCTTCTTTGCTTTCTTGGATGGATTTATTTCTGATTCAGACTCCTTCTCAACATCAGCCTTTTCCTCATGTTTCTTCGCAAAACTCTCTGCTTTGCCTTCTTCAGGCTTATCTTGGGCATCCGGTACATTCTCAGAAGCATCATCGCTATCAGTTCCACGGTTACGTTTTCTGTTCTTAATACCCTCACGCCTCTTTAGTATCATTTCCACTTCAGAGGCAGAGTACATCTTTTCTGGTTCATTTTTTTTCTTTTTGCTGCTTAATTTTCTTCCTCGGGGCTTGGTATTATCATCACTTTTCTCAGATTTACTCTCAGAAGATTCACTTTCACTTGCTGCAGAGCTATGTCTGCTTTTTCCTGTGACTGTCAATGCAGAAAAGTCCTTTTTTTTCTCAGCTTTATCTTTCTGCTCCCCTCCTTCGTCCCAAGAGGATCCTGAAGAAGACTCTCCAGGAATTCCATCAAAACCAGACTCTTCTTCAGGATTACTCGAGTCCTCTCCTGGTCCTTCTCTCCTTTCGGTCGTCTCGTCGTGATCAGAGTCAGTACTGGACACGGGTTCTTTCTTCACAGCCTTGGAGAATGTATTGGACAATTCCTTCTTTGCGTTTGGAGTAGATTTCTTAAGAGACCTTGTTGATTTTTTAGGACTACATTCCAATCCTTCACTCTCGTCACAAGAATCATCATCAGACTCACTAGTAATGGACATCAGTTTAGCTTCTTCGTCCTCTTGACTCTTACTGTCATCGCCGTGGAGATGCTTTTTCACGCAGGCCTCAAACTCTCCCAGTACGGTCTTGACCTCGCCGATATGCTTCAAGGACAGGTTCATCTGGAGCTTCTGCATGTCAGGCACCTCATTCTTGAGTCGCACCAAGCTCCTCATGAACAGAGCCCTATTGCTGATGTTTCCTACAAGATACTGAAGAAATTCCTCAGCGATAGCTGCATCCTGCATCTTCTCCTTCTTAGGTGCCTTCACTACCCTTTTCTGTACAGAAACATTTGCCTTCTCTGTCTCCTTCTGCTCTATTTCAAGAGACCGTGCAAGGAGAGCACTGAACGCGTCAACAAATACTTTAAGGGGGCGAGGATCACACACGTAGCACCTCCACTTCTTCTTTAAGATACGTTTCAATTCGTCTGTTCCCAAATTGAAAGCGATGCAAGGCTTGCAGAATGTCTTGCAGCAGAAGTCACAGCAGGATAGGGAACCGCCTTGCCCACACCAAGCACACTCCTCCTCGGAGCCGTCTTCACCCTTCTTCCAGGGACATTTGTTGTATAATTCCAAGCATTTCTAAAACACACAAAAATTAAAGACAATTTTCCAACTGTTACTGATTGAAAGGAGTTTATTTATAATAATTGCTGACAATCAATAGATAGACATTTATTCACATTAAAACGTCATCACAATAATCATATTACTGACCTCAAAAAATATTTATCTAAGAAATTTGAGATTTGTATTTGTCCTCTTTTAGGTCCTTCTCATCATCCATGAGAAATTTCAATCACATAGCTTGGTTTCCCCCAAGATGTATCTTCCCAAATTTGAAATTCAGTTTCAGCAAAGAAGTTGAAGAAAAACAAATCCTCCCAAAACAAAACCATACTAAATACAGAAGTGAACAGAAACAAATTCAGATATTTGTGTCCTCTATTACACAAAAATGTTATTTGATAATTTAAATTTCTTCATTTTTATTAAATAACAAAGTTGCTTAATCAGAATTTAATTGTGACCTAAACTAGCAAATACGCCCATACTTTAGATCTGAAAAAAAATATAATCTGATATACTCTACAGTTACACTTTAAACCATTATTCCGATAGACAGAATTGTTTGCTAATATACGTGAACGTTCCTAACAATCACACAAACTTTGGTCCTGATAATATGAACTTTGCTTCTGGCGAGAAAAAAAATGATGATATGCAAACATTTATGTAAAATCTGAGATCTAATCTAAGTTGGAGGAAACAATTCTTTGCCCAATTCACATAAACCCAATCCCCCACCCTCCCTAAAATCACATGTAAGCTTCCCAAATAAGTAGATGATTTAATTTGATTTATCAAATGACCAATTATTAGACATCATACCTTACAGATTACCACACTCAGAACTGGGTGACAGAAGAAGGTTTTTCTGTCGAACGGGTCGACCTGGGTGCCGCATGCCGTACATAACACAGATTCTACAGTTGGGGGTGCATCTGCAAATGATGGAATCCAATAATAACTTGAGAGTAAGTTATAGAGTAAGCGACAATTCAAGATATATTTTGTATGCAAGTATTCATGAGGCTATAATCAATATTTGAAGACATAAAAGTCATGGTTTAACAATTTTTTTTAATTTTCTCAAATTTTTTTCTCAATAGTAATGAGTTGCATAACTTCTCAAATAATAGATGAATTACAAAAAGGAGCAAATACCTAATCAGTATTAAAAGGGCAAGCCCAAGTTTATTTTTTCTCACAGATTTCAGTATAGGCCTACTTGATGGTTGTTGGTAAGCTTGGATCAGACTTAACATGAAAGAAATGATACTTTCACATTACAAATCAAGTTCTCTATCCCACAATCCTTGGTCATGAATGGAACATCAAACATATAGTCCTAGGCCTTGCCTAACTATTTGAAAACGAGGGAAAGGGGTGGTTTCTTACTCTGATTGTTAGAATCTTTTCTTTCTTTCAGCTCGCGAGGAAACTTTAGTACCTTGCCCTTGTACCCATCTTCCTCTCCATCGGGTGCTGCCTCTGGCTGGGCGATGATTGTACCTGAGATTAGAGGAAAATATTTGTTTTAAACTTCAAGAAATAATAATAAGAAGAAGAATCCGGAGAAGAATTAGCTCAATTATATAGCGCAGCTACCTGGCAATCCCAAAATTTGATCACATTTATCCCTATGGTGATGCAAATGAGTAACAAGTTTTAAGTTCACAGCTAAACAGCTTTAAAAAGTTATTGATATGGTGATCAGAAGTTTTGAAGAAAAAACCTCTTATTTCATGATTATTTGAATTGCTGACTTTTTCAGAGCAATTTACAAGTGATTCATCATAAATTTAAAAAAATTAAAAGATGGAAATTGTGGACATATAGGAGTATAGCCATGAAGGATTATGTTTTGTTCTTTGGAGATTTAACAATCACCCCTTCTCTTGGACTAAAGATGATCTTTCTTGGTATCATGGTAGGAGAAAGCTAGAAATCATGAATACAAAATGGACATGCAAGCAACATCAATTTTCAGCAAGAATCATAGAGTATATTTAGCGAAATCCTCATTTAGGGTATATTTTGGTTTCAGAAGAAATCCTCGTTTAGGGGGTATCTGGAAAACCATGCTTACAGTATTTCTACATGACTAAGACCCCGCGGCACTTCTTGCACTTAAGAAATGGACTACACAGAGATGAAAAAGGCACTTGTGAGAATGGAAATTGGGAATCTGTTGAAGGATAAGGGCTCCTGTTAGATTTTAATAGGGCCATATTTGAGATGTAAAAAGGGGCATTTTGAAAAGAGGAAGGGGCTCATATAAAAGAAAGGAAAAGGGGCACTCTTTCGAAGCATTCAAAGGCAATATGGTACTTATTGGAAAGGAAAAGGGGCATGTGTCAAAATCAAAGGGGCACTTATAAGAGGTGAAAAGTGGCATTTAAGAGAAAGGGAAGGGGCTTCTCATTACAAGGGGAAAGGTGTACTAATCGCAAGGAAAAGGAGAACTTACTAGAAGGGGAAAGGGTAGTTCTTAAAAATTAAAAGGGGCACTTGTCCTATGTAAAAAGGGGCACTTTGGGGCTACCAGAAAATGTAAGTGTGTTATCGGGAGACGGCAAGTTCAGATCTAACGTAGATTATTGTTGTATATAGCGTGTACACCATATACCATAGCCTATAATCTAGGCGGAGTGCCGAGCTTTTTTCTTTGCTGCTAGACTAACCCTAAGCAGAACGTCTGATACGGCGAGACTACGAACCGTGAGTCGCGAAGCGGCTCACCGCCTATAACCACTGGTCTAGCTTTAGTCGTTGTTTTTTTATTATCGACCTTGAATCCGTGGCAGTTTTCGTACGAAAAACTGCCACGGATTCATGATCGATAATAAAAAAACATCGCCGTATCAGACGTTCTGCTTAAGGTTAGTCTAGCAGCAAAGAAAAAAGCTCGGCACTCCGCCTAGATTATAGCCTACATAGATCTATACCACCAACGGTAGCGGGTCACGCGGTGGCGACCAGGAGGGGCTGCATTGCATTGTCTGCACTGGTCATGTACTGAAGCAAAGGCTTACGTTGGATGGAAGTCGAGGCACGGAAAAAGGGTAAAGAAGAAAGATAGAGAGAGACAGAGCCCCCCCCCCCCCCAATGGTAATTCCAACGCCAGTGAACTAATGCATACAATCTTATTTTTTACCTTCTGGTATTTCTGCATTGAGTGAATTGTCGACCGCAATAGCTGTCTCTGGCGACGATTCACGACCACGACTCTGTCCCTGTTCCTCCCCATGACGTCTAGATACATGTCTGTTGAGGTCATGGCTGCGCTCGGTTGTGTAGGAGCACTTGGTGCAGCTGTGTTTGGGCATGATGTAGGTCTACAAGTTAGACATTCCAACATAAGGGAGAAATAGAAGAAATAAAGGACAGCAGAATTGTTATGTTTTACTTTCTGTTAAACCCATATTTCAAGGGTGTCATCTGTACGTCGCATTACGAATGTAAAATCCACCAGTGCGAACGGGGGGGGGGGGTGGCCAAATGTCGTGTAGTATTGTCCCAAAACCCAGTTAATTATGAAGTACTCTCATATTTATACCCTGACCAAATGCCTAGTTTGAGGTGCACTTTAAAGCCAAGTAAACGTATGTCTTTTTAATCCTCCCGTATAGAAAGACCATGGACCCCCCCCCCCCTGCCCAGCCCCCCCCCCCCCCTCCCCCAATCCGGCCCGTATTGACTTTACACACCGGGCTTAGGGGGTGTTTTCAAAATAAGGGAACATTTATACGTGTACCCTAAATAACATTGAATAACATTGAGTGGGGGGGGGCGGGCCATGGACCCTGGTTTGATTCTCGACTCGATCCCTCTCTCCCTCTTTCTGCTGATCTAACCTCCTCTTTCTACAGCTTTTGCAATCATTCATTTTTATTTTCTATCTTTCTTTCTTTCTTTTTTGCCTTCTTCTTTGTTTCCCCATTTTCCCTCTTATCACCTTTCCCGAATATATAATTTATTTATTGCTACTTATTTTTTAACTTAAAAAAAAAATGTTTACTTTGTTTTCAAGACGTATTCTAAAACAGCCTCTTCTTCTTCTTATCGAGTCACTACACAAGTCCCGTCCAGTGGTTGTTACTAAAAGAAACTTGAGTAGTGTGGTTGAAGGATTCGCAGATTTTCATCTGACGGACCGCGACGTGAACGCTCCTTCAATGGCCCCACTGTTTTTACTGTTCTCCTACACTTAAAGTCACTGAGTAGTCGGCTCTCATGGGGAATTCGACACCGTTCGGGTGTTTACCCAATAACAGGTGTTGTCAATCACCAGGGTTAGCCTTGAGTTTTATGACCATTGGACCTTATGTAATGCTTTGATTTGCCCGAAGACTCTCGAGCTCTCCGAGAGATTAGGGGGTAATTCTCGACTGGACTATGGGTTTGCTGTGTGCAAAATTGTACCCCCATTAATGGTATTTCCACCAAGTCTGGTGTCAGCGAATTATGGCCTTCTGCACATGGAAACTGGCGATCCAATCCCTTTAACTATAGTCTTGATACAGTACAGGTGATTGGTGATTGGTGATTGGTGATTGGTGATTGGTGGTTCCTCTGAGGAACTAATATTTCAACAAGCTCTGTTTCTATTTAGTTCCTCTTTTCTCGTGATATTACTATTATATTTGTCTTGTTTCATTGTTTATTTTTTGTAACATACTTGCAAATTGCAAATAACAATGCAATTTCACTGTACAGGTAACCTGGCGTAAGTCGATCTTCTTAGCAGGACTGCGTGAAATGCGTCAATTTACGAAATATTCGACTTACGCATAATGTCAGATGAATTCCCTCTAACTTTGGGGTTCCGCAGTGCTCTTTAATTGGACCTTTGGAATTCGTTTTGTATACTGGTCACGTGAGGGACGTCGTCGCAGCTCACAGAGGTATATATTAGCCACATGTTATTCAATTCAATTCAATTTAATTTCGGTTTATTAATATCAAAATATATAGGCTACAATGCAGTAGTCCAGGGACCAATAACGCAATGTTTACATAAAATGTGCATATAAATAGGAATGATCATATACATGTACGATTAAAATGATAACAAATAAAGTCATCATAATTGTTCATACCTCAAGCCATATACATATTTTGCTAAATGATAGTATATAGATGAATAACTGTAAGAGTAACTTGAAATGTTGAACCAATTATTGCAAGTAATCATAATCTAAAACAGAGAGGGAATTATTATATTGCAATTGTCAAAATGAGATCCATACACTGAACAAAGTACACATGCAGGTTCATCTGTTATGGGACAGATTAGGACATTGGTCAAATTTTAATGGATGGAATTATTACATAAAAAATATATCATTAAAGCATTTCATATAAAGTGATGTATATGCAGACGATAACCAGTTCTACATCGTTTTGGTCCTGGGAATTTGATCGACTTGAGCGAATATTCGACTTTAAGTTAAAAATTCGACTGATTAGACGGAGATTTAACACACGTAAGTCTATGACAAAAAATTTGGATTTTCTTTGTCTTTGTCTCATCGACCTAGGCAGTGCTTCGACATATTAATTAGTATACGTGGCAGACTTACGCGAGGTTATCTGTATTATGTTTTGCATGAGAAATAAAATCATTTGAATCTTTAATGTAAAAATAGTGAAATCTAGATGATCATAATTGCACACCTGAGGGGGAAGAGAGAGAGAAGGAAAAACAACACGAAGGGGATATAAAGCAGGGGGAGAGGGCATCTACTACTTACTTAGCTTTAAAGCCTCGATCAGTGTATATCGAAGAAAAAGAAGTAAAATATACTGCTTTATTCCACTTCATCCACATCAGAGAATTGTATCACCTACTTTTCTCCTCCCGTTTGCCTTTAACACTTCTTCTCACAAACTTAGAAATACACCCCAAATTACAAAGTATAATATATCCGTACACGTACACTTGTTTTTTCTCTTTTACATTTTTATCTAATCCTAAATTGTTTATACTCCATCAAAGCGACAAACAATACAAACTCACCCAAGCTATAGACGTCAGCTGCTATTCTAAATTCGTAATATCAATTCCGAAAGAACGTTGACAACGTTGGGACTCCTTCGATAATTAAAACTTTAGCGGAAGAACTGAAGATTAATTCATCAATATCTGCTCCTAATTTGTGCTTCAGACGCAATCAAGATGGCGCCGAGTTGCATAAAGTCCAACTTCAAACTACTGCGCATTTAGCAGTGATAATGCACAGTTTCAAATACAACCCACACTATGCAGATATACAGTGCAAAAGAAGGGCAAGCAAGAAGAATAAAATATGACAATCGATAGGCATCGTTGTACTTTGTAAGTTAAATGACATGAATGTGAATAACAGCAGGATTCCGTTGCGTCCCTGTTTCATAAAAAGTATCAGTGACGAAGAAGAAATTTTGGTACTTGTTATTGATAACAAGTCTAATGGAAATAGGGCCCAGAAGATTTTTTTAGAAGATTAGTCATGGCATGGGTGCCAATGATGTTGCTTTTCAGTGGACTTGTTAACAAATTGTATGCATACTTTTTTAACAAAAATTTCTTTTGGCGACTGAAAAGCTCGCCAGAGGATTGCCTGACATGCTAATTAATCATAAGAACATTACGCACAGCGACAAAGTATGATTGTGGAAGCAGTACCTACATACAGATTCATGTACATATAGAAACAATGACAAATATGATCCTTGATAACGTATTATTTAAAGACAAAACATAAATAAAATACAGGAAGATAAAGAAATACAAATTAATAATTGCTACAGTTTAAGAAATATAAGATAATCGCCACTTGAATTTGCCAACTTGCAAAGACCAATATCCATACACAGTGACGTAGAAACGGGGGTGCATGGGGGACACTTGCCCCCAATTGAATGGTAAAAGAATAATATTCGAAGCATATATAGCTGTTTCTATACGGGTTCGATCTCGGGGTTATAGCAGGATGTAACGTCCCCTGAAGCCTATAGAAACAGCGATGCCTCTCATAGAAGTCAATAGGCTATATCTACAATATTACCTGCAAACACTGCTTACTAGCATATAGGTTTCCTTGTTCCTCTATCTATAATGTAATTGGTTATTGTATAATGCAATTGAATATTCTCGTAAAAGACCACTTCGTGAAAATGTTGGGGTCCTAGGTGGAGTGAATTTTTTTTTTTTTTTTTTTTTTTACAGAGTTGAGAAATATGGTAGTTTCAATTGCTCTTTGTTTGATATATATACGCTCTCAAGATTGATATTTACAGCAATATAGTGATGATGATAATGACAGTAATCGTAATATTAGTAGTAATAGGAATAATAACTACTGAATATAAAAAGTAACATCCAAAAAACAGCGTTTCTTTATAATTATTATCAAATAAATTTGATAGTCACGTTTGGGGTTGCAAATATTTTTTTGGGCACGGCGTTAATTATTGTTGCCAACATAGTTATGGATGTATTCAGGCACTTTGCTGCCTGAATCCATCCAGTTTCTAAATGTTGCAAGCGAGTGAAGAGAGTGTCGAAGAAAGGCTCTTTGTTATCTTCAAAATGATAATTCCTCGTGAAATAACATACTTTCGCGGTTTCTAACCTTCGGGTTTCATGAAATCGACATCATTCCAACAATCTTTGTTGTTGTTGGATATAGCCTACTCTCTCTCTCTCTCTCTATCTCGTGGCACTCCTAGAGATGTCTTGCGGCACCCCGGCCGGTTAAAAAAAAAAAAGCTGTCCCAAATGGTCAACATTTGAGGGGGCTGAATAATGACCAGGACAGGAGGGGACATACTCCTTGCCCCTTTAGAGTGGGGGAAATGTTGCATTATAGAGTGAAACGAACACAAATGGATACTCTCTCTGTCTCTTTTCCTGTATGTTTTTATCTCTATTCATTTTTCTTCTCTACAGTACACTACATCAAGGACGCAGATCCGGATCACCCCAAAGCATTTTTTGAATTATTTATCCCAAATAAATAGTTATTTTATACTAAGGAGATGTATTTACAGCTATCATCTACTTTTTTATATTTTTTTTACTGTACGTATGAAAACCTTTTTCAAATAAATATTTATATGTAAGTAGTGATCGGGAAGTCCCTATTGTGCCTCGGCTAAAGTCTACCAACTATTACATAAAACATGATCATTAAATAAACAGGATTTTAACTTTATGCCGACCACATAATACTCAGTCAGTTGTTTGAAATTTATAGTTACAGAAATATTTATCGAGGAGTTTGCAGCATAAATATATATGCAATGGTCGAATATATATATATATATTCAATGGCACCCAGTGGCGGATCCAGGGGGGGGGGGGGGCCGGGGGGCCTTGGCCCCCCCCCCCTTGAGAAAAAAATCATGTTAAATCACGTGATTTTTACCTTTTTGGGGGGTTGGGCTCCCCCCCTGGCGCTCAAGGGGGGGGGGGGTGCAAATTTTTAAATTTTCGATGACCAAAAAAAAAATGTGCTCACTACCCCCCCCCCCCCCCCCCCCCCCCCCCCCACTGAGCGACTTTTCGGCCGGCGCGATTTTCAAATTTTCGGGAACAAAAAAAAAAAAAAAAATTGGGGCCCCCCCCTAAGAAATCCTGGATCCGCCCCTGATGGCACCCCTTCCACAGAACTAGAGCATGGATAGAGCTTGACACGTTTTCGTACATTATTTGATGCAGAACAATGTCACACGCTGTGAGAAAGATGTATATATTTTGTGTCTGTGATTTCAACCTTGAAACATTTGCTTTCAACACAATACCCAACGCTATGTTCCCAGCTATATAAAATCTACAGGCAGTGGTGTACGTGCCTCCCCCGAATTGAATGGCTAAAAAATAAATACAAAAAGTGTGAGCGAGGGGACAGATAAAGAGAAAGAAAAGAGAAAATAATAAAATGTGAGGAGATATTTTGCTTGAAAATGCTCTTCAAAGAATATACTGTTGAGTGAATGCACCTCTTACAACAGATTATGTAAAAGAAAGATCACGATTTGATTTCATATTGAGTATTAAACCTGTAAACAGAAACTGGCTCTTAATGTTTATTGTTCGTAAACATCCCTGTTTTACAGTGGCTATATAATCTCGTTATATTTACCATATTAATATTCTTTCAACAAGTACCCATAATGGAAAAAAGACAATATTGATTATTACTTTTATTTAAAGGTACTATGTCCCATTTGCAGGCCAAAAAAATGAAAAGGTTAAATTCCAATGGTATTTGAAAGATAATACTAATTTAGAACTCCCCTTAAAAAAGGGGCTTAAAAATGTCTTTAAGTGGGAAAATAACGATATATTAGTTGTCAAATCGACTTAGGAGCTATAGAGCCAATAAGTAATAGTCTTGATTTTCAGACCATTGTACCGCATGGTTATACATTTTATATTGCGCAAAGATTCAATCAGTTTAATTTTGGCCATTACAAGAAGTGGTTATTGATGTATAGACAAATCCTTTACAGCTCATTTTATGTATGTTATTACCAAAGAAGAACAAAAAAGCCAGTCATGCAGTCACTCAATACTGGCAATAGTGTCTGACAGTGAAGTCTAGCAAGTTAACGGCTTTCCTTGCATAATTTGAATATTAGGACACTGCTATAACGTTTAAATTTCACAGATAGGACATACCTGACATATTCATAATTCCTGCAAAGTTCTACAGAATTTGAGGTTGGCTGCAAAAGGGACATAGTATCTTTAAAGTAATTAATGTTAAATAGGATCGGTATAACAGGCATAAAGATGAAAAGAGTATCTCAATTAAACGGTTCATGTATTCTGAGATTTTGTTCAATTAATTATCACCTACCGAAACTGCTTACTATACTAGCATATAGGTAATAGGTTTCCTTGTTCCTCTATCTGATGTTATTGATTTATTGTATAATGGAAATGAATATTCTCACTTAAAGCATAAAAGACATGCGCAACAAAATGTGGGGTCCTTGGTTTAGACCCCATTCTCACTCACTTCCTAGACCGATTTATGCTATACCGATCCACTGGATCGCTCCATGCAGAGGTACGCTTCGTTTATGTTCACACTCGTTGGCTAGAACGCTCTTAATTGTTGCTACGGTATAGCACGAACGAGCTAGACCACTCCTGTTGCTGGGGTACGTAGCAAAGGTCTGCTGGTCAAATTTTTCGCGTGGAATTTAAAACCGAATAGAGTGCCTCAACTTCTGTTATATTTTGTTATTTTTTATCCTTCTATATATCTTTTCTTTTTCTTTTATGTTATTCTTTGTTTTTCCATCTTTCATCTTCTTTTCTATCTTTCTATCTATTCTTTATCATCTTCTCTTTCTGTTTTTCATTATGTTTATTCTTTCTTTTCTTTTATCATGTCTTATTCTATCGTATATCGTTGCTATCACGTTCTTTTCTTTTCCTCCTTCTTTACCCCCTGCTCTCTCACTTTTTTCCAGCCATTAGACCAATCTAGCCTAGACCGATTTAGGAAGTGAGTGAGAACGGGGTTGTGTCCGTGCTTTCAACCTTGAAACATTTGCTAGATCCACACACTACCAGACGCTATTCTCCCAGCTATACCAAAGAGGTACTACAAAGAGTAGTATCTCTTTGGCCATGTGTCTGTGATTTCAACCTTTAAACATGTGGTATCAACACAATAACCAACGCTATTTTCCCAGCTGTACATCTACGTAGTGCACGTGCCCCCAAAATCGAATGGCTGAAAAAGGAGAACTAAAGTGAGAGCGGAGGGGGGGGGGGGGGGGGAGAAAAAAAGAAAAGAACGTGAGATAATATAAGGAGATAGTTTGCTCGATATTGCTCTTTAAAGATCAAAGAATTGTGTGAATGTACAAGTTACAACAGATTATGATTAACAAAACTCATGATTTGATTTCATATCGAGTACTTTAAACCTAGCTGTAAACAGAAACTGGCTCTTAATGTTTATTATTCGTAAACATTGTGAATTCAGTTCTTGTATCATGTTGGTTTTGGTAATACATTTTTTTAATCAGAGAATGGAGAGAAATGTTGGCCATAAACCAAATTCCTCGAGCATCACCATGGTCCTATGCACTAATTCATCTATTTCTCCATCCGTTGTTTACCAGGACTTACAATTATCAAAGTAATTGCATATGGCAAATATCTTGAAAAACGTTTCACATGTATATTGTTGTTAATGATATAAGCCTTGTACATGCGATTTGCAAGGTCTTAATAATTGTTTGATTTTTATTGAAAATTTGCTATGTAAGGTGAGGAAGAGAATTCAGTGAGGGGTTTATTGTGACAGTGAAAGTAATTGAGTGTTCTTGAAGGTCATATGAAAGTGAAGTGCATATAGTTTGTTTTAAGAGTAATTTATTAGATCAATCGGCTAAAATACATTTTCTTCTTTCCTTTAACAATTGTTAAATCTTCGAGAGAAAAACAACAATTATGAATAGATGAAAATCTGTGAAATCATAAATACATTTATATTTTTATAATTTCTTTAAATAAAAGATTTATAGTTTCATCCATCCGTCGAGTTCATGAATTGTGCTAATGAAAAAAAAAATACATAACGTCAACTGAATACCTCACCACATATAAATAACATTAACATTATACCCCTGACTTAGACCAAAAGCTAATTTACTCTTTGATATCGAAGTTATAGGAAGTGTATTTAAATTATTACGTCTCTCAACTAAGGTATCCAAAAACCAATTTTCATACAAAAGTTTAGTTGAATATATTTTTCACTCGTATTACTGTTTTAAGTAACCTATTTTGTAAAATTTGCAGGTTTGGAATATTTTGTTTCTTTGTATTATTCCATACAACATTACAATATTCTCATTAACTTTGCCGAGCAATTGACTTTATACAAACGTAATGCGATTTTTCGCGAGATGCATGCAATGCCTTATTCTTTTTAACAAATACAAATTCTTCACAAAAAGCAGTAGGCCTAATTTTTACACAAATTTTCCACATGTTTACCCCGATCTAAAGAGTTATCAATGTACCGTGCGTCCCAAAAAAAAACTATACACTTTTGAAATGGCTACCGAAAAAAAAAAATGATTTGGGGGGGGGGGGGGAAGTGTTATATGTATGGAAAGCTCAAAAACTCAACTTTTATATGACACTAAAAAGTCCGAAAATAATTCATGCTTGGGTGAGCACTGCTCACTTTTGTAAAGGGTATGAAAATTAGGTCGTGCAGGAATTAGCTTTCCAATTTGTGAGAGGTAAATCCTTTGGAGCTTACAAAATTGAGGGTGATATGATACATTCATGATTTTCTGAGTGAATATTGCATGGTTTATTAAACCAAACATTTATGCATAAGTGAACAGGAATTGCATTTTTTATTGTAGCATTGTAACTTTCCCTGGTAGACTCAGTGGTGTGTTCATGGGAGTCAAGATGGGCTGATGGTACATGTTGTAATTTCCATGTTACAAACTGTTATTTTTTACATCGGTGACTTTGAATAAAAACCTTCACCCCATATTTCAATTATTGTAAGATTAGTTGAACATCTCTTTGATTTACTTAATACCCAGTTAGGGATTATGTAAATTGAATATTCAAATACGGTTTGTTGATAAAAGGATGTCCAAGATGTCGGCTACTTATTCTTTAGGTAAATGGTAACTGAAGTGGGGTAAAGGTTTTTATGCAAAGTCACCGATGTAAAAAATAACAAGTAATAAGTAAAGGTATTTACACACAGTCACCCGATTCAATATTATGTCATCAATGAAAAGATCAAAAAAATTGTCCACGAATTCATGTTTTAGAGCTATTTGTAAACACTGCATGCAGGCCTACTCAGGCGCGGATCCACTGGGGGGGGGGGGGGGGGGCAAGGGAGGGGGCCCAATTCGTGAGAAAATGTTTAGCGGCGAGTTAGCCAGCCGGCGAATTTAGCGGGGATGGGGGTCTCCGTCTTCTTTTTCATTTAAAAAAGGTTAAATTTCCAAATTATTTTTTTTACCAGGGGAGGCCCCTCCTCCCTTATAGATCCGCCACTGCATGTGACCGAGACCCCTGGGCATAGGCGATTGGTTCCTGGTTCCTGGTTCCCAATTGACATTTAATCATAAGAGACGTTTAATCATAAGGGGCGAAAAAAGGCATCCAAGAGAAGGGGGGGGGGCTCTTATAAAAAGGGAAAATGAGCACATTTTACAAAAGGAAAGAGGACACGTGTCACAAAAAACAGGGCACTGTTCAGAGGTGAAAGGGGAGACTTATTAGAAGAGGAAGGGCACTTATAACACAGGAAATTGTACACTTGTTAAAGTACAAGGGGCCCCTCTCAGATTTGAATAGGGGCACTTATCAGAGCTGGTAAGAAATGAGGAATAAAATAGGCACTGATCTGAAGTAACGAGGGGCACTTTTGGTGTACTTGAAAAACTTGAGGCCACACATTTCCCCCTACCCCTCTGTGGGCGCCGCCTCTGAACCATAATATAACCATGTATTACGCTCAGATTCCTGTACATAATTTTGACAAAATCTACTTTTATTTTATTTCTGCATTTTTCCAAATATATTAAGTATAACTGAATAACAAAGAATATATACATGTAAAGTATATTACAATATAAAACAATAACAACTTCATGTCAAAATGTTTTTTTTACATATATACATATAATAACAAAACTTAATATTTAAATAAAAATATTATTATAAATTTGAAGTATTATTTGAACTGTTTGTGGAAAAAGTGCAGGAGACTGCGATCATACTGCATAAGCGATGCTCGACTAGGATGGCGGCCTCAAAATAAATATAAAACAAATACGAAAAGAATATATACATTACTTCTTTTAAAATTTCTGGTGTGGTAACTTTAGGTTCTATGTTAAAAATGAAAACTTCTATACCAGTGCAATATTTTATTAGTTATGAAGAGCTTTTACAATGTATATCACGATTGTGTGATGAAAATTTTATGTTTAATCCCGTAAAGAACACCTTTTAAAATTGATTTGTGTTCGAACATTAAGAAGGAATAAAACATTAAGAAGGAATAAAACATTAAGAAGGAATAAAACATAAATTCATTATGCACCATGAATTTTTGGAGTGGACTTAGCCATTAACCCTATATAGCCCTGGGCTGGGGCTTAGTCAGCCCCCCCCCCCCCCCTCTACATATTTTGCGATAATTTGTTAACACAAACAAATCTTGCGCTGAATTTTAATGACTATTTTTACAGTTTTGCGCATCTTTTGAAACAATTTTTTTTTTATCTGACCTACCGTTACAAAATCATGTGACCTTTTGTATTTGCATATCAGCCTAAAAATCACTCATTTTCATCATTTGCGTACAAAAGTATGAAAATATAATTTTTACAAAAAAGAGATAAAACATTGGTCATTTGGTCTCGTTTAGGTGTTTGTTTTGGGGGTCAAAACAGTTGAATTATATTTAGAAATGAAATAAAACAACAAAAACAATCAAATACATAAATTAAAAAACAAAGAAATACTTCAGAAATTATCAAAACAATAGATAACATGATGGAATCACCTGGCTCCAAATGTTCTAAAGAATATATGTAGGGTATCTGAATTTTTAAATATGAAGAATATATGATTAATGGGTAAAAATGTGAATTGACCTTAATTGCATAAATTACCACAAATATGCAGATGAATGAGTTTTTCAAAAAAAAATTGAAATTACCACAGTATTCTATACACTTTATTTGACATACATGCAAGTACTCGCTGCAATCTGCCTCCTCACGGCCGAGATCTTAGAGGGGCCAAATTATTCATGATTCTTCACTTGAGGAAGCAGTCTCAGATCTCGCCACTCGATCGTTTTCGCTTCGGCTTCTTACATATGACATTGTTGTTTCTTCATTTAAAGGCCAAGTCCACTTCAAAATAATTTGCTTTTAATCGATGCAGAAAATCAGGAGAAACAGAGCAACAAATTATTGAGTAAAATCGGATATTAATAAGAAGTTATTAATTGTAGAGGTGTTGTGGTCGAGTGGATATGTCGCTGGACTGTCGATCGCAAGGTCCGCGGTTCGAGTCCCGCCGCGGCACTAATGTCCTTTGGCAAGACATTGATTAACATTTGCAACACTCAACCCAGGTGATGTAAATGGGTACCTAGCAGGAATTAATTCCTTGAAATGCTGGAGCGCTGTAATTGCAGCTAGGCTAAAACTTGGGAAATAATAAATGCACCTCAAAATATAATTTCTAGATAGACGGCGCTATAGAAACGCCTATTATCATTTAAGTATGAAAAACTATGGAACTTAGAAAATCACTACACAAAGCTATAAGCTTGTGACGTCATTGCCTCACTATTTATCAATTGCTTTATGTATTTTTATCCCACTAATTCCCCTTTTTATCCCCAAAAACTTGATTTCCCCATGCCTTTGCCCAGGTTATATGATTTGTATTATTGCACCCATTCAAAAACATATTACTATCAATATAACTTGGATGCTGGTCTGAGGAAATAAGATTTTTAAGGGGGAGAATTGGATATTTATATGATTAGTGGACAGTGAGGCAATGACGTCACAACCTCACAGGTGAGTTGCCAATTTGTCTTGTGATTTTCACAGTTATTCATGTCATTACAAATTCATAACTTTCTTATTGGTTATCCGATTTTGCTCAAACTTTTTTAAAATGATTTTTCTGATTTTTCTGCTTCTATGGAAAGTAAGGTATTTTTAGAGTGGATTTGCCCTTTAAGGATGAAGCCTCAGATCTTGTCGCTCGTTTTTGCCTCGGCGTCTCATTTGAGACATTGTCCTATTCCGATGATGTTAAGTCATCATCAATGTCTTCTTCAGATTCTGAATCAGAAGCCTCATTTATCCTCCTCCACTTCTTTCCTTTACCTCGTCCCCCACGTTTTTTCGACTTGGTTTCTTGACCTGAGTCTGCCTCGGAGTTGGTGGGAGGTTCCTCCCTTCTGGCCCTCCTCTTCTTGGGTTTCTTCAGTTCCACGGACGATTCTTCACTTGAGGACGCAGTATTGTATCTTCTCCTCCTCCAGTTCTTTCCTTTGCCCCGTCCCCCACGTTTTCGCTTCGGCTTCTCATACGAGACATCGTCCGATTCCGAAGCTACAAAGTCATCATCAGTGTCAATCTTTTTACTCCTCTTTTTTGTGGCCTTCTTGCCTTTCTTTTTCTTTGAAGTGTCCTCATCTTCCTCGTCCTCGCTGGATGTGGAGATCTCGATGAGCAACAAAGGACATGATTTCTCCCTCCTTGCCCCCCTCTTCTTGGGTTTCTTCAGTTCAACGGACGATTCTTCACTTGATGACGCAGTCTTGGATCTCGTCACTCTTTTTTGCTTCGGCTTCTCATATGAGACATCGTCTGATTCCGAAGCTGCAAGGTCATCATCAGTGTCAATCTTTTTGCTCTTCCTGTTGCGACTCTCCCTTTTTAATCTAGAAAAGCTGTCACTCTCAACATCAGACCCTTCATCTGAAGAAGAGTCGAAACTAAGAGGCTGATCCCTGCTCTTGAGATCTATCTCTGCAGTTTTTCTGACCTTCTTTGCTTTCTTGTGTAGATTTTCTTCTGATTCAGACTCCTTCTCAACATCAAACATTTCATCTTTCTTCACAATACCCTTTCCTTCGCCTTCTTCAGGCTTATCTTGGGCATCAGGTTCATTCACAGAAACATCATCACTGTTAGGTCCATGCTTCTTCCGTTCCATTTCCACTACACACCGTAAATAGAGAGCATTGCACTTGGCAACCAGTTCTTTCAGGGGTGCAGGCTCACACCTATAGCACCTCCACTTCTCCTTTGAAAACGTACGATCCAATTCAACTTTTCCCAGGTTGCACATGATGCAACGCCTGCAAAATGTCATACAGCAGAAGTCGCACACGGATAGGGAACCGCCTAGCCCACACCAACGACAGTCCTCCTCGATGCCGTCTTCATCTTCCTTCCAGGGACAGCTGTTGTACAATTCCACACATCCCTGAAAAAACAACGTTTAAAGGCAATTTTCCAAAAGTAACTGATTGAAAGGACAATTAGGAGTTCATCCATTATAATTGCTGACAATCAATAAACAAATTCATTTAAACATCACCACAAATATCATATTACTGACATCAGAAAATCTGTAGGAAAATTTGAGATTTTTTTTTATTTGTCACCATTTATGTCTTTTCTCTCCATCCATGAGACTGGCATGGTTATCCCCATGAAATATCTTCCCAAATTTGAAATCCAGTTTCAACAAGGAAATTTGAATAAAATACACCCTATCACATTTTAAACTAAACCAAATAGAATTGAACAAAAACAAATTCAAATATGTGTGTCCTCTATTACACACAAGAGTTATGGAGTGATTTAAATTCCTTCATTTTATTTAATAGCAAAGTTACTTTATATCTTTCAATGTGACCTAAACCATTAATAAGCTCATTATCAAAGTCTGAAAATGATGTTTTTTAAATATAAACTGATATACTCTACATTCAATACCATTATTCCAACATACATAAATTCATACGCAAGAAGCTCTAAAATGGCACTCACGATGATCACCAATATAAATGAATGCTCCTAACGATCACAAAAATTTGGTCCTGATAATATGAACTTTGCTTCTGGCGAGAAAAAAAAAGATATGTGAACATTTGTGTAAATCCTGAGAAATATTTCTTTGCCCAATTCACATCACCAAAAGTCCACGCCCACCCCCCCCCCTCCCCTTCTCAAATTAGCAGATAATTTCAATTGATTGACAAATCAATAAAACATACCTTACAGAATACCACATTCAGAACTGGGTGACCGAAGAAGGAGTCTTTCTCAAACGGGTTGATTTGATTGCAGCATGCCGTGCAGATCACCGTTTCTACAGTTGGGGGTGCATCTGCAAATAATGGAATCCATTCATAGGTTAAGATCAACAATTTTACAGATAGAGTAAGGGACAATTCTCAATTTATTGTGTATACAAGAGGTTATGATCAGTATTTGAAGTTGAATATCTGTAATTTTAGAAATGGACCTCTATGACCTTTGACTTTTGACGTACTTACTCCAAAATCTAATCAAACTGTCTTATATGGTGAAACATGTATGAAGGCTTGCAACAGTATTCTTGATAAATTAATTCATTACAAACTTGTTTTTACCTTCTGGCATTTCTTCATTGAGTGAACTGTCAACCAAAGATCCATTGCACTTCTTTGCATCCTTTACATCCTTTGAGCTATCGCTTTCAACCTCCTCCTCTTCGTTTGACTCCTTCTTCTTCAGCTGATAAACAAAGCTGTTATGGACCCCTGACAGAGCAGATTCTGACGACCCGTTGCTGTTGGGGCGCACAAAGTTCTTCTTTTTGGAGTCGCCATTTGGGGTGGGGCCTTTCCTGGTCTTCACGTTCTTAGGTTTGTCGATGGGGGTACGGGTATTGGAGGGTTGGTTGATGGAGATGTCTGGTACGGACTCTGATGAGCCGCTGTCAGAAGATACAATGTGGCTGGTGGTGACGCCTCGTTTCCTCCTGCAGATTATTTTAATTCAAAATTGATTAGTTCTATCTGTTTAAAACTCACTACTGAAATAGAACAGATCTGAAATGGTAAAACCTCAATCCTTTGTATACAATGTCATGAAACACACTAACATCACAATTAGAAATTATAATACATGTTCAACAGCTCGACCAAAACGACCAAAAGTGATATGTAATGTAACTGTGACAAATTTGACCACCTGTTACAATACAACAAACAATAGCAACATATAAGTTGCTATGTCAGACATGTTAGACTAAACAGTCGGTTAAACTAATATTACATGATAGACAATGGTATGTAATTTCCCCCAGCTCAGCACACGCTCATAATAGAATTGCATGCTTTCATACATGTACAATACATCATCATTGCCTTTTGTCTTCCTGGTGATAGTACAGTACAGTATGTCCGACAAAGTAAATTTTATGTTGCTATTGTATTACACATTGTAACAGGTGGTCAACTTTGGCAAAGTTACATACCACTTTCTCAAGTTAGCTCATTGATGACGGACAGATGATGTCACAAGGGGATTGAGATCTGAAGGATTTCTAGGGTGGACCTTAGCAAGTTTACATATCAAAATATGAGATGTATGCAGGACTACTAACCTACAGGAATAAGCTTGCATTTTAATGGCAGGGGCCCTTTAAAAACAGTAAGAAACAATACATGTGGGCAGGGGCGGATCCAGCCGGCGGCAGGGGAGGGGGCCCAATTCGTGAGAAAATATTTAGCGGCGAAACAGCCGGCCGATGTGAGCACTAATTAATTTTTGAGGGCCCTCAAAAATTTGAAAAATCGCACCCCCCCCCCCTCCCCCTTGAGCGCCAGGGGAGGGGGCCCATCTCCAAAAAAAGGTAAAATTAACGTGTTTCTACACTTTTTTTCACCAAGGGGAGGGGATCGACCCGCCCCCCCCCCCCCCCTGCATGCAGGAAAAGGTAATAAAGATTTTGGGTGTCCACCTCGAGGTCGATAACACGCTAAAAAAGGCTAACAAAAGAACGTTCATCCTTCCTACCCTACTTACAGAGCTCTCTGTTGTCCTTTCTCCTTTCCAGTATTTCCAGGCACTGGCGTAACAATGCTTTTTAGTAGCACTGAGCATTTACGAATGGGAGTTTTCCTCTTTGGCCTTGATTCACGACCATTCTGTACCTCCCCATGTAGTCTAGAGATATGTCTTTTGAGGTCATGTGGGCGGTTGCTTCTGTAGGAGCACTGGGTGCATTTATGCGTTCCTCTTGCTTTGGGCATGATGTACGAGTAAGGTATTCCTACATGAGAGAGAAAAAGAAGAAACAATGGAATGCAGAATATTTATGTGGAAGTGGGGTTACCAATATGAAAGTCAGCAATAAATCTACTCAGTTCAATACGGTGGATTCACCATCATAGCAGGATGTAAATGTACTGATCAGCGTGCCAGCGTGCGTGAAGTTATCGACTGTATATATCGCCTTCACGCATTTTTAGGAAAAGTGCTCCAAAAATAATTAAAAAATTGACACGAAAGGAGTAAGAAATATAACGACTTTATATCATGAGTGACCATTATTTGAACAATTAATGAAGATTCAGTTGATTTTGGGGGATTTTTTAGTAGTAGGTATAGATCTAGGTCAGGCCTTCTCAACTGGCGGCGCGCGCGCCACTCGTGGCGCTTGCGGTCAGTCAGAGTGGCGCGCGGCTGTTCCAAAACATAATTTAAAAAAAAAAAAAAAATACAATTTAAGAAAGAAAAAATTAAAAAATTATATTTTAAAATAAAAAAACTCAGCAAAATCATAAAGTCGCAGTCGAAGTTGAGCCCAAAATGCAAGCAAGCCATTTTGTTTGTTTGATTTTCACATCATTTTGACCCTTTCCGTGTTTATTGCACCGAAATGACTAGATCTACAATCATATAAATTAACTTCCAGTGTAGATTTTAGCCAGGAATTGTACTAAATATTTCACATCAATATGAAATTATGATTGATGTTTTATGGAACAAAAAGGTGTTAAAAATTCCACATCTGGGCCTTAAAAAAACCCTAAATTCCACTAGCTTCCGGGGGCTTTGCCCCCTGGACCCCACCCGGTATCGGCTCGGTCGCTACGCCCTCTCGCAACACAGTCACCAAACATACAGGTTGGCACTTCAACCTCAATAATTTTTTGTTTTGGCGCTTCTAATAAACTAGTTGAGAAGGCCTGATCTAGGTCTATCTCCACATCGGAGTTACGGGTCCAAAAATGGATACGGAAGTGCACTAGTATTTGTCACTAGCGCCTTAATTAAACCTTGATATTTTTACCTCTGACATTTTTACTGTGCACCTGTCAAATGACCATTCATTCCTTAGGCGAAAAGCATAAGCATTGCCATTGCATTGCACCATTGGTTTATTCATTCGCAGTGCAGAAATCCCATCGTTCTCCAGGCTCCTCAGCTCCGGCCCTTCAGCTCTGGCGTCGAACATCTTTCACATCAGCGCGCTAGCGCGGGATAAGTCGCGACGCGTCTTTCTCAAACTCACAAAAACAGACCCAACATGCAACAACCAATACAATTGTAAATATCTCTTTCAAATTCCAAGAGAAGATGATATTTACCTTTCAAATAAGATCAACAAGCACTGATTCGGCCAGGAAATTTTCCCCGAGCTAGGCTCTCTCGGTTACCCCATCTGTCAGCTATCACAGCTAGCTAGAATTTGTTGTTGGTTGGTTGTCTGTCGTATGCGTACGTACGCGTTTGTTTTCATCCAGGTCGCTAATGAATATTCATAGCGTGACGTCCGCCGACGCGCTGAGCTAGCTACGCACACAGACCTCAATGTATACATTTTATCTGTAATAACTCCTCAGAGAACTTGAGCAGTGGTCTTAGATCTTTAATTTCTGACTCATGTTCATCATTAAAGTATATTATGTACATAAGCATGGCCTTGGAGAGGGGCTCCACCGACCTTTTAGTGCTCTATAAATTACACTTGCTAATATATGTATATTTTCTCAATTATATTCACTTCATATTCAATCATATGTATAAATTTCGTCTGTAATCGCACCCGTACCCTAGTCTGCAGGCACAGACCCTAATTTGACACTTTATCAACAAATCATTGTGCCTTGAGAGAAGTCTAGCCCAGCTAGAGCAGCTTCAGTACATGGCCTATGGTAGTCTTATAGTGCAGACTCACTTTTACGACTGACCAGGGTTTGTGCTTGCAGACTACCCGTACCCGGATGGCTAATATCTTGAAAAACATTTCACATGTACTTTTTTGTAATTTTTGTTAATAAAACCTTGTACAGGCGATATGCCAGGTCTTTAATTTTATGTGATTTTTATTGAGAAATTGCTTTGTATGAGAAAGAGAATTCAGTGAGGGGTGTATTGCGACAGAGAAGTAATTTAGTGTTCTTGAAGGTTATATGAAGGTGAAGTGCATATAGTTTGTTAAAGAGTAAATTGATTAGATACGCCAGGGTAATATCTCTATGGCTAAAATATATTTTCAACTTTCCTTTAATAATTATTAATTGAAATCTTCAAGATTAAAAAAAAATCCTGAATAGATTATTTTCCGTAAATTAATGAATATATTTATAATTTCCTCTGTGAGATATCAAGAATTGGAATTTTAGTTGTTAATTTAAACAAGTTGCTAATTGAGAGAAATGTTTCAATAACCTCAAAATTACCGACATTGCACAGGCCGCCTCAACTTTTGACAAAAGAGCCCATTTAAAGCCAATCATTATAAACAAAGAATGAAAAGGGATAAAGTAACTTGAGCTCCAAAAGCCACAAAAAGACTTAAGCTGGTACATGTGTACACAAACTTTGTAAGGGTTCCCATTTTTAAAACAGACAAAACATGACTACATCAACAACATTTGAGTAAACCCAAGTAAGCAAGTACATCACCACAAATCACTGACACAAAGCACGACTTACTCCTGTTGCGAGATTAGTGAATGTTGACTGCTTTTAATTTAAAAT
This sequence comes from Strongylocentrotus droebachiensis, assembly GCA_035222895.1. Lineage (NCBI taxonomy): Eukaryota > Metazoa > Echinodermata > Echinoidea > Camarodonta > Strongylocentrotidae > Strongylocentrotus > Strongylocentrotus droebachiensis. The sequence goes on along the minus strand of JAVYIG010000184.1, from coordinate 760,184 downwards.
GCCTTTTTTTTAATGACATACATAACTTACATAAAACTGTTGTTTCTTAAAATACTGCATGAGGCCTTTTAGATCAACTGAAGAAAAAGCAACATGACAACAAAATAAATTAAGTCACAAACTGGTAAACAGTTAATACATGTCCGACAAAATGGGCTACCTAAACATTCAAATCCTACAAAGTTTCTTTACATGAGCACAGCACATTAAAAAATCAGTTTTTCATAGACATTCTTACATGTGAAATATGAGTAATATACATTCTTTGAGATCTGCTTTACTTTCTTCACTAATACAAATATGGCTTTCTTGTTTACCTGTACATATGAATGAAAACCTGGCATCTTATCTACAACGATGGACTATAACGCCTGGAGCCATTACGAAAAATTGGAATGCCTACGAGCATTCGTGGTACACGCATGTCGAGGGCAGCAAACATTACTGAACATTGACCTTGGTATATGGGAAACCTGTGATGGTACACTGGATGTGCTGTATTTGATAACCAGATTATTCCTTTCGGCACAGAAAGGAAGGACGAGTGGTTATAGCGCCATCTTGTGACTAACTTAGTTATAACCCGCATGAAAAACTGTGCAGTCAATACTCCGTAGCCAACATGTTACTTGTGTATTTCCTATCGTCCCTATTAAAGATATCACACTACATACAACACTGTCAAAACCCTACACTGCCACTTTAACATCAATGCAATCTATGTGTTACAAAAGTCAACAGTGGCAAACCATCGTTTGGTCCATAGGTATACCAAAGCGTGTCAAAGGTTAACAATCAATTGCAACGTGGCATTAGAAATTCAAGGTTAAACATCATATATTTCTAATTGTTTTAACAAACAACTTCTGATTAATGTACTTGAATATCTTAATTGCCTTTGTTTATTCATCCAATATATATTGTGAAAGTCAATCATTAACCTCCAAAAATACACTTCTTTATTAAATCACACATCAAATATAAGTATTTTACAAAAGATAATGGAATTGGAACTCTTTGCCCAAGTGGAGGCAAGTTGGCTCAGATCGTGCAGTACATCAACATGAATATTCCTAGTTAAAATCCAGGTAGTTCTGGTAAAAGTAAAAGAAACAAGTAGTTTGACTACTTTTATATGAAGCAAAATCAAACAGAACTTGATGAGCAGAAAGAAAAAGATAAGATCAAATGTTTGTTGGAAAAGAAAAGAAAAATTGTTTTGAGCAGTCGAACAGATATCACTTCAAACAACTGGTGTTGGAGAGGGGAGGGGCCAAGGGGGGGGGGGGGTCGAAAGGGAGGTTAACATTCCTAGACACCTTACAGCAGCTCTTTTGATAACCCTCATAAAAGATACATGAAATGATAGAGAACATTTATGAACTCAACAGATGAAAACGTAAACATTGCCCATCACATAGGTAACCCTAACACTACCACAGACCAACTCCATGACCCGACCTGACCCCGACCATGACCCTAAACCTGACCCTAACTCTCATACATTTTACTGATGCAGGGTGAGGTGTTCTGCAGTTCAGCCAAAAATGATTTACTCAAGCCGACCTTAACTCTTATCCTGCCATGAGACTGCTAGCGCGCTATTGTTATAGTGCCATGTGCACGCGAGCGTGCTATCGATTGAAAGCCACGTTCATGCTAGCGAGCCACCGCTACGGTGCTTTGTGCGCGCTAGCAAGCAGATGTAATAACAGTTATTGTTCATGCCCATTGCACCGTGCTGAGTGCTTTTGCAGCGCTATTGAAAGTACCGTCGCGTGCATCAGATTATCGGCTTTGGATTACGCGTCTTTGTATACAACAGTCAGATTGGATTTTCTCGAGTAATTCAGCGATTTGTTTTTTGTAAAGATTTAAATAACACGCACTTGAACCAACCTTAAAATTAACTTGGCACGCAGAAGATTAGCACTGTGGCACAATAGGAATTAGCACTGTGGCACTGGTTGCATTGTATGGGTGGCAGCTTAAGAGTTAAACAAGAGGTATCTGCATAAAAATAAAAGGTGGGTTAGACAAAAACAGAACATGCAGTATGGTAGAACTCAACTTTATGATTGATATCTTGTTCAATATGGTACATAGGAAATACCAGTCCCGGGTATTCTAAACACTATTTTGGATGCATTGTGTAGTCCACATCTGATCAAACTGGTGTTAACATCTACACAGGTTGCACATGTATTCAAGGAATGTCTACATTCAAAAGCCACTTAGTTATAAATACAAATATCTTGAGCATCATCACTACAAGTGGGTATTACATTTCAACAAGAGTCACATCTCAATAGTTATTAAACAATCATGTTTTTCATTGTCAAGCATATGTGTAGCAGAGCATGGTTTAGCAACAATTTGTTTCAATTTCATCCAACCAATTTTCTTATGATACAAAGATAAACAAATTTTAGCTACGTGCTGTACAGTTATATACAGGGAAAATAGCATGTGCCATGTTTTAATAAATAATCCAAAAAACAATGAAATTGCACAAACAATACACTAGAGAGAATTTTGTAACCCCCAAAATAGGAGCACTGATTGGAATTAGTTTTTGAAAATTAAATGTCTTCTGGACTTACCAGCTAGATGGCTTACAAAAAGAAAACGTTTCTTTAGAAAAAGAAGACATTAAATATTTATGCAATACTAGTTTTGGAGTTCATCCATGTTCCATTTAGACATAACTGAACAAAAGTAAGTGTAATCAACGCTGGTTCTTGTTTCTTGCTTCATGAATTTGATTTCCTTATTGATCCGATTAAGATCGAGTCCCTAACTTCTTCAGAATTGCCATCCCAACATAAAATTTCTTCTTAAATGCACTAAAGAGATGGTCCACATTTACTTTCTGAGATGACACGCCAACATTTGTGACGCAATTTGTTTGTAAGCGCAAAGCCACTATCTTTCTATATGCAGTTCTTAGCCTATATGCCGTTATCACATCATGTGTTTTGCAACAATATTGCTCACAAATATTATATTTGTGCGTTTGTGAGAATGCAGAATAAAGTGCTTAAATTATCCAGAATTATGTGAGAATAAATAAAAGAAAAAAAATCTGTCATGAGAAGCCAAACAACTAAATGGGAGTTTATACCAAAAAAAATCAGGAAATCTTGATTAAAAATGAACACTTCTTAACATATGATGCTGTAAACCGCTGCAGTTCTGTTTTAATGACAAAGCATAATGCGCTGCACATTCCGTATCTTGTGTAGGACCTTCATTGCAATGCACACAGCTCTATTTCCATTCCTACTTGTCAAACATTACCACATGCACAAATTAAAAACCACCAATTTACTTTACCACAATATGTGTGAAAAGCCTTTATTAGAGCACGTTATAAAATAACGTTTCAATGCTCTGACTGTCATATAAAGTAATTGACAACGAAATCATTCACATTGCATGAGAAAAGCTAGTGTGTAAATGACATGAGACATCAAAAGTGCAAACAGGATAAAATGTGTGTAGATATGTGTGTGAACTCATCTTGATAGCATGACATTCTATCTCATAGAGAAAACTGAAGAAGAAAAAACAATCATCTATGGTAGCAAATTGAATGCAATTCTTTCATGTAAGGCTAAGATTTACGAATGATCATCACTACTGTTACTCTCTAAACACTTAATTTTGTAAGTAGGATCTATGAGCAGGTGCTGCATAGGTTGGAGAGCATCAAACCGATCGATAAGGGCAATGTAAAGATAGATGTTATGATTTCCAAGGTGTTAAGGATTAGATGAACAAGAAGACAACCCCCTTCATCCCCTCTATAACCATGAACCTGCAAAAAAAAAGAGACTCAAATCAAATCCGTTTTCTCCATTCTGCTAAAGCTTTTGATGACTCCGCCAACGATCGATTGAATGTAGATATATTTTGGTGTGACTCAATTTAGCACCAAAGAGCTGCCTGTGTTCATTCGAACACCTCTCAAAGAAGCACCGACCTAGTTGTTGTCACACAGAAAAGACTAGTCAAGGTATTCATGCCAATTCAAAAACAACCTTCCACACAACAGCTGGCCTGAGGTTTCCCTACCGTAGCAACAAGTAATGCAAACAGACTTCAACTAAGAGATCAAGATAAGCACAAGCAATATAAAAGCATCAATCAAACCTTATTTTGAATACAACCTGTAATGGTCTTCAGCAAATAGCCTGGAGTCATGTCTATTACAATAGAACAATGAAACTTAGATCCTTGAACACCCTAGTGATTCTGTTAGCCCAATGTATGTCAGTCTTGCTACAACACAAACAGGAGACACTTGAAAACCAATTTTAAAACCAGACACTAAAACAATTCCACATGCTTTGCTTTCGGAAGGCAGTGCAAGTACATGTATAAATCTATCTTTGAAATGATGTACTGTGCCTACTTTGAATGTATCTGCGGCGCTCACTACCGGTACTTTCTTTAATTACCACTCAAAGAAATTAAATCCTTTACTCATTGAATACCGAATATCAATTTCATTTCCTGACACGTCAATCTTTCATTTGCCTGTTATGAACACTTCCAAAATCAATCCTATTTATGTACAAGAGCTGTTTCGGCATGACTGAATTACATAAATACATATGGATTTTTCATTAAAATGTTTTCAAACTTTTTCTTACTAGCGTACCATGTTACAAGAATGTGGCACGCTTTCTATACAGACTACTATCAACATTTCTTTCATTACAACTTTGATTACAATTTATTCAGTTCAGAAAAGACGGACAGCGATACGTAGGAGTCTGACGTGGCTTGTTTCAGTCTGTTTGCCTCCCTCTTTAGGGGGCCTTGCCTTCGGACGACGATGCCCTCTTGTTCAGCAACTGTTGCTGTTGTTGCAGTTGCTGCTGCCGCTGCTGTTGCTGTAAAAGAGCAATCCTCTGCAGATCCCTCATGCCGGTGTTGGTGCTGTTGGCCGTGTTGGGCATTTCCCTGGCTTGTTGCAGCATCATCTTTGCCGTGTTGGGCATTTCCCTGGCTTGTTGCAGCATCATCAGACGTCGTAGCTGTTGCTGCTGCTCTTGCTGCATCTGTTGCTGTTGCTGCTGTTGCTGCATCTGCGCTCGATACATGCTCTGCATCTCCAGCATACGCTGCATGTGCGGTGCCTACAACAAACAAACAAACGATTGATTCTCTGTGTTTCTCAAGATCCAACTTACAGGTGTTCTAGCTTATTTAAAACTAGGACAAGTGATTTCTCTTGTCAATTAATCATATAACTTGACTCAATTAAGATCGAGTCAATCCAGAAAGATTGTCCGACACGTGCTCTGGCAATAGTTTGCTTCACACACAAATAATATTTGTGACGTCAACCATAACCTAAACACTATAAAGCCTTAAGGAAATGTTAATGGAGCACACGAGGGATAACTTGAAAATAGGCTTGAGTTGGTACGGTCGATCACACCGGGACCCGACCGTTGCCGTCGGGTCCCGGTTTCGTTTTTTGAGAACCGACGCTCCGAAAAAAATAAAGAAATATGTAAGAAAGTGCAGTTTTGCACACCACTAAAATCAATCCACCTTAAAACTTAAGTATTTAATTGTTACCAATCATATTCTAGCTCATCCTGAATCAATTCGAACTGCTGATATAAATTGCAAAGCAGTTCGCCCCATGGGGTTGTTTTTGCCAGCTACTAGCCAGCTACTGTACTGGCCGGGTCTCTCGGCAGGATTAATAAATCAGGTTGAAAGAAACATTAATGTTTGAATAATAAAACGGCTTTCTAAAAAGCGCTTCTTTACAACATACCGATCGAATAATTTTTAAAAGACAAAATATATATTTTTTCTTTGATTTTGAACACCGCATGCTTCTTTTAAAAGCTGAAAATTACTTGGTAATCACAAGAAGTTTCGATACGGATAGTTGTTGCAAGGCAAGTTCAGACTAGTCTCGGAAAATGCGCAGTGCTCCTCGTCGTGAGTAGTTGTCTTTCCAATTGTGCTCTCGATCGTAGCTTTTAATGATTTTTTTCTCGTTACGACCACGTCTTTGTTTGGGTTCGTTCTGGCACGCCTTACAGCTAACGACGAGCACTGCGCATTTTTCCGAGACTAGTCTTAACTTGCCCTGCTACAGCTATCCGTATCCAAACTTCTTGTGATTACCAAGTAATTTTCAGCTTTAAAAAAAAAGCATGCGATGTTTAAATTAAGAGATAAATATTTATTTATTAAATATATTTGTGGCTTCCACCCAGTAAATAAGATCGATTGATCGATCTGTATCAATACGGTCGATTGATCAACCTGTATTGAAAAAACACAAGTCAGAAAAAATCTTGGAACCAGCGGGATTTGAACCTGCCATCTACTGCTTGCCGGGCAGCGACTCTACCACCAGGCCATCACTGGTCCATGGCACAGTCACGATGAACTGGAAACAAATACCTAAGCTCTCCTGATTAATTCTGACTCATGAATATTCATTAGTCCGCCATAGGACAGTAACTTTTTATAAATGTAATGCTTCCTGGGAGAAATTTCAATTATTAAATATATTTGTGGCTTCCACCCAGTAAAATCAGGAGAGCTTAGGTATTTGTTTCCAGTTTATCGTGACTGTGCCATGGACCAGTGATGGCCTGGTGGTAGAGTCGCTGCCCGGCAAGCAGTAGATGGCAGGTTCAAATCCCGCTGGTTCCAAGATTTTTTCTGACTTGTGTTTTTTCAATACAGGTTGATCAATCGACCGTATTGATACAGATCGATCTATCGATCTTATTTACTGGGTGGAAGCCACAAATATATTTAATAATTGAAATTTCTCCCAGGAAGCATTACATTTATAAAAATATTTATTTGTCTTTAACAAATTATTTGATCGGTATGTTGTAAGGAAGAATTTTTTAGAAAGCCGTTTTATTATTCTAACATTCATATTTTTTGACCCGATTTATTCAACCTGCATGAATCAAAATGGCGGCTCGAATGTTGTCTTTATATTCTTGCTCGAGTTTTTTTTTACTTTGAGAGGCACGATAATGGCACTAAACATCGCCAATCATGGATGAAAATAATGTAAAATGGAAGAATATACCAATCTGTGTCGAGGTATGCATGTGTTGATTTATTTATACTGATAAAAAAGGTCACTTTTAAGGGACATACTGATGATATGCGCTTTTTATAGAGGCAAGTGACAAATCCTGCGAGCTGATTTCGGGACACCGGGTCCCGATCGGTGCAAGGCCGTCGGGACCCGGTTTATGAAAATCCCGACATGACTCAGGCCTACTTGAAAAGTGCTCCAGTTTTGAAAATAATTACTTATTGTTGTAATCTTGGAATATGTATATAATGAAAAATATTTCAAGGAAAAATATCAAAGAAAAATCCAACCTAGATAGGCAACTACTCTACTCAGACCTGCCAACCTCTGGAGTTCAAAAACTGTTTTCTTTATTCCCAAAAGTTGTATTTTACTGACAAAAGTTGTATTCTTAAAAAAATATAAAAAATGTTACGCGGATCAATGCTTTTTACAGTTCTTACGTACAGGGAGAACATTTTTATGGATCATTGGTTGAATATGCATGATTTTGTCATAACTAGCGTGTTCGATGATCCAATGAACATCCCCAAATTTCTGAAGTGAGATGCTTGTAGGATACTTTGCAGGACAGAATGGGCATTTTGCATAGCACACACAATTTAAAATTTAAATTTAAAACAAAACAAAACAAAAAAAAACAAAAAAAAAATAGTTTTTGAAAATCGTACTGTCGTATTTGCTTCTAAAAATCGTACTAAATACGACTAAATCGTACTGGTTGGCAGGTCTGTCTACTCTATAACTACAGTGGGACAAAGTGAAGGATAACTTTCCCTTTGTTTCAACACATAAAATGAGTAAAATGTAAACTATTCAAAATGTATGACTCAGAAGGGTCTTTTCATTTTAGAGGACCTATGAGTAGGGCCCCAAGGGAGAAGGCACTTAGGACAAAAAGAGAAATTAAATATATTTTTGTACACAACAACCAAAAAGTTGTCCATGACTATGTCACAATCCACTAACCAAATCGTGAATTTGAGATTGGCACAGATTAACGATGTCATATTTCAAACATTTATTACTCACTCTCTTTTGTCTGATTTATTACAAACTCCCACCATTTTTATTCTCATATTTTTGTGCCCTTTCAGCTGAAATTTGAGTCTGCGACAACTCACCTGAGGCATACCACTAATGGGTCCTCCCATTGGTAGACTAGGGTGGCCAACATTGTTTCCTGCCATTGCAGACCCTGATTGGCCTGGGTAGTTCAACATCATCTCCCCCATGCGCAGAATGGACTCTCCCTCCTTGTAGATTCTCTACACATGCAGGAAGACACATCATAACGCAAGAGGATTATCAGTGATGAAACATATGAACTAATGTACAAGTATATTTTTTCGCAAGAGGTTTGTTTCGACGAACCACTCATTGATCACAGATTTATCACGCAAAAATTTTCCCAAAAATTCCAGCAAGTAATGTCGCATGTCAAAATCACAAACGTAAGCCCAGTAGCATGTCAGACACAGTGTCTACCACTATACACCGATTCGGGCGACTTCTGGTGGAAGTGCGCCCTCATAAGGTGACGCCATAACTGGGGGGCGTCTGACTGCAGCTAGCTAGCTTACATTGCATTGCAGCGCATCGGAGAAGCCCCCAGTTATAGCGCCGCCACCGGCGGGCAGGTACATAAAACCCCCAAACCGAATCGGTGTATAGCAGAGCTGCCAACATTGTGCGACCAAAAAAAGGAATCGTGATGGCAAAAAAAAGGAATTTCAAGCAAAAAAAAGGAATTCATAAAAACAAAACTTACTTCCACGCGCGACACACTTCCAATGCAGAAATGTTCATTCATCATGCGTTTTTTTCCATACAAGCAGGTAATTTTTTTGGTGGTTATTTAGGTATTATCGGCATTTCATTTTTTGTGAGAATATTTTTCTCTTCAAGTATGTTTTAAAATTAGTTTTCTATTGTATTTGTGATCAAATCACCATTTTAGGGCAGTTGTTTGACGTGCGATATGTTAAAAAATTAAAAAATTAAAAAATTAAATTAAAAAAAATATTATAAAAAAACGTATTTTATGAAGAAAAAACGTAATACCGTAATTTGGAGGATAAAACGGAGTAATTCCGGCAAAAATGGAATGGTTGGCAGCTCTGCTATAGCAAGAGCCGTCATTGGGTCATGGGGCACAGCCTGAGAACACACTGAATGCAATCGGGGACTTCAATACATTATTTTAATTTATTGCTGTGATACTCAGTAATAAGTTCATGATCCATTGAAATAGAATGATATTTATTGAAAAGTATATAATTGGTAGAAGATGTGGCTTTATCCAAATAACAATGGCTTATAAAGTATTCCATATAATTATTTTTAGGATACATATGACTAGCATCAATTCTTTTGTCATTCCCATCCACTTTAATATCCGTTTTCTAATTTCTACATATACAATAATTTCGTTTTTCTCTTCTAGTTTATTAAATGAAATGTGCAATGTCATTTGTATCATAACCTTATGGAGAATGAATAAATTGAAAGGAAGTTTTTTTCTTCAAAAATTTCGCCTCAATCACAAGACTTATTTAGACATGACGTGGTAAACTACTAAGGCTGTGCACAACAGTGTAATGAGGTACCCGAGTACACTCCCAGGCTTACAGGCGAATACTCGAGTATTCGGACGCCATGTTTTTTTATAATTTTTTTGAATTTTTTTGAATTTTTTTGAATTTTTTAGATTTTTTTTGAATTTTTTGATTTTTTTGACTTTTTTGACTTTTTTTTCTTTTTTGACTTTTTTTGCCACTACCATACCACTCGGCAGTTTCTCAGATCCCTCGCCCAAAACGCATGCAATTTTACTTTGAGTTGCAGTTGAAGGCGCCGATTTAATAAGAATAATAACAGTAAACAATGCTGTTTTAAAACCAAAGATGGCAGAATAATCCATTTTCCTCCAAGTCCAAACAGAAATCTGGACATTTGGTCCCAGTTTCTGAAAGGTGAGTTTGACAGTGCTTGAGTTGGGAAACATTTTTACCGACGGTACCATGCCAGCGGCTGCCGCTCTCCCTGGCACGGGTAAGCGTGGGCCTGGACATTTTTTTTTTTTTTTTTTTTTTTTTTTTAATTTTTTTTTTTTTGCGGCCGAATATTCGGGTACGAGAAATCGTACCCGAGTAGTTGTCAACCGTGCGGGTACTCGAGCATTCGACTACCCGTCGCAGCCTTATAAACTACCACATAAAAGTGTTCAATAAAAGTATCTTCATTGCCATGTTCTTGGAAATTATATTAAATGCAGTCAAACCTGCTTTAATGACCACCTGTCTATAGAGACAACATTTTTTATTTCCCTTGAATATGGTTTCTCATTGAAACCTGTACTAAAGAAACCTGTATATAAAGATCACTCTTTTGAGCGGTCTTTATATACAGGGTTCCCTGTAGATGAACTGATATAGATACTCATTCCAGCCTACCTCCATATCTTGAGGGTCAAACTGTCTGGGAATGGGCAAGTTAATCTGTCTGTTCTTCTCTGCATCGTAATCCTGCCACGCCTCCTTCCTCTCATCCTCCGTTAGTTCTTCTTCCATCTGGTTCTCTAATAACGAGTCGTGCTCGTGGTACTTCACTATCCACTTGCCGTGGTTCTTCAGTAGTTCTGCCAGGAAATAGTCCTACGTAGGTACCAAAGCAAAATAATGATATATATGTATAGTCATCTCAAGGGTACTGCTATGTAATAGTTACGAAGTAATTCAGTTATTCTCAAATTGTAACGGAATAAATAAAACAGATCACAACTTAATGATCGCAATTGTGCCCATCCCTTTTGTTTGAGAGGGAAAACACTGGCAGAAATTCACCTTTTGGAAAGCAAGATGGACTTTAGAAACAGGAATCCATCAATGGATGGTCCTGAATGAAAAAACACAAATGTCTTTCCTCAAAGAATGAATTGTGGCAGATTTCACCTAGAGTAGAAAGTAAAATTCTAGCCACCCTTTTGACCTGTTTTTGGTACCCGCCAAGTCTATGCAAAATGTCCCACATATAGAAATCAATGTGTGAGTTGAAAAAAAGCATTTGTACCTCAAAGGTTACAATCAGGATCTGCCATACAAATCTTAACGACTCAGGCTTAAATACAACTAGATGGAACTTCGACTGCGCGCAGTCGAAAGTGATGCCTCCGTCATAGAGCAATTTTACAAACCAAAACGGAAGAAATTTTTCAAATTCAAGTTCGGTTGTAATCCATTAACAGGTTCTCCGAATATCGTGATTACAAGCTATTTCTCATATACATGTACGACCCTTTGATCTTTGACCTCATGACCCCAAATGCAAGATACATACATGTCTTGAGTTTGATGGTAACCCCTCCATCGGTTCTAATGATAATGCAATCACAAGCTATTTTTGCATACATAATGAGCCCCATGACCTCATGACCCCAAAATCTAATCAGTTCATTGCCTCAGCAAGATACATACATGTCCTGACTTTCAAGGAAATCTGTCCATCTGTTCTAATGATAATGTGATCACAAGCTATTTTTGCATACATAATGAGCCCTGTGACCTTTGACCTCATGGCCCCAAAATCTAATCTATTCATTGGCTCTGCAAGATACATACATGACCTAAGTTCGGCAGGAATCCATCAATCGGTTCTTGAGATAACGCGATCACAAGCTATTTTTGCATACATGAGCCCTGTGACCTTTGACCTCGTGACCCCCAAAATCTAATCAATTCATTGGCTCTGCAAGTTACATACATGACCAAAGTTTGGTAGGAATCCATCTGTCAGTTCTTGAGGTAACGCGATCACAAGCTATTTTTGTATACATAATGACCCCTGTGACATTTGACCTTTGACCTCGTGACTCCAAAATCTAATCAGTTCATTGGCTCTGCAAGTTACATACATGACTAAAGTTTGGTAGTAATCCATCAGTCGGTTCTTGAGATAACGCGATCACAAGCTATTTTTGCATACATAATGACCCCTGTGACCTTTGACCTCGTGACCCCAAAATCTAATCAGTTCATTGGCTCTGCAAGTTACATACATGACCAAAGTTTGGTAGGAATCCATCAGTCGGTTCTTGAGATAAAGCGATCACGAGAACGGGACGTACGTACAGACGTACGGACGGACAACCCGAAAACACAATGCCTCCGGCTACTTCGTAACGGAGGCATAAAAATGGCTAATACCTTGGGTAGGACTGGGGTGGGTTTTTCTGGTCCGTCAGGGTCATCTAGCCTGTCTGGAAAGAAGTTGTAAAGCTCAGAGAGATCTGCTGACGTGAAGTGACGTTCGATCTGGTGCTCATCGACCACCCTCTGTGATAGCGACTGTTTGATGACCTGTAAGATGGAGCATTCGTGTAGAGCACAAACAACACAGTTAAAGGTATAGACCAGTTTTGGAAACGCCCCCTCTCAAAAAATGAAATGGAAGCTCTTATTACCAATCATGTGAAAGAATACTACGTGATAATACAAATTTTGCCGGGAACCGCCTACTAATTGATATATTTGGTAAATTATTATATCTATCCGGACTGGAACGATATCGCGTAGTCCCATATACATCTTTTTGTGTACAGTGCTTGTAACTTTACCAAGACTGGGCCAAATTTCTTCTCATTATGATGATTCCAGAACCTTGTAGTACACACCAATACTTAGATGCTAGATGATCAACCTTTTCTGATCGATTCCACAACGTTTCTTTCACAATACAATCGCATGACCAGAATATTATCATGCTAATTCCACTGCCACTGCCTGAAACTTCTTTAAACTTCATTAAAAGGAAATCCCTGGGCCTAGCAACTGCCAATTATAAAGAATAGCATCACCAATACATATCAAGGGCGTGTGGTTCATCTTTCATCAAAATTGAGTTACTCTCTACTGGCTCTCAACAAACAAAAGATTCTATGTATAATTGAATTATTATTATTGAAATGGCATTGAAAAATTGTATTTGCTTACGAATACTGACTTCATTTTGTTATTTTTTAATGATTAAGGGTCATTTTAAAAAGTACATTATACAGTACGTAAGAATCAAAGTGAAATATTCCAGAATATTAAGAATAACTTGACAATAATTTGAGAACAGATTTTTTTTAAATTTACCCCAATGAAAAAATCTAATTACTAGTCTAATCTAATCTAAATCTAATTTTTTTCTTTTCACAAATATATAATTTCCGGCTATTTAATTTTAATTCTTTTTTTTTCTTCAAATATGTTAATCTAGCTGGCAGTCTTACCTGTCTGTCATAGATCTTCTCCTCCATTGTACCCTGTAAGAATCAAAGGAGACAATCTATAGATTTAACATCATGGTAATAATAATCTGGATTTTTATAGTGCTTAATATAAAATACCATCACGAAGCGCTTACAGATAATCATTACCCCCGTCATCGGCTTCATTCACGCACAATGTTCACCATCTCTACTGTCTGGGAAGTATTTCCACCATATGGTCACCGTAGGGGCATACAGCAATTACTAACACAAATGCTTATGGAACAAGAGGTAAAATATCAATCACATATTTTTTTTTTAATGAAATTTACATAAAAGGAAAATAAATAGCACACAACCATATTTTTCACCCCAAGAATGATTAAGTTAATAATTTTTTTCCTTCCACACAATACAAAGAAACACACAACAGAACTTGCATTATTAAAACCAACACAACTCAAGCATTTACGCTTACGACGGTCTCCTGCTTTTTCCTTTTGTATGAAACTTTTATTTTAACTAGAAACAAATTTTGTCAAACTCACATGTTATTCATTATATTTATATGTATGTTTCTTTGTATTGATATGAAAAAGTGGAAATAAAACAAAACAAACAAACAAACAAACAAACAAACAACAGGGAAAAACCATCAACACACCTGTGCAATGAACCTGTAGATGAAGACTGCCCTCTCTTGACCAAAGCGGTAGACTCTGAAGATGGACTGAATGTCGTGGCTAGGATTCCAGTTTGCATCGAAGATGATGACACGATTGGCTGCAATCAGGTTGGTCCCCAGGGACCCGGCCCGGGTTGAGATCAGGAACAGACGAGATCTGATGCGACAAGGATGTGAATAGATTTGGTACACATTAATTGTAATAATATTTGGAACCCACAGAATTTGCACAAATTTCTATTCTTAATCTGACTATGCTGTCATCTTTCCTTTTTTACTTTTGTTTAACACTTGCTTTCCTCTTACCCGGAACATTTGCCTATTCTCGCAATGATCGTATACTATATGACATTTTTACTCCTTCTCTTTAACATCTACGATCAGACTTTAAACTGTGTCTAAATTAAACCGGAAAGATTAATTTATCCTTGTTTAGTTTAGTCAGTAACAAGCAGTTAAACAACATTGTATGCATCTTGTAACTCTTGGCTCACTCTCACTTCAAATCTTTTCTTCTCTCCTCTACCAGATTCCAAACCGAATTCTTGGCCATTCAGTGAAAACTCTTATTTTTTGGTTCCATTTGTTGTCTGTCTGATGTCGGTCTCGTTGATATGACTGACATATCACACACAAGGCAAGGTGACTTTAAGCCTGTCTGCACTAGTTCAGCCAGGAGGGATTAGACCTCCCAGTGTGGTCACTGACAGGTGGTTATCTCATCATATCAGCTCTCAATTAACATCAGAAAAAGAGCGTCATGGGGGACAAACGGGTACCGCTTAGGCATTGCTGGTATATAGAGGGCCCAAGTAGCTATCAGTAGTGCAGTTGGGCTTTAATGAAAGTGTGTTTTTCCTTACCGTATATTATCCAGATCGTTGAAGATCTCTGACCATCTTCTCCTGAGATGTGCTGCAGAGGAACCATCCATTCTGAAGTAATCCTCGCCTTTGATCCATGATCCAGTACCTCCGATCTACACAGGGGGGGAAAAAATATCAAAGATACCTTGAAGATAACCATGCCTTCTGGTAGCTCCAAAATAAATTCCAACAGAAATTGAACAGAATTATCACCACTTTTTTATTTTTATTTATTCACATGTATTGAAGAGAACTGTTGCTGAGCTAGCGCCATTAGCGTCCCTGGACGGTGTGTGTGCTCTATAAGATTACACTACTATTATTATTTATCTTCCAAATACTTCTGGAAAAAAATATGTAATCACTGAGACAGAAATAAGCAAGGTATCCCATGAAATGTCAGAATTATGTCCAGACCAAGTAAATTGTTTATCTTCAATGTTGTCCCATGTGTACATATCCATGTTGGCCCTTTTAGGGTATGGCAAACTGACATTAATTTCTGGTGTAATACCTCAGTCACACCAACGAGACCAAGAACAGACCAAACAAATAAGACCCTTGAGTCGGAAAGGAGTCGGTTAGTTGGTGTGACTGAAGTATAAAATTAACAATTTACTTCTCCACAATGAGACAAATGAAATGATCTGATTTTCAGGGGTGATAGTGAGCACAGAAAAAAAAAAAAAAATTGGGGGAAAAAATGGCATTTAACAACATTCCCCCTTTTGAGTAAGGATATTGGTTCAAAATAGGAAAAAAATAAGGGAAAATAAGGAAAATCAGGGTAAAAATCAGGAAGAAAAAAAATTATAAGGCCTGTCTACAATTTATTCTAGCTGGTTGGATGGCTTACCTGATTTTCTAAGTCCTGTTCTCCATTGGCCCTCTCCTCCTGAGCCTTCTCGTCTAGATGAGCCAACATGTCCTCGATCATGTCAAGAGATAGCAGACTCTGGCTGAAGACAAGCCTGCAGCGGAATGAACATGTGTGATGATGGTAGGAGCATAATAGGGATAAGGGTTTGACTTTACACAACAAGCCTGTCACAAAAGAAGAGATTATCATCATGGACGTATGGACGAGAGGATTCAAGATTCTTTTACATTAAAGCTCATCTGCACTAGTTTGGCCAGGAGGGATTAGACCTCCCTGCAAGGTCACTGACAGGCGGTTATCTCATCAAGTCAGCTCTCAATTAACATAAGAAAAAGGGGATCATGGGGGACCAACATGCACCGATTAGGCATTGTTTGCTATATAAGTGGTGCAGTCAGGCTTTAACACAAGTCTGTCACAAATGAAGAGATGTTCATCATGGACATATGGACGAGAGGATTCAAGATTTTGTTACATTAAGCCAGTCAAATTCACTAATGATGGAAAATAAATCTGTGCACAACAGTACGACAGATTATCATTGAGCACAAGCACAGCACACACCTGTAATAATCTTCAGGATTGAAGGATACAAGGCCCTGTTTCATCGAACTTGATATCAATAACAAGTTACAAGCTACTGTTATAAGCTACTGAAATCAAGGCATCTGATTGGCTGAGAGCAAATTTGTCATAGAAATTTAGCAGTTGTTATAGATAACAAGTTTTATGAAACTGGCCCCTGGACTACCAGAAGGAGAGGAAAGAACTACAGGAAACACTTACACTTTTTCTCCTACACTCTCCGCCATCTTAAGAATCTCAAAGAGGAGGACCAGCTTGCCGCTGAGTTCTATCTTGAAGGAATCGTCCTCGGAGAAGAAATCAGAGTACCACCTGTTAACCTTCTCAGGTTCAGGAGGGATGTAGATTTCAGCTGCCGATGTGGATGCTCCTTCTGAAATGGGAAGTCAACAGTCATTATAATAATAATGATAATGGTGGCTTCTGAGATAGTGCGTCATGTTGGGACACTCCTGGCACACTCCCAACATTATTACACCTAGGGCCCCATTTCACAAAATTGGCATCGGTGACAAATGACAGTTTTTGTTATAAGCTACTGAAATCCTTGCTTCTGATTGGTTATCAGCAGATTTGTCACTGATTTGTCACTGATTTGTCACTGATTTTTGTCATTGAAAAAAGGCTTTGTGAAACGGGTACCTGGGTGGAGAGTGGCAAAAGTGTTTCATGTATTGCCATAGGACATTAGTGCCAGGCGGGGATTCGAACCCCCAACCCTTGGATTAAGAGTCAAGTGAATGAACCACTATGCCACGGCATGTTATACTACCTGTACTGAGTACATGCAGAGGTAATGTAAAGAGGTATCGTATTTATGTCAGACGAGTATGGATCATAAGTCAAGGGGTTTGAGTCCTTGACACTTTGCTAGCATCTTTTGGCGAATCATTTATCTACATTTGCCAGTTGACCCAGGTGCAGAAATGGCTACCTGGTAAGATCATTGATTGGAATGCATGTGTGCTGTATTACTAATGGTTGCCTGAGCTAAAGGTCAAGTAACAATTCGCAAAGCTCTCTGAAAGCACATTAAAAAGTTGTATCATTATGTGCTATGCATTATTCACAGATATCCTTGACTCATGCAAATCCATGAGTATTTATTCTCCCTGAACCATTTTACTCCTTCAAATAGTTTCTTGATACTTCATTTCCTTACATAATTTTTCACATTTTTCTCTTAAAATCCTTTCCGCTTTTAACAAAATTACTTTCACACCCTTACCATTCTTCACACCCTTAACCTACTCTTCAAATTCCTCTGCTCCTCTTGCTTCTTCTTAATCAGCCCTTCATTTTGCCACATTTTCTTAAAAGGTGATTTACTGCGTCAAGTTTGAACAAAGCTCTTGTCTCACATAAACTATAGAAATTAACAAAACAATGAAACATCTTACCTGAGAGTCCAGACTCTTTGGCCCTACTCCTGGTGTTCCAGGACTTGACCACTTCCACGCTGCTGTCCGAGTTGTTCCCATCGTTTTTGGCCTCGCCGCTGAGATCATCGTCACTATCGCTGTTATCGTTGTCCTGCCCACGCCGCGATCTTGTCGGTCGAGAAGAACTGCTGCATAAAAAAATTAAATATGGAATTAATCAAAAATATAAAGTTATCAACAATAATTCACAATGCGCAACATCTGCAACATAATTCCTGAAATAATTATGACCAAAGCTACTCTCTACTTGTTTTGAAGTTTAGTATATCAAATCATTCAAAAATACAACTCTTCTTGACTATTGATCCAGGAATTAATTAATTTCACAGATTAAAACATGTAACAACAAAATGCATGTACAGAACAATGGATGAACGTTTCATGAAGAACACCTTTAACAATTTTGATCATTCTTTGACAATGTTTACACATTAGTCAGATATCAAAATAGTTCATTGTGATAGCTTATTACTTAAAGGTATTGACCAGTTCTGGTCATGCGATTGCATTGTGAAAGAAACGTTGTGGAATCGATCAGAAAAGGTTGATCATCTAGCATATAAGTATTGGTGTGAACTGCAAGGTTCTGGAATCATCAAAATTATAAGAAATTTGGCCCAGTCTTGGTAAAGTTACAAGAACTGTACAAAGAAAGATGTATATGGGACTACGCGATATCTACCCAGTCCGGATAGATATAATAATTTACCAAATATATAAATTAGTAGGCGGTTTCCCAGCAAAATTGATATCGTCATGTATTAGTCAAAACATATTCTTTCACATGATTGGTAATAAGAGCTTCTATTTCATTTTTTGAGAGGGGGGCGTTTCCAAAACTGGTCTATACTTAAAAAATACAAACATATTGAAACCAGTATTAATTCTTGCCAATCTGAGGAGGAAAAACTTATAAATTTGGACGATAAGAAAACTCTGAGCTTCCATGGGTTAAGCCTCTCACCTGCTTGGCTTATCGGGTTTCTTCCTATGTGACTTCCAGGGGTCATCAAGGTCACTGTCTGATGAGATGACAAACGCCTTCACGCTGTCATCATCGTCATCGTCCTCCTCTTCAGAGGTCACAAAGTCGTCCATCTCTCGTTTAGCGGCCTATCAGGCCACAGGGATAACATAGAGATTAGAAAACTTCAGATAGTATATATAAAATGATGCATGCAAATGAGTGCATTATATTGAGGGTTCAGTGGCATAAAGACGTAACTCCATATTTTGCCAAAATGAGTATTTGATATCAAAATGTTCAAAAAAAATGTGGGCTTTCCAGGAAACACAAAGACTTAACTCCACCCAACACCCCATTAAAGTCAATGGCTAGTGAAAAATAGACTTAACCTGTTAAGGCCCAAGTGCTCATTTACACATAAACCGCTTTTTCTCAAAATGGCCAAAATGGAGTTACGTCTTTGTGTCAATGACCACTCGATATATAAATGATGCATGCAAATGAGTTCATTATATGATCTATCTGCACTTGAGTTGAGGCTGTATGCACGGAGCTGTCAGGCTGAGTACAATAGGTGCTTAACCAGCCTTATCAAGAGCAGATAGATCCTCTAACGAACGGACGAAAATATGCAGCATTTGTTCTATACGACAGAACTTATTATTTGATGTGAAAAGAATTCATTACAAGGTTGTTTCCTGTCATTATTGCTGACAAATATAATATGACACAATTAAAACTTTTTCTCCAATACTGGTAAATAGTATCATTAATAATTGTATATATAGAATTATTTAAATCTATTCCAATTCCAAAATCAAAGAAAGAAGAATACCCACTATTGCTTTTAGATCTTTTTTTAAAACATTGTGATGGAGAATATCAAATCATATGTCTTAATACTTTATACAAAACAAATTGTAATATATTATAATGAAAAATGTTATCCGTTGATTACTAAGTGATATATTTGTAAATGCTGATTATCATTTTTGTATGAAGTCTGTCATTGTTGATTATAACTTGCTAAGTTATTTCTTTCATAATGTTGATTCCTTTTTTTTGTACGCACTGTGTCATTTAAAAATCATCACAATCCGGCTTTGCCACAGTGATATATTTTTTTTTTTTATCAATTAATCATTTATATATCCGTGGATCCAAGCAAAGAGGGATATCTTGTCTAAACCTACGTTTCTGTCATATCTAGCTGAAGCCAGCTGTAGGAGCCTTGGGTGCGTCCAGACGTTCATCAGAGCCTGGTAATCTGAAAAGAGACTGGTGCATTGGGTCTTGGTGCCGTCGTCCTTTCGTCCAGACATGGTGTTCAGGTAGTGGTCATACAGCTTTATCTGAACTTCAGATAACCTCACGTTGATCACAAACTCATGTTTGGGTGGCAAGAACTTGGTCAGTGCCATGTAGTCTTTCCTCTGTGAAAGAATTTAAAAAAAAACATTTTTGTTCAAAATGCGATTTAACTTTGTGCTTTTCAGTTCTTTCTACTGAATAAGACAATAGTGTATGGACTGAGCCAACAAAATAACCCGGCTTTGGGCTATTGGAAAATGTGTGCTACTTCACAATCAATCATACTAAATGATTTATTATTTTCCTCCTCTCCCTCAAAATTGTAAATGAAAGCTAAGGTTAAGCAAAAGATTGATGCATTCTATCATAAGTGCCTCATAAGAATCTTGAGTATAACCTGGTAAGAAAGCGTTAAGAATGAAGAAGTAAGGCAAAACATGGCTGATATGGTTTGGTCATGTCATTCGGATGGAACAAGACAGAATTCCTAAACTAGATGGAACTTCGACTGCGCGCAGTCGAAATGATGCCTCCGTCATAGAGCAGTTTTACAAACCAAAACAGAAGAAATTTTTCAAATTCAAGTTCAATTGTAATCCATTAACAGGTTCTCAGAATATCGTGATTACAAGCAATTTCTCATATACATATATGACCCTTTGATCTTTGACCTCATGACCCTAACATCTACTCAGTTCATTGGCTCTGCAAGATACATACATGATCTAAGTTTGGCAGGAATCCATCAATCTGTTCTAATGATAATGCGATCACAAGCTATTTTTGCATATATTATGAGCCGCATGACGTTTGACCTTGACCTCATGACCCCAGAATCTAATCAGTTCATCAGCTCTGCAAGTAACATACATGACCTAAGTTTGGCAGGAATCCATCAATCGGTTCTTGAGATAACGCGATCACAAGCTGTTTTTGCATACATAATGAGCCGTGACCTTTGACCTCGTGACCCCAAAATCTAATCAGTTCATCTGCTCTGCAAGATACATACATGACCAAAGTTTGGCAGGAATCCATCAATCGGTTCTTCAGATAACGCGATCACGAGCAGTTTTTGCATACATAATGAGCCCTGTGACCTTTGACCTCGTGACCCCAAAATCTAATCAGTTCATCGGCTCTGCAAGATACATACATGACCAAAGTTTAGCAGGAATCCATCAATCGGTTCTTCAGATAACGCGATCACGAGCAGGTTTTGCATACATAATGACCCCTGTGACCTTTGACCTTTAACCTCATGACCCCCAAAATCTAATCAGTTCATCGGCTCTGCAAGATACATACATGACCAAAGTTTGGCAGGAATCCATCAATCGGTTCTTCAGATAACGCGATCACGAGAACGGGACGTACGGACGGACAGACGGACGTACGTACGGACGGACGGACAGACGGACGGACAGACGGACGGACGGACAACCCGAAAATATAATGCCTCCGGCTACTTCGTAACGGAGGCATAAAAAGCACTTGATTTGAAACTACAAGCTTGAAAAAGAAAGAGAGGAAAACAAATCACTACATAGAAAGAGAGACAGATGACAAACACTTACCTGTACACAGCCCGAAAGAAGATTATGGAGTACATGGGCTCTTCTCTTCATGATCTTAACGTCTCTAGCGGTGGAGTCACTGTGTTGTCCATTGGTGATCGGATTCACAAAGCGATTCTTGAACTCTCTCATGGTACCAAGTAGGTTAGGCTTCACAAAGTGAACCATGCAATGATCTACAATCAAAAGAAGATTATTATTAATTAATTTCCTCCTCCTCCACCTTCTCCTTCTTCTCATTATCATCATTATTATTATTATTATTATTATTATTATACTCTTTGAAGGCTTACATGGTGATCGATAGATTTGGGTCAGGTTTGCGGTTACACCAGGTATTCTTTGAACAGGGTGAGTTGCCCAATGAAAAGGGCCCTTTCATGCTTTATCTCAACATTTCAATAGGTTGTACCAATCGTCTTTGAGATGAGTGAGTAAGGTTGGATAGGGGTTTATATACCCTTGTGTAAGGACCACTGAACCAGTCAGACGGTTCTGATGGGCTAGCTAAGAATTATTATTATTATCATCATCACATCATAATCATCATTATTAATATTGATATTATCATCATCATTATTATCATCATTATCATTTACATTACGTTTATCAGTTAAAGGTACTTTTGAGGGGCTACTGAGAAGGCAGCACGAACATATAAATATAAAACTTTGACCAAATCTCAATACTGCTATAGCAGATGTAAGTGTCACATCGAATCGGGTGCTGTAACTTACATTCTATCAGGTTATTCTGCAGTGGCGTACCGGTCAAACATATCCTCCTCAATGTAGTGATGTTGTTCATTGCCTTAGAGATGGCCGAGGCTTCGTTCTTCAACATGTGACCTTCATCACATACTACTATGTCTGGACCTGTTAGAAAAAACAGAAAGAGGCGTCATAATGTAATGGTTCATTCACTGACTTTTGGTGAAGACGTTGAGGGTTCGAATCCCAAGTCTGGCTCTTACATCACACGGAACAACATTAAAGGAAAATCCAACCTTAATAGAAAACTACTCTAAAAGAAAGCAAACAAAATCTGGGAATCGGGCTGGTCAAAGTTTAAACAAAATCGGACACAAATTAATAAGGTTGTGCATTTTTTAAAGTTTCAATCACTATATGTATGGACAGACATAAAACATAGCACCACCTTCGATGGGCGAAGACATGAAATGAATATGATAATCATATTTCAAAATTCTGAACTAACCTCAGCAAAAATGGTATTCAAAATTTGATCTTCTAAAAAATATCTGGGAAATTCATAAAAATGACCAACTGAACATGAGTTTTACAATAAATAGTCTCAGCGATTTTTTTAAATTTCCCTTACAAACACTCAAACACAAAAGAAAATATTTAAGGGACCATACCTGGTTCTACAAGAGTTTTGAGGAAGATTGCTTTCTCTTTTTTCTTGCGTATATGGGTGAGGAGAGCGAGATTCCTGTACATAGCGTAACCCAAGATCATTACTCCTCCCTTCTTGTGCCAGTGATCAAGATAATCAGCCCTGCTTGCATTGTTCTTCACTGCACTCATCTCATAGATCTAGAGGAATACCACATATTTATATATGTATACATAAAGAGAGAGAGAGAGAGAGAGGGAGGGAGAGAGAGAGAGAGAGAGAGAGAGAGGGGGGGGAAGAGAGAGGGGGAAGAAGGGGAAGGGGAAGGAAGAGGAAGAAAGGGAGGGGGAAGGAAGAGGGAGAAAGGGAGGGGGAAGGAAGAGGAAGACAGAGAGGGAGAGAGGGGGAAGGGAAACAGGGAGAGAGAAAGGGCGGGGAAGGGAGAGAAAAAGAGAGGGGGAGGGAGAGAAAGAGAGAGATAGAGGGGGAGAAAGGGAGAGAGAGAGCATGAAAGGGAGAGAGAAGGGAAGAGAGAGAGAGAGAGAACAAACATTTAATCAAACATGGAATGATGTTCATGCATCAGTTTTTAAACAATAAGTCTCCAGACCCTGTCTAGTATTCAAACCCCCACCCCCCCCCCCCTTAAGGGACACACCCCAATACCAATATCAATCACCCATTAATTCATGATAATTGTGCTTGTCAGTTATAATCCAAATGTGACACATGAGAAAGCATACCTGATATAAACACAACAAAGGACCTGTGCGTATACACTGAGCTCTGTGTTATGAGATATAAAAATGTGTTATTACACTTTACACTTTACCCCATTAAAAAAAAAAAAAAAAAAAAAGCGCTTTTGCCACGTCATATCCGAATGAGCCCTTATTCTGATGCCAATACTCACATTGATGCCACTGTCCATGTGCCCAATCCACTTCTCAAACTCATCTTCCCAGTTAAGGACGGTGTTGAGAGGAGCTACCACCAGGCAAGTCTTCACCTTTAAATCTGGATTTGTCATTATAGTGTGCAGGTAGGAGATGACCTGAATGGAGAGAAGAATTGTAAATCTTGACTTTTTCAGGGAGCGTTTATTTTTACCAATTTGGTTCTTGAAATATTGCGATAAGGCCTAAAAAAAAATGTTGTATTGCCCTTTAGGACCGACCGAAAAATATTAAAATCTATGGTCAGCTTTAAAAAATATAAAAAAATTAGTTTTTTATAATACATTTACAATACATCTTTTTTTTAAGGCCTAATGAAAAAGCGGGATAAACAACCTGAAAACTCCTGAAAAATCAGGAAATCACAGGAACTGTTAGAAGAGTGCCATTTATAACACAAAATAATAATTTGGTTAAAGGTGAATTTGGAAGAAAGTGATGAAAATATGCATGTTTGCTATCGTTGGAATGCTTATGACATAAGGAATACAAATACATTGATTGACAGAAATTTGCATGTGTTGTTAAATTATTATTAGACTTAGAAAGATCAAAAGTGTAAGCAGAGGAACCCGGAAGCGTTGATATTCTCCTTCGTGACGTAGTATATGTGACGTATTTCCGTGGACTGTTCCTAAACCCGGAAGTACAACGTATTATTTCAATGTAAAAATGTACACAAACATGAGTTATTTTGTTAGTAGATTTTGCAATTTTTGTGATATTTAATGAAGTGTTTTATCGAATTTACAATAAATTAATAAACATTCTTTCAATTATATAAGCATTGGTTACTTCCCGATGTTTGGTTTCCTTGAAATATTGACGTTTGGTACTGTAAAATTGATCGTCTTGCAGATCCTCACACACCGGCTTCGCCTATGTTTTGTTTTGATAATTAGCGTAACTTGAATTTCGCGGCACGGGGAGAACTCGCGATAGCTCAGCTCAGCCGTTCGTAGTGCAGTCTTCACCGCAGTGGGTGAACACTGCACTACGAACGGCTGAGCTGAGCTGCAATTGCAGCGTGACATTTTTTGGAGATAAAGTTGTTTTTCTCGGGTTATAAATTAGCTGAAACGTCTGTCATTCGAACAAATTAAGCAAGGAGACCGCGATCAGAATGCAGGTGAGCTAAAACGGTTGTATATAACTTGGCTTGTAATTACCACTGATCTAGATGAAATGTCTCGGTGCTGATCGAAACAAAAACTCAGCAAAAAGACGGCGCGGTAGTGCGGTACTATCTCTTCGCCATGCATGTTGAATCGACGATATACAACAGGGAAGAATCGTCGGGGTAGGACGAAGAATCACCCCTTTTCCCCATCGAAGACTAATTCTTTCAAATTATAATTTCAACTGGCCAGCCAGAGGCTCAGAGAAGTTGAGCAACCTAGTAAAGTCAAAATTGTAATTACTCCCTTCGCATATTTTGAGATAATGTCGCCCCACCCGCTGTTTGAATGTTTCTCTATGCACCCGCCGAAGCTCGGGCGTCGGAGCTTCCTGGAGTAGGCCTAGCTGGCAGATTGAACTCCCGCATCACGATTCGATCAGCGTTTACATTTTCGTCGTCTTTAATTCGCCCAATTCACCATCATCTTCACTTATATACCATCATCACTGCTACTAACTTCTTCTTCACCATACTCCAAGATCATTTCGAGTTCATCTGAGCTGTTTTATGTCATTTTTACTGATGATTAATATCCCGATATAACGTCTATACTTTCACTCTGATATGTACACTGCAGTGCTATCTGATTGCGAATAGAATGCGCGCGGTGACCGTGTTGTGAATAGTCCACGGAATGACGTCACATGCCCAAATCTCCTAATGGTATCGTAGTCGAAATTCTCTCAGAAAAACTTGATTCTCGTAACTTCATTCCATTATATCTCCTTCCCCTTATGTTTATTGACAATGAACTTAAAAACAAAAATGAAGAACTGAAAATAACCTTTCTAACGATACCTAATTCAATATGAATGGAATTCACCTTTAACACACTGCATGCATTGTGTATGCACAGCACATTTTTCAAGAGTATACCCATATGACACAGCAATAAATACAATAACTAGATGGAACGTCGAAAATGATGCCTCCGTCATAGAGCAATTACAAACCAAAACAGAAGAAATTTTTCAAATTCAAGTTTAATTGCAATCCATTAACAGGTTTTCAGAATATCGTGATTACAAGTAATTTCTCATATACATATATGACCCTTTGATCTTTGACCTCATGACCCTAAAATCTAATCAGCTCATTGGCTCTGCAAGATGTCCTGAGTTAAATAGTAATCCATCTGTCAGTTCTAATGAGAATGCGTTCACAAGCTATTTTTGCATACATAATGAGCCCATGACATTTGACCTTTGACCTCATGACCCAAGAATCTACTCAATTCATTGGCTCTGCAAGATACATATATGATCTAAGTTTGGCAGGAATCCATCAATCTGTTCTAATGATAATGCGATCACAAGATATTTTTGCATACATAATGAGCCCTGTGACCTTTGACCTTTTGACCCCAAAATCTAATCAGTTCATTGGCTCTGCAAGATACCTACATGACCAAAGTTTTGCAGGAATCCATCAATCGGTTCTTGAGAGAATGCGATCATGAGCTGTTTTTGCATACATAATGAGCCCTGTGACCTTTGACCTTTGACCTGGAGACCCCAAAATCTAATCAGTTCATCGGCTCTGCAAGATACATACATGACCAAAGTTTGGTAGGAATCCATCAATCGGTTCTTCAGATATCGCGATCACGAGAACGGGACATACGGACGGACAACCCGAAAACATAATGCTTCCGGCTACTTCGTAACGGAGGCATAAAAAACTAAAAAATGCATCTGACACAGACATTTCTGCATTGGGTGCTTGTACAACCCTTACCTGAAGAACCACAAAGGCAATATTAAAGCCTCTCTGCACTAGTTTGGCCAGGAGGGATTATACCTCCCTGCATGGTCACTGACTGGTGGATATCTCATCAAATCAGCTCTCAACATAAGAAAAAGGAGGCCATGGGGGACCAATGGTCACCGGTTAGGCATTGTTTGCTATATAGAGGGCGCAAGTAGCTATAAGTAGCGCAGTGGGGCTTTAAAGGGTGAAAGTAAACAGCTGATGGTTAAGTAAGATCGGAGGAGTAAACTCACCTGCAGGGTTTTACCCAGTCCCATGCAGTGAGCCAGGATGCAGCCCCCTCCTTTCGCGCCAGCTTTGGAGACCGACTCAAAGGTACTGTCAAATATGAAGCGGATGCCTTCTGCCTGGTGAGGTTTGAGGTGCTTGACGATACGCTCGTCGACCTCTAGCACGACCTCATCAGAGTCTTTGGCTTTCTCCAGGATGCAGGTCTTGACAACAGCGCTCTTCTTGGCCTTTTCTTCTTCCGCATTGATGATCTGAAACAGAAAAGTAGAATCGGGTTAGATTATAAGACATTATTCCCTTCATGACCAACCCCTGATCCTCGTCACTGGCTGCCTGCACGATGCAAAACTTCTCAGCTTTCTTGTTGTCTTTCAAGGATGATCTTTAAAAGAAAAGCGATGTCAGGTAAGACTCTAAGATAAGTATTCCTTTCATGACTAAACCCAAATTCTGGTCACTGTCTGCCTATCTATATGATGCAAGACTTAACAACAGCACTGTTCCCTGAATTGTTGTCCTCTTCATCAATAGTCTTTGGAAAGAAAAGCAATGTCAAGTTACAGATTTTAGAACAATTATCCCCTGCATTACCAATCCCTTAAACTTTAGCCACTGCCTGTTGCTAGGATATTGGATTTAAACCCCGTACTCTCTTGTACCTTCTCATTAATCCAACAATCTCAACCATATTCACTTCAATAACAAATTATAATCATTCATAGAACAGAATTACAGCTCACAAAATTTGTGGTACCTTCCAAACTTACAAAAAGTACTTTGACAAAAAGATTTTTAGATTTGCAAATACATGAATTGTACAAAGGCTTAAGAATGACTGACGCTTTATCGGTGTTCTTCTCATCTTATCAACCAGGTGTTCTTCTTTACAGCCAAATACAACTGAGGGTATCCTGCAACTGCAAGCTGGAATCTGACCAAAAGAATATCAGAGACTTGCAAATATTATACATTTTAGTGAGTATTACCTGTTTCCTTTTCTCCTCTATTCTTCTCCGCCTCTCCTGTTCTTCCATCTCAGCTGCCAGAGTCTCTGCTTTGAGCTTGCTCTTCTTGATCACCCTACGGATCTGCTTGCGTCCCTTCTTGGGGGTGTCGTTTTCATCCCCACTGGAATCGTCAGAGCCCTTCCAAAAAAATAACAACAATATGTATAATCAGACAAAAGAAAATGTACAGGGTGGCATCAAGATAAACCAGAAATTAAGCAAACTCAGCAAAATGCAGGGCAATTGGATTCCAAGATTTAAAATGCTAGCTACACAACAGACCTCCATGCAGCCATTTATCTAATGTTACATAGAATTTCAAATCTTCTAATTGTCAAATTCCAGATCTTTTAATTTTCAATTCATCAACTATGCAACACTTCCTCCCTTCAAATAGTTTTCCTGCAATAAAAAATTATGCTTCCTACACTTCAAATATAAAAATATCTTTGCTATAAAGATCATTATAACAAAGATTTTGCTAAACTCGGTTCTTTCATTTCTCTTGCTATTTAGCCCTGATATAACAAAAGCTCAACACAAGGTGATTTCCTATAGTCTTATGGGTCTCTATTCTACTCATTCAGTTATACATGAGCTTGGGTATAAAATCAAAGGGAAAACTAATATACCTCAGACTAACTACATTTGTTAAACCCAATTTTGAGGTAAAGCCTAACTCAGAGTTCCATTTGAATTTTAGTAGCATACAGGCCATTGAGTTTGTTGTAAGGCTATATTGATCTTGACCTACTCAAGACCTCTACCTTTCTTTTAAATTGTGATGTATGCTTCTTATTTTGAAGAAAAAAAGACTGACAAAGCACTCACTGTCTTCTCTTCCTGACTGTCTTCTTGTGTCTTGGATTCAGAGTCTGAAGAAGAGGCTACTTTTATCCTCCTCCTCTTCTTTCCTTTGCCTCGTTTCTTTGGCTTGGTTTCTTTACTGGAGTCTGCCTCCGAGCTGGTGCCAGGTTCCCGTTTCCTGGCCATCCTCTTCTTGGGTTTCTTCAGTTCCGCAGACGAGTCCTCAGTTGAGGATGCAGTCTGAGATCTCGTCACTCGTTTTCGCTTTGGCTTCTCGTCTGAGACATCGTCCGAATCCGATGATGTAAAGTACTCATCAGTGTCGATCTCTTTCCTCCTCTTTTTTGTGGATTTGCCCTTTTTCTTTGGAGCTGCCTTGGCCTTCTTGCCTTTCTTTTTCTTTGAAGTGCCCTCATCTTCCTCATCCTCACTGGATGTGGAGATCTTGACGCGCAACAAAGGATGTGATTTCTTGGTACCCTCTTCATCGGATTCATCCTCTTCAGTTTCCTCTTCCTCTCCATTTTCTTCTTCTTCTCCATTTTCTTCCAGATTCTCCTCATCCTCTTCTTCATCATCATCATCATCATCTTGGTCCTTTCCTTTCTTCTTCTTCTTCTTGTCCTTCTTGTCATCTCCTCCATTCTTCTTGCCATTCCCACTTCCACTGCCTCCTCCTGTTCCATTCTGTTTGTTTTCACCGTTATCCCAGTCTTCATCTTCTTCTTCAGGCTCATCTTCTTCTGCCTTCTTTTGGGCCGTCTTCTTGCTCCGCTTGGTTCCGGCACCATCCACTTCTTCATCCTCATCATCGTCGTCATCTTCCTCGTCATTACTATCCAACTCATCCATCAGAAGGTTTTCAGCCACTTCCCGACTATCCCCCTTCTTGCTTTTCTTGTTCTTGTTGAGACTCTTCCATCTCAACCCAGAACAGCTGTCACTCTCTGCATTAGACTCATCATCTGAAGAAGAGTCGGAACTGAGAAGCTCCCTGCTCTTGGGGTCTATCTTTGCAGGAGATTTTCGAACCTTCTTTACTTTCTTGGATGTATTTGCTTCTGATTCAGACTCTTTCTCAACATCAGACTTTGTCTCATCTTTCTTCGCAACACTCTCTGCTTCCATTTCTTCAGGCTCATCTTGGGCATCAGGTACACTCTCAGAAGCATCATCGCTATCAGTTTCACGGTTACGTTTTCTTTTCAAGCCTCTAATGCCCTCAAGCCTCTTCAGTTCAATTTCCTCTTCCTCGGCAGAGTCCATCTTTTCTGGTTCACATTTCTTCTTTTCTGGTTCACATTTCTTCTTTTCTGGTTCAGATTTCGTCTTTCTTCTGCTTGATCTTCTTCTTCGGGGCTTGATACTATCATCACTATTCTCAGATTTACTCTCAGATATTTTCTCAGAAGATTCACTTTCACTTGCTGCAGAGCTATGTCTGCTTTTTCTTGTGACTGTCACTGCAGACAAGTCCTTCTTTTTCTCAACTTTATCTTCCTTCTCCCCTCCTTCGTCCTGAGAGGCTCCTGTAGAAGAATCTCCAGGAATTCCATCAAAACCAGACTCTTCTTCAGGATTACTTGAGTCCTCTCCTGGTCCTTCTCTCCTTTCCGCCGTCTCGTCATGATCAGAGTCAGCACTGGACGACACAGCCTTGGAGAATTTCTTGGACAGTTCCTTCTTTGCGTTTGGCGAAGATTTCTTATGAGACCTTGTTGATCGTTTAGGACTACACTCTGACTCATGATCAGAGTCAGAACTGGAAACAGATTCTTTCTCCACAGACTTGGAGAATTTCTTGGATAATTCCTTCTTTGCGTTTGGAGTAGATTTCTTAAGAGACCTTGTTGATTTATTAGGACTATACTCCGATCCTTCACTCTCGTCACAAGAATCATCATCAGATTCACCAATCATAGACATCAGTTTAGCTTCTTCGTCCTCTTGACTTTTACTATCTTGTGAACCTCTTAGGTTTGCTTCTTGCAGTTCTCTCCTTGATCTTGGAGATCTAGGAGTGATTTTCATTTTCCTTGCACTAGGTGGGCTTGAAGGACAATCTGTGTCCTTACTATCACCATCACCAGTATCTTCTTGAGCGTTCATGATCGCATCATCAGTGTCATCAGGTATATTTTCCTTTTCGGGAAATGTTTCTATCTGCTCTTTTTCTTTCAGTTCTTTTCCCTTTGTTCCGCTGGTTGCTTTGTCTCCATTAGCCTCAACATCACCATCATTGCCTTCCATGTCAACATCAGCAATGGGGCTGTTTTCACTGATCATTACATTCTTCTCTTTATGTTCACTTTCCTTTGTGTCATCACTAGATTCCTTTTGTGAGATGTCAGCATCTTCAAGAACATCACCCTCTGCTGTATCCATTGCACTCTCCTCCTCCTCCTTTATCACCTGGTCTTCCCCTGCCGATTCCTCCTTCTTCTCAGTCTTAAAACTTCTCTCTTCCACCTGGGACTTGGACTTCCTTTCAGGGCTATCCAGGTCCTCTGGATCAGTTCCATCAAGGGCAGAATCGCTCTTGTGTGCATCACCGTGGAGATGCTTCTTCACGCAGGCCTCAAACTCTCCCAGGACGGTCTTGACCTCGCCGATATGCTTCAGGGACAGGTTCATCTGGAGCTTCTGCATGTCGGGCACCTCATTCTTGAGTCGCACCAAGCTCCTCATGAACAGAGCCCGATTGCTGATGTTCCCTACAAGATACTGAAGGAATTCCTCAGCGATAGCTGCATCCTGCATCTTCTCCTTCTTAGGTGCCTTCACTACCTTCTTCTGTACATAAACATTAGCCTTCTCTTTCTCCTTCTTCTCTGTTTTAACAGAACGTGAAAGGAGAGCCTCGCACTTGGCAACCAGTTCTTTGAGGGGTGAAGGATCACACACGTAGCACTCCCACTTCTTCTTTGATAATGTACGATTCCATTCAGCTCTTCCCAGGTTGCGCATGATGCAACGCTTGCAGAATGTCTTGCAGCAGAAGTCACAGCAGGAAAGGGAACCGCCTTGCCCACACCAACGACACTCCTCCTCAATGCCGTCTCTATCCTGTTTCCAGGGACCACTGTTGTAGAATTCCAAACATCCCTGAAAAGACACAAAAATTTCCAACTGTAACTGATTGAAAGGAGTTCATCCATAATAATTGCTGACAATCAATAGACAGACGCTTACTCACATTTAAACATTACCACAATAATCATATTATCGAAATCAGAAATTCTTTCCCTAAGAAATTTTTAGAGATTTCTATTGTTCCCATCCTTTCTCACCATCTGTCAAACTTTTCAATCACCTTGATCTGTTTTCCCCATTTTACCGAATTTGAAATCCAGTTCCAATGAGGAAGTTTGAAGGAAAACATATATCCTACCACATCGTAAACCACACCAAATACAGAATTTTACAGAAATGCAATCAGATATTGGTTTCCTCTATTACACACAAGTTTCATTGAATAACAAAGATATTTTACATCTGAATTTCAATGTGGCCTAAACCAGTAAAAATGCTCATTCTTTGAGTCTGTTTTTTTTTTATAAATAAATATAAACTGATATACTCTTCACTTCTTACAAGAAGCTCTAACATGGCACTCATGACGACCTCCAATATATAATCCCAAAACTTTTGCCTTGATAGTATGAACTTTACTACTGGCAAGAAAAAAAGAAAGAAGTGTGAACATTTGTGTAAATTTTGGGATCTGATCTAAGTTGGAGGAAATATTTCTTTGCCTGATTCACTTCACCCCCAATCCATGCCCCCCCCCTTCCTTCCCTCCTCCCTCAAAAAAGCAGATGATTTCATTTGATTTTATAAAATGATCAACTAATTAGACATCATACCTTACAGATGACCACACTCAGAACTGTATGGCAGAAGAAGGTTTTTCTGTCGAACGGGTTGACTTGGGTGTTGCATGCCGTACAGAACACAGATTCTTCGGCTGGGGGTGCATCTGCAAATGATGGAATCCATTAATAAGTTAAGAGAAACAATTTTAAAGTTTGAGAGTAAGGGATTTATTGTGTATGCAAGTATACAAGAGGCTATAATCAATATTTTTAGACATAAAAGCCATGATTTGAATAATGTCCACTTTTTCTCCTATTTTCACATTTTTCTCAATAGTAATCAGCGGCGTAACCTCTCAAATAACAAATGAATTACAAGAAGAAGAAAAAACACGATCAGTAAATGGGCAAGTCAAGTTAATTTGTTCCACATGATACTGACCACGTTACAGGTTTCAGTATACCCGATGGTTGTTGATAAGTCTAAATCAGACTAAACATCAAATAAACGACATTTTCAAATTTGACATCAAGTTCTTTATCCCAAAATACTTGGTCATATACGGGACACCAGGGGGTTGTTTCACAAAGACTTAGATTAACTTTAAGTTGGACTTAACTATGGCTGGCCGTTCATGCCACTGTTTTCTCTCACCATTTACATGCATTGGTCTCTTATGTACAAATCACAGTACAAATCATGGTCACAAATCTACATTTTTTGATAGGTCATTATTAAAGGAAAACATTTATTTAAAGATCATAATGGTGAGAGCAAATAGTGGCAAGAATGGCCTGCCATAGTTAAGTCCAACTTAAAGTTGATCTTAGTCTTTGTGAAACACCCCCCAGACAACCATGATAGTCTTTGGCCTTGCCTACATATTTGAATAGGAGGGAAAGGAGTGGTTTCTCACTTTGATTGTTAGCATCTTTCCTTTCTTTCCGCTCACGGGGAAACTGTTTTCTAAACTCCTTGCTCTTGTACCAATCTTCCTCTCCATCCGGTGCTGCCTCCGGCTGGACGATGATGGTACCTGAGATCAGAGGAAAATTTTTAAAAACTTCAATGAATAATAACAGTAATTTTATTTAAATCACATACTGAATAACAAGGGAAAGCATGAAAAAAGAAGCATTCAAGCCTAGAATACTGCCTGAATACACAGGAGAGTACAAGGCAGAAAAATAATGCACATATTTATACATTTACACCCAAATGTTTGAAAAGGATAAACAAATATAGTTATGGATATGGTGATAAGGTTAAACCCCTCTATTTTAATGTATATTGACTTCATGACTTTTGACCTTTGACCTTCTTAACCCCAAATCTAATCAATTTGTCCCACTATGGCGATACATACCAATACCACATTGAAATTCATGGCTCAAATCATTCTTGAGACTCTGTGATAATGTCGCTATGTAAATTGACCTCTATGACCTTTGCCCTACTTACCTTGAAATCTAATTAGATTTGAAGCTTATACCTTGAGTGGAGCTTCAGATATGACCATAACGAGGCTAATATCTGTAATTTCAGAAATTGCCCACTATGACCTTTGATTTTTCACTTATTCACTCCAAATTCTACCGGTAATCAAATCATCTTCCTATGGTGATACATATCAAGTTTCAAGTTCGTACCTCAAGCAGTTCTTGAGATATAGTGATAATGAGAAAGCATGACGGACGTAGAGACAGATGTACGGAAAGACGGACAATCCAAAAACATAATGCCTCTGGCACCACCTTTGGTGGCTGGAGGCATAGAAAACATTGAATGTTGCAAAAGTTCCAACAAATAAAATTTCTTGTTTAAAACCCCACTGTCCTACTTGTAGCTACTTGCTCCCTCTATATAGAAAACTTCCCCAATCGATGCCTGTTGGTCCCTTATGATACTCTTTTTCTTATGTTAGTTGAGAGCTAAGTTAATGAGATAGCCACCTGTCAGTGACCTTGCTGTGTGGTCTAATCCCTTCTGGCCCAGTAGTATTGACGGTCTTTAAAGGCTTGCAACTGTGAGATAAAGTAATTGATACAAATGTTGTTTTTACCTTCTGGTATTTCTTCATTGAGTGAACTGTCAACCAAAGATCCATTGCACTTCTTTGCATCCTTCGAGCTATCGCTTTCAACCTCCTCCTCCTCTACATTTGGCTCCTTCTTCTTCAGCTGATAAACGAAGCCGTTATTGAACCCTGACAGAGCATTGATTGCCCTCTTGCTACCAAAACCAGCAGAGTCTGACGACCCAATACTGTTGGGGCGCACAAAGTTCTTCTTTTTGGAGTCGCCGTTTGGGGTGGGGCCTATCCTGGTCTTCTCGTTCTTAGGTTTATCAATGGGGGTACGGGTATTGGAGGGTTGGTTGATGAAGATGTCTGGTACGGACTCTGATGATTCGCTGTCAGAAGACACAATGCGCCGGGCGACGTTTTGCTTCCTCCTGCAGAAAAAATTAAAAATGATCAGTTTTATCAGTTTAGAACTTATGGCAGGTTTTCTCCCAGGTGTAAACATTCATACAATAAAGAGAACTCTTGTTTTACTATTTTTTTTAACAGCGTCCCACATGATACAATTTGAAGAGGGTCAATACAGCTTAAAGGCATCGTTTAACAATGTTAAATCCGAGATGCATGGCCCTACATGTTATCAGTGCCTGTGATATGGTGTAATATTGAAGCCCTAACAAAATGATCAAGCAGTGCCTCAAAAAGTTAAAATCTTTGAGTGACCGGTTTTACCATACTCGTTATCCCCAATAGACTGTAGTGTTATGAAAACCGTTTGGCAAACGGTTTTCAAAATTTTAATTCAAATCATAAATATCTTGACAATCAGACAGGCGATCATCGGCTTGTAAAAGTGATGGGGTTCCTGACTGACCTAAAGGTTTATAATTATCATTGCAGCATGAGCTAAATCCAGGATTTTTTTTCAGAATCTGAGACAAAGTTACAGGATCCCTTTAATATAATAGTGTGATGAAAATTCATATATTCTTTACTTAATTTTTTTTTCTTCATATTATTATAAGCAAAAATGGCACAATTCCAATTTTTTTTTTAAATAAAAATTATCTGATAAAATTGATAGAATAAAAGAAATCTTACCTTCTAGCTCCCTCATGCGGCTGGAAAAGAGAAATTTAAAACAACTTTAGTTTATTGAGAATTTACAAAATATTATTTACATCTCCTAGACCAGGGGGTGTTTCACAAAGATCCTAAGTAGAACTTAACTCTAAGTTGGACTTAAAAATTATGGACAGCCATTGGAGTCTTAAAATGAAATATATTCAAAAGCAGAAATTCAAGTATTTTAGACTTTTTATAAATTCCACATCCAGAACATGAAATCTCCTTGATGATAGAAAATATGAATGATTTGAATAAACAATTAATGCCTTTCAAAATAACTTTTAAAAAATATTTTCAAAGATGCTAATGGCTTTCCATAAATTTTAAGTCCAACTTAGAGATAAGTTCAACTTAGAATCTTTGTGAAACACCCCCCTGGCTGGCAAGAAAAAGTCAGAAGAAATGTCAAATGGCCGGCAGAAAGAGATAGCCATTCTAGAATTGAACTCACCAGCCACAGCAGAAGCTGCTGTACCTGCAACAGCATGCCATCTACACTTTACTAGGGTGCTATATCCATGGTCTATTCTGACCGACAGAATCCTAATATTTTCCTTAAATCCCTTTACTTCTAGAATGCCCGGCAAAGTTGTTAGGCGTTGATTTTTATCAATAGTAACTATACACCAGTTATTTTCAGGTGATTGGTACACTTTAAAACATTGCCTCTTATACCACAATCAAAGAGACAAAATTCAAGGGTTTTTCACGGGAGAATTGTCCTAGAGATGCTAGTTATAGTGGAAGTAGTTGTCCTGTTCTCTTAAAAGGGTACACTTCCAGGGGGTAGGGAAGAAGTGTGTCCTAGAATCAAAATCAATTTCTGAATTATCAGGTAGATTTCATGATCACAAACTTACCCGCATCTTGATTGTCAAGACCATCTCCTTCAAAAGACGAGTTTACTTTTGATGAACCATTGCGATACCAAACTAAAGGAAAAATGCAAAGATGCTCAGTACAGAGGAGGCGGTGATGGCTCCTGCAACTGGCTGATGAAACGAGTTTTAAAGCTTTGCTAGATGATGCAAGATCTGATGGTGTCCTGCCCAGCTGGGCAGTTTCACTCACAAAATGTGTGAAACCTCTCTGAAACAAAATAGGACAGAATAAGAAAGTTTCTTTAAGAGCAATTGCTTTCACTAGCAATTACATGTACAGAAAATAATTTTTATTGTGTATTTTAAGCACCAAAAAAGAGCATTTTTTTCTCCTCAAGAGCATAATTTAAGTACGATTACAGAACAGCTCCCCCAGACCACACATATATTACTGGAGAACTATATCCCATATTGGAATAGCTTACAAGAGAACATAAGAAAAACAACATGAACCAAAAGGCAATTTCTCCCTGCCAAATTTTTGCCTTTTCTAAAGTCAGGAGCCCTTTGGTTTAGTGTGTGGATCCTAACAAAAACTGTTAAGTAAACTAAAGTACATGTAGATGGTCAAAAGGGGTAATTTTCATGAGGAATTTGCTCATAATGCAGTTTGAGCCCATTTAATCTCTTGGCAGCAAATGTAAATAAAGGAAATTGGTATCCCAAATGAAAGACTTTCACCCAAATAGGCTACCAAAGACTTCTCCAAAGTCTCTGACATTAGAGACGGTGTTCTACATAGAAGACATAGTCTCCCTTACACGTAGAAAAGTAGCTTACATTTACGCACATGCACTTAACGTTCGACCAGTCTCAGCCATAGTTGCCTACGCTGCAACAAGAAGGCCCTTCTGATCGGCTATCGCTGGCTGCCATTTACTCAACGTTCTAACATATTAGTGCGAGGAGAAAGCTTGAGATTTTCTGTTTGATCTGATACCAAACTCATGATATTCCAGTCAAACCTCAATTTTGTACGATTTTTTTCAGCATCCTCAAAAAGTTTAAATATAAGCCTTACCGGTACTTAAGTTTGATGATTTCTCATTTTCGTCATAGTGGAGGTACAAATTTACACACCTTAACAAGCCAAAAACCTGACTTTTATTGTGTTCACCATTTTCCAATTATCCACTTATGTTTTTAATGTAGGCCTAGCCTGTACCTTGTTTCTCTTTGATAGCTATAGTTGTTTTTTGTTTTCTTCTTAATCGTTTGATTAAATGTCATAGTTTTATAATGTTTTTATTGCCTATTGACTGTTTTTACACATTGTTTTTAATTGATGTTGGAATTTAGAAATAAATTATTTGATTTGATTTGAAGTTGTACTGAAATATCTGTTGATTTTCTATTGTATGTGCGTACCTATGCTTAGTGTGCATCTGTATAAAGCATTGCGCTCTCTGCGCTCTGCGCTCTCTGCTTAAGTCTGCCCTCTCTCACTTAAAGTCAAAACTGCTCGAGCGGTCAGCCTATGGGAGCGCGTTAATTCCCTGTACGGCGCTCAATGCGAAAAGTTCTACATGCCTTATTGCCCATCAAACGTGAGCGCCACCTCTTCTGACTAGTGAGCATGTGAGCTCTGTATAAGGGAGTTTACAGATACAATCTGCGCATGGGCAGATAAAGGTGATTTGTATCAAAATGGTAAAACCCACAGAAAAGAATATCCTACTGGATATGCGCTCATGAAAGTTATGTAACATTATTCATTTGCACCAACAATACATTCTATGATACGCAGGCCAGGTGGAAGTATTCTTTTCAAGAGGTCAAACAAAAGGTATTCATGAAGCACATCTCAGTTCGGGAAATGTACGATTTCTGCAACGTTGAAGAAATCTGCAATGCGCGCATGCCCGAATTCTACAACGTTGAAGATTTCCGACACCATAGAGTGTCGGAAATCTTCAACGTACAACTGCATTGCTGTCAACGCAAACGTACATTAATCAACGCAACCTTTGGGTACAATCATCTGAAAGAGTAAGTACTTTTAACGTTTTTCACCGTGTAATTTAAAAATCCTACCTGTAGTTTTGAAAATATACGATTATGAATTCATCTTGACACACCAACTCGGCAAATTGTAGCCTCTGAGGCGAGAAAATGTAACTTTTTGAGCTGTGATGGGCCTCCTCCAAACTTGAGTTCAAATGAATCACCGCAGAACTGAAAGTTATTACCCATAGTTCAACAAAATATGCAAATCAGTTAGGGATAGTCTCAGAAATGCTTCGCTCTCATATTTGTGGATGAATACGAGTATATTTCATAACGTATTTCCATTTTTGAATAGTTATTTTGCAAATTGAAAGTCTTGGACAAAAAATACTATCTAAAGAATCTGATTATGAGGATGGATCACTTTTTCGCCTAATTTGCGTAATTTTATTGAAAGAGATTGAAATTATGGCAATTGTTTTCTTTGGTAGTGTAATGCGGAAGTTCAACCGATCTTGGAAAATATGTTAGGGGGCACGTGCCCCCCCCCCCCTCCGTGGCTACGTGCCTGGTAATGCGGTGTGCATGTGTATGCCTAATAATTGCATATGATGATGATAATAATAATAATAATAACAAGTTAATCATGTCCTTTTATCAACCCATTTCATAACAAATTTCTATTTTTTAATATCTTTTTTGCAAACAAAGTCTTGGACAAAAAGTACTATCTCAAGTTCTATCTGAAGAATATGATTATGAGGATGGATCACTTTTTCGCCTACTTTGCGTAATTTTATTAAACGAGATTGAAATTATGGCAATTGTTTTCTTTGGTAGTGTAATGCGGTGTGCATGTGTATGCCTAATAATAGCAATAATAATAATAATAATGATAATAATAATAATAATATTAATAATAATGATAAGAGTAATATTAATACAAATATTAATACAACAAAACCGAAAAAATTATGATAATAATAACCACCTCACGATCGCCCCTCCCCCTTTTTCTTCCAGCCTACTAAAATGGACGAGGAGTATTTCCAAGCTTTAGAGAGGGAGGTAAATGAGGAACGGAGGAAAAGGGAGAAAGGTGGACAGAAAACTGTAGTGAGGCACAAGAAGGAGTCGGGGGCCAGGAGGAGCTGCTATAGCAGGCGGGCAAGGACATTATTGAAAAACGTGAGTGCAGTATAGTAACTATATCCCTGACAAAGAATATATCTTCAACCTCTGATCTAAAAAAAATGCAAATAACCTATAGGACCAATGTGAGTGTCGTTAAACATATTATTGCATTATATATCTCTATTTTTTTTAAACAAGAAAGACGTAATACCTGCCCCCCCCCCCCCCCCTTCACTGTCGATCCCCTTTTTCTATCTCTCTCTCCCTCTTTTTTCATTAATGCAGGCCAAAGAGATAGCAGTAGAGACAAGATGCTCAGTAAACTTGTCAATTCGGCCAACATGGATGAAGGGAAAAAGCTGGTGCTTCTCCACACCAGATGCAGCTACCCCAAGATCAAGAGATCAGGAGAATAACCGTGAGACGGAGAGGGAAATTGCGGCGGCATCTGCAATGGCAACGCCCAGGAAACGCCATGCCACTGTAGACGTTGATGGGCCCAGTACTGGCAAGCTCAACAAGGACGCTTGTCGTGTCTGTAACCGCCCAGAGGACATTGACCTCTGGATCGGGTGCAGCTTCACAAAGCGATCCAAATCTGCTTGCCAGTACTGGGTCCACCAGAAATGCATTGGCCTGGCGTACGTGTCTGAAAAGGAGCTGGAGGCCGTTCCATTCTACTGCCCTCATCACATCAAAGACATTTGAACATTATTTTGAAACGTTTGAATAATTCTAACTCCATTTCTTTTTCTCTGGTGTTATGTATATTTGATCCCTGTACTTTTTTCACTGTATTTGTTATCGTTTATGCAAACATACTTTGTTTTTACTTTGTACATTGAAATGGAAATAAATATATCAAATATATAATAACTGGCAACGAAAGTTGATTTAAGAAAATAAAATAAAAATACCTTAAAATTCTTCCAATACATCTACTTCGTCATTCGTGTTTGCTTGCTTCTTGACATCTTCCTTGTACTGTTTATATTTTTGTTGTGATGTTGACAAGACATTCACGAGGTCTTTTTGAAGGGGGCGGTTCTCCAGGGACCTCAAAGGGAGTGAGTCGTACGGCTGGTGTAGCATACCAGACTCTCTAATATGTCTTCTAATGGCTTGGACTTCCAACTCATGGTTGAAGATTGAGCTTCCTTCGCTGCCAGGATCTTCAACCCCTGCTCTTTGGAAGACAGCTTTCCTGTTGACTGCAAGGGGTTTAGAGCAGCGGCTGGAAGCTATCCAACTCTTTAAAGTTGGGATCCCTGGAGAAAGATTTGACTTTAGTGTTCTATTTTCGGCCTCCGTGATGAAATCACCGCCCTCTCCACGGCACGGATCTCCACTGCGAGAGAACGACTCGTTATCTGTGATGTATTTCTTCAGCTCTTCTGGAGCTTCTACACATTTCGTCATGTCGCTTAACAAAATCTTCTGATAAATATAATGATTGTTACAGTAGAAGAGTGGAGCAACCGTCTGCCTCCCAGCAACAATGGCTTCTGAATTGTTGCACCTTACTCCACTGCGATGTAAGTGTACTCCAGTAAAATACTGAAAAATGATATCATACATTAAATTATAATTAGGGTTAATAACCCTTTCCTTCCATGATAGCATGCCTGTTAATGACGGAGTTGTGCCTTCCTCGATGCATTTAGAAACATATACATACATCAGTTCCCTCGCAAATGCGTCGTATGTAATTCTGAAGACCTGCCATGACACGTGGTGATTTGTGGCTCCACTGACGAAATCTTTGGCTCGTTGGGACTTAAAACCCAGAACACCTGACACATAGTCTAGAAATATCGGCTTACAAAGCCGAAATAATGTCCGGATGGAATTAATTTCGACATGGCCTGCTCCTAAAGCTAGAAGTACGGAGTCAAAAAGTTGTCGGTGTGCTACGTTAGTCATTCCGGGATGGACAGAAGAGAT
This sequence comes from Strongylocentrotus droebachiensis, assembly GCA_035222895.1. Taxonomy (NCBI): domain Eukaryota; kingdom Metazoa; phylum Echinodermata; class Echinoidea; order Camarodonta; family Strongylocentrotidae; genus Strongylocentrotus; species Strongylocentrotus droebachiensis. The sequence continues at coordinate 718,333 of JAVYIG010000184.1, read as the reverse complement.
GTGAAAATCGAACGATTTTTTTTGCAAGTCCACCTCCTCCCCACAAACACCACAAATCACAATATCGTTTATCAAAGAGTCTGCTATTCTGTACGGCACCCCATCAAAACCTATCCTGATCCATTTCCTTTCATTCGGTACATTTCCCTGCCTTAGTAACTCTTTGAGCACATGTTTGATGGTTTGTCGTGAGTTTGGATTAACCCCAATAATTTCGCCCATGGCAACTTTTGCCGGTTGCGGGGGGTGGTTGACGTCAACAAACTTATACAATTTTGACCGATCACTAATATTGTTTGGATTGTGATTACAGTGAGTACACAGATTGTAGTTTTTTCCATACACTTTGGAACAATTGACACACACGTTGACTCCTTCGTTTGCGACACAATATTGGACATGATCTTTAACTTCTCCTGTGATGTTGTCAACTCCGATTTCTTGTTTGACTTTTTCCAGGGCCTCACTTTGCTGTCGACATCTATAAGGCCGGAAGACAGACGCATTCAGAGATTCCTCCAGTTCTGTTACCTTCTTGTTTATTTCTGTCATGTTCATTTTCCCTGACCAGTTGGAAGGTTTTAGATTTTCATTTGTCTGCGTATCTGATGGTTGATTTCTTTGTATGAAGACAACGTTAGTCACTGTATGTACCGGTGTTGTTCCACTTTCCCTCACACGTCCCGTTTTCCCAACCCTTTGCGAGTTGTCGGCAAATACCTCGACGTCCCCAGGTGAGAAGCATTTATTGGGCTGCTTTGAAGAGTTGTCAAGTACCTTTTTTAGTGTGGTCACACTTCCCGACGGCGTTGTGGCCCCATCAATGGTTGTTATTGTTTTACTCCCAGCAAGGGCCCACTTAACCAGTGACTGACTGAATGAAACATTGCCAGTATAGTTTTTATTCCGAACATAGTACAATTGTTCAACTAAAATGGCAAATGCTGTTTTCTTGGAGAGAGATGCATTTTCTGTGCAGATATTGGTTGCACCAGATAAGAAATTCACCAGTTCCTTTGGTCTTCCTTTCAGAAATTGTTGAATATCAAAGTTTGCAAGATTATCTAGATTGGCATAATCTCCTGCTAGGTTTTTCGTATCGTCAAGTATCTTCTTGTTTATGGAATCACCCAAGTTGAAGTAAAGATGCTCTCTTTGATCTTCTGTTAATTCTTGTACTCGTTGCAAAATGTCCTCCACTGCAGGATCGAGTATTGGTGGTTCAATTTCATGATTGCCTTCGTCATCATCATGGCCTTCGTCATCATCATGGCTTGGCACCGACGTGGAAGCTTGAGTTTCACAATTACGCTTGGCATAGTTAATACAATTCACGCATACGTAGTTTGAAGTTGAAGATAACAGTTTGCTGGATATTAGCCATTGCCAGTGATCTTTCACATAAAGTCGGCTTGATTTCTTGAAAAGAGATGGTGCAGGCGACTGTGTTGCATCATGGAGTTCACACCTGCATCTCTTCGAGAACCCAGGCGTCCGCGGAGTCTGGCGCGTCTTCCTTTTTGGTGGTTGACTTTTCCCCATCCTTACCTAAAATTGGAAACATAAAACATAGCATGACCACCTGTCGGTCTACCTTAAACATTTTGTTGTTGTGTGTGTTTTGTTAAATCCAGAAATAATTGTTTCCAGCTGACAGGTGCGTACGCAGACGGGGGAGGGAGGGGAGGGGCGTTAACCCCCCTTGAATTTATTTAATGTGTGGGTATCGGAGGATAACCCACGCCCCCCCCCCCCCCCGCTCTCACATTTTGTCAAATGAAGAAAGAAAAAACTTTTTTTTTTTTTGGGGGGGGGGGGGGGTGCTAAAGAGTGAAAAAACGACCTTAACCCTCATCTCATGAAATGCATCACTCATTCGCTTATCACACACAATGACAACGTATTTTTTTCTCTTTCATTTTTATATTTCAAGGTTGAACTTACCAAGTTCTTTTCTCCTTTATTTATATTTGTTTTTACAGATATCACCACTTCAAGAAGAAGCCATTCCAAGGATCACAATTCTTGATGCAATGCAGGCCTGAGATGGGCAATAAGTACGACAAAGCGGCAACTTTGGTGGTGGCTCCAAAGCTAGACGTCGTTGCTCCAGAGCTGCACGACAAAGAGACAAGGGCAGCATCTACGTCGGGTCGCGATCGCCAGCAGACAGTCCGAGAGATTTGTGGCCAACCAGTCGGGAGGGTGCCGAAGGGGCTGTCGGCAGTGGTCCGTTTCGCTATCACCAGTGGTTGGGGGGCCTACTGCTGGTATCTTGGGACGATGACCCATGACGGGCCCGTGAGAGGAGGGGGGCCCAAGTTGAACGTGTGTTATGTGATGGTGGGGGAAAGGAGGATGACAGACGAGATAGTCCGTCAGATCAGGAGGAACGGAGGAAGAGACATTAATGTGTTATAGTCACGATCCGTGTGTAGTCAAGATGACATTGAATATCAAAATTAAAGAAATGAAACCATATTATTATGTTTTTAATGTTTTTATTGTCTACATGCATGTCTCTTCACCAATTTCTTCATTTTTTAACAGATTGTGATTGTGAAATAGCACTTTGTTCTTATTTTTTAAAAGTGACATATTTCGTTGAGCATGAGATATAAAGAGAGTGAAAGGGATTGAGGGTAAAGAAGATGTGTGTTGAACTGGTAAAAAAGAATGAATTGATCAATTGACTAAAAAGAAAACACGTAAACAAATTAAATTGGAAGTCAAGTTTATTCATGAATCATTATATGACAATTTTACATGATCAACAAGCTCATGATCCGAAAATTAAACAATTTACATTTTCAAAGTATACACACAAAATGAATGAAACAAAAATTGTTTACTTATTCAACTTCCATCATTCTTTAATTCTGAATGTTCATGTTGTTCATGATGTACATATTAGGAGCATCTTCAAATACAAATAGCAATGTTTGAATAAACTAAATTAATAATAGTAAGTATAGTAAAACATAAATATAATTCTTTTTGTTAAATCAATAAAACATATCAAAACATGATTGCTATACTTCCATACTCTTTTTAAAAACATTTCTATAAAAGACAATAATTATTATTGATATATAACATCATAATCATAATCCCCGTCTCCAAAAAACAGATGACAGCCAGTCGGCATACATTGCATAAATATAACATGTTCACAAGAGATAAACATAACACAAACAACATACAAAATGGAAAATGTATGTTTAACATCAAAATTATCAGGGCTTAGCTGATAAACGCCAGAAATAAAATTCTTTATAGCATCCCTCAGCCCTTTCGCCACCTTGATAGGGTAAAGAAGACGGTTGCATGTATTTTGAAAGAAAGGAACTAGAAAGAGAGCAGGGATCGAGGGGAGTGAAGAATATATATATGTTAGCACTAAAGAAAAAACATTTTTGAACAAGGGATCGAGGGGAGTGAAGAATATATATATATGTTAGCACTAAAGAAAAAACATTTTTGAACAAGGGATCGAGGGGAGTGAAGAATATATATATATGTTAGCACTAAAGAAAAAACATTTTTGAACAAGGGATCGAGGGGAGTGAAGAATATATATATGTTAGCACTAAAGAAAAAACATTTTTGAACAAGGGATCGAGGGGAGTGAAGAATATATATATATGTTAGCACTAAAGAAAAAACATTTTTGAACAAGGGATCGAGGGGAGTGAAGAATATATATATATGTTAGCACTAAAGAAAAAACATTTTTGAACAAGGAATCGAGGGGAGTGAAGAATATATATATGTTAGCACTAAAGAAAAAACATTTTTGAACAAGGGATCGAGGGGAGTGAAGAATATATATTATGTTAGCACTAAAGAAAAAACATTTTTGAACAAGTTCAACTTTAAACCATTATTCAAACTGTTATTACACTATCCCACATAGATCTAGTATATTTATTTTCATTGATCTCTTCACCCCTTGACACTGCCCCGCCCTCCCCTACCGTCTATACAAGCACCCCCCCCCCCTCCCCCCTCCCACCCGAGCTCCCTCCCCCTCCTATGTACATGAGCTACGGCGCACGCGGCATCATTGCATCATTGCATCGTTGCAGAAATCTGCAACGTAAACAATCAAAAGCGCCCTCTATGCGCATTCGCGGTGTAACGTTGCGGATTTCTTCAACGTTGCAGAAATCGTACATTTCCCGAACTGATCTAGGACTTTGGCAGTTATTATTCTTAGATGCTCAAAGTGGAACTTTATTTGTACCATGTGCTATCTGTAAGCTCCCTTATTGTGTAACTCAAGTTTGGGGGGGGGGGGGGTTCCCATGATCATGATGAGCCATGACATGATTACCCACCAGATTTATCATCTGTAGTAAACCACATTTGCAGATGCTTCAATTCCATAAAAAGACTTTAGTCTAGAGTCATCAGACTGATCATACATCTAAATTTCATAAAGACCTAGATCTATAGGCCTAGGCCTACATCAAATTACCATTCTTTAGCCATGGCACTGGTTTCATTCATTCGCGCTGCAGAAATCCCATCGTTCTCCGATCTCCCGGCCCGTCACGCGTCAGTTCTGGCGTCGAATAGCTTTCACACCGGCTGCCATTCAATTCATACACACAGTACAAAGTACAAACGCATAATCAGCGCGCGGGATTTATAGTCTCTTTCTCAAACTCACAAAAACGGATACAACAACCTATAAAATTGTAAATTTCTCTTTCAAATACGCAAATAAGGTCATATTTACCTTTCAAATAAAGATCAACAGTGACCATTAAAATCAGCTATGATATATGATCAGTTAAAAAGAATGGATTCGGCCAGAAAACGGAAAAATCTTGAATTTTCCCGAGTCATGTAATTCTGTGACACGGCTCCTCTCCCGCTTCCATGTTCTTTCTATGCGCTGCACAACTAGCTAGCTGACCTCAACTAACCCGGAAGTAATTGTTCCTTGCATATATTAACATTTTTGTCAGGGTACAAAGGTATAAAGATTAAATAAAAATGAATGAAAGTGAACCCAACATAATGACTTCAATATCCAATTCATGTCATTGAACTTTTACTTCGTAATATTAAAAGTTAATGATATAAAACTTATAGACGTCCCTATAACAAATAATAATTTTGCTTGAAACTAAGACTATAAACAAATTTCATGTCAACAAAGGATCTAGAATAGAGGCCTATACAATCAATATGGAATATTTCTTTTGAAGGATGAGTCTTCAGTGTTAATTAGGTTGTAGATCATGTATTTCAGATTACGTGGGTGGATGGATACCGAGGGAACTCATTAGAACAGTACCTTCACTTTGACAACCATCCCCAAAACGAGAACGCTCTCGGAACCCTGCCTGTAAATTGTTTAAATTTCGAGGCCCTTTTATAAAGGGGGGGGGGGGGGGGGGGTAACATACGTTTAACACGATTGCAACAGGGATCGATATGTGAGTTTAACTACTTTCGAAAAATCAAGCTATAGCAAACATGATAATGAAGTATTACATAAATGGATATGAACATGATTTCTCGTAGGGTGTACAATGCGGTATTGAAATTGCCCCGTTTGGTCGATATTTTTTCTCGAAAACAGTTGCGAAAAAAATAGGGCCTCGCGGCTATGCAATCAATTTTCCAGATGACCCATATTATTTTGTATTCCTACAAACATATAAACGAGTCGTCGATTTACTTCAAAAGCGCTTATATAGGCGGCCCAAGACAGGCGTTCCATCTAATGAGGGAGTCAATCCCTCATTCTTCTCCTTCTTCTTTTTCTTCTTGTACTTAATATCATTTCTATCATCAGTTTAATGTTGTTATTATTATTATTATCTTTAATAAGTAGTTCTTTTAATTTTCTTATCATTCTGTCTGTAAATGTTACTATGTCTGTAAGGGACCCCACTGGAAATAAGCTCTCGAGCTTTCGTGGGTTATCCTGTTCAAGCTGACTTATTTTTTTATCTGTTATTATTGTATATTGTTGTATGTTGGAAGCTTCTCGAATAAAAATCAGTCAATCAGTCAAGTTTTTCCCCGCCACCCCCCCCCCCGCCAATTCATCCTGATTATAAATCAATTTAAGTGGGTCACGTGCATGAAGAAAATTAATGCAAAAACCTCTATGCCCCCCCCCCCCCCCAACTACAACTGCCCCAAGACAGATCCAAGTAAAATACAATGGCAAACAAAAGTGTCCACAAATTGCAAATTAACATGACAATAAAATTAATCTAGACATGGGAAACCATGGGAATTTTGTTAAAATCGAAACCATTTGAAGCTGACTTTGAAAAAAATAAAGTCGATGAATTAGGACATTTTCAATATAAAGACAAATTCAATCATGACTACAAATTATTTTCATCATTTGAACTTGTTTCAATTATATAATATTGCACAGTAGAATTTGAATATTTTAATTTAAAAATTCGGTTCTTCCAAAGAGCTTTGGAAATTATTAGGCTACCCGGCCTAGCTCTATAGCTCGGCAGCCGTTATCAGCGCAGTGCATTTCAAGAAATAATCATATACCAGGTACCCATTTACCTCACCTGGGTCGAGTGTGGCAAAATGTAGTTGAATATCTTGCCAACGGAGTCAAAGGACATTAATTAGTGCCGCGGCGGGACTCGAACCACCGACCTTGTGCTCCACAGGATTGATTGATTGATTGATTTTTATTCGACAAGCTTCCAACATACAACAATATACAATAATAACAGATCAAAAATAAGTCAGCTTGAACAGGATAACCCACGAAAGCTCGAGAGCTTATTTCCAGTGGGGTCCCTTACAGACATGTATACAATTAATAAATTAAAATAGTAATATTTACAGACAGATAAGAAAATTAAAAGAACTACTTATTAAAGATAATAATAACAACATTAAACTGATGAACGATGACATATCAGCTCTACGACGATATATACCTCGTATATCAGCAAAAGCTACTTCACAGAATTAGAAAGTTGACAAAGACAAAGTACTGAACGGATTATGCACTCCACAAAGATTGACATAACATTACCTAAGTGGTATGATAAAATGGGGAAAAAAGAAGAAGCAACCATTCATCAAGAAGTATTGTCACGCAGTAAAGAACGCTGTCGTTTAAAATTTCACCGGCATATATCAAGGAATACGGCAAGAAGAAGAAAAAATACAGAAAATATATATATATTGGCGAAACAAGAAAAATATATATAATGAAGAAATAACAATGCTATTGAATAATGTAGAATATGTTAATGAGTATAAGAATTATTTTCTGTTCAAAAGCCTTACAATACAGTGCGTCCAAGATAAAACGAAACCGAGAATTGTCGATGTTTTATCATAACTTAATCACAATTATAATTAATAAATGACACATAATTTGTAAAGCTTGGATCCTCCTTTTTTATTTGATGTAAGTTATGATGCATATTTTACGCATGAGTGATTAAAAACAATTTGAAGAGGTGGTACTAAATATCATTCTCGGCATTCGTTCTTTTCTGAGACGCACTGTATAGTAGGGAATGCACCTAAACATGAAATGAACATGATATTATATTTTACCAGAAACAGATGGAATATAATTTATACATGAAATACATGCAGATATATAGAAATATATAATGTACATTATAGAGATAATAACAATAATTGTTACAGTTAAGGAATAGAAGGCAATCGTCCCCTTCTACATGCGCCCCACCAGCGCCCCTGCGCCAATTTGCCAAGAATATGAATGTAAAACAATAATTTATAAGTGATAATATTAAACCTCGTGCTTTTATATTTCCTGGTAATATTTCGCGAACTTTCTGACTAGGTTGAGTTTTGGAGCAGTGGCGAATCCAGGGGGCGGGGGCCCCGGGCCCGCTCCTTACTGGCCACAAAACAGGTAAAAACATGTTAATTTTAATTGTTAATTGTTTTTAAAATAAGAAGACGGGCCCCTCCCCTGTGCTCAAGGGGGGAGGGGGTGGCTACAGGGTGTCTCCAAAGGGGGGGGGGGTGTGGGGTGCGACACCCCCACCTGTCAGGATATTGTCGGTAAAATTGCGATTCCTTCGGGAAAAAAGACAAAAAGGGGGGGTAAGAGAGGGAAAGGGAAGGAAAAAGGAAAAAGGAAAAGGAAAGGGAAAAGAAAAGAAAGAAAGGAAAAGAAAGGAAAGAAAGGGAAAGAAAGTAAAGAAAAGAGAAAAAAGAAAAAAGAGAGGAGAGGAAAGAAAGGAAAAGAAAGAAAAGGTAAAAAAGAAGAAAAAGGAGAAAAGGGAAACAAAAGAAACGAGGGTGAAGAGAGGAGAGAGAGGGAAGGTAAGAGCCTGAGAGAGGAGGAGTGGGAGTAAAAGAGAGAGGGGGGTTGTTGGGTGGAGTCGTCTGGTCGAAGGAGCAAGAAAGACACGGGTAAATATGTTGCTGTGTCGGGTCAGCTGTGTCTATATCCTTGCTCGATCCTCGTGTACTATCAATGCAGAAGTTTGAAGTCGGTGAGATGTATATTGTCGGTCGGCCGACAAGTTTTTCCCCTACGAACTGTGACTTTTTATCCGCTGTGACGACTTTCAGGAAAACAAGGATTAAGAGTCAACAACGGTACGACGAATCGTCTTCCTTTCTCTATATTTTGATGAAACGCCAAAAATTCCGCGCTTCGCGGGAGGGGAAAAGTTCATTTAGACGAGTCGAGAACGGTACAACGAATCGTCTTCTTTCTCTAATAATTTAAGGAAACGTCTATGCTTCCGCGATTCGCGCGGGAGGGAAGAAAACTGAATTCACATATGTCGAGAACAGTACAACGAATCGTTTGCTTTCTCTCATTATTTAAGGAAACGTCAAAGCTTCCGCGCTTCGCGCGGGAAGAGGGAAACTGAATTCAGACAAATTAGGATTAAGAGTCGCGAACGGTACAACGAATCGTCTGCTTTCTCTAATAATTTAAGGAAACGTCAAAGCTTCCGCGCTCCGCGCGTGAGGGGGAAACTGAATTCAGACAAATAGGGCTTAATAAAAGTCCGAGATGGTGCAACGAATTGTCTTCTTTCTATGATAATTAAAGCAAACGTCTAAGCTTTTCGCGCTTCGCGCGGGAAGGGGGAAACTGAATTCAGACAAGGATCAAGAGTCACAAAACGGTACAACGAATCGTCTGCATTCTCTAATAATTTAAGGAAACGTCAAAGCTTTCGCGCTAAAGGGGGAAACTGAATTCAGACGATTAGGGCTTCAAGAGTCGAAAAAGGTACTACGAATCGTCTGCCTTCTCTAATAATTTAAGGAAACGTCAAAGCTTCCGCGCTTCACGCGCGAAGGGGAAACTGAATTCAGACAAAATTAAGAGGCCAAAACGGTACAACGAATCGTCTGCTTTCTATAATAATTTAACGAAGCGTCAAAGCTTCCGCGCTTCGTGCGAGAAATGGAAACTGAATTCAGATAAATAGGGCTTATTAAGAGTCGAAAACGGTACAATGAATCGGGGTGGCTTTCAAAGGGAGGGAACAAGCCTACGCGTATCCCAAACGTAAATAACATTGAAGAAAGGGGGGGGGGGGGCTTTTTGTATAGCAACGAGTTTTGTAATGCAAAATGTTGTAATCGAGATAAAAAAATAACTGCGTGGGTGACGACACGTCGCCTGAATTACTGAAACATGTATTCAAACACGAAAAAATAAGCCCCTTTCGTAAGCTGATTAGTTAGTTGGTCGTTTCATTTCATTTTATTTTTTTCAATTTATTTTTTTCGTTTTGATTTGTTTTGTTTTATTTGTTTTGTTTGGTTTTTGTTGTTTTATTTTTGTTCTTAATAAAATTAGTTATATAATTGTTATATTTTTTTAAAAACATCTGTTCGAAAGAACGTTAATATTTTCGACAGGAAGAAATCAATTTTTATCTGATTCTGACAGTAGCGTAGTGTGGGTCAGGTCATTGGGGGGGGGGGGGGGGTCCAACATGACCTAGGCAAAATAATAGGGAGAAGGAAGTTCTTTTTTAAACCCCCTCTCTAACCTCCTCCTCGGCCTCCCCTTCTTTCTCACTCTCTCTCACACTCTCTTTCTCTATCTCTCTCTCTCCTCCTTCTCGACCTCCTCCTACCTAGTATACTATATATTTCTTCCATTCTTTTGCCTTTTATTTGTTGTCATCTAATTCAACAATAAATGCACACAAAAATAATACTTGCGGATGGTATGTAATTTAATCTCAATAAATTGCGAATTAAGAAACAAATTAAATTAATACTGTCTTGCTTCACAATGTTAATGTTAGTACTCGCATTTGCATATTTTGCGAGCGAGCGAACGAACGAGCAAGAAAAAAACATTATGTATATAGAAACGACAATACTTTCGTCACCAAAATATACGAAATAAGGTAGAGAAGCTACAAATCAATTTATAAGATGATGACGTGGATCCTAATCAAAATTAATGATTGGTTGAAAGTGTACACGTGACCAGGCATTTATTTTGCCTAACGTGTAATTTGGATAATGACCGGTCATTATCCAATTCGAATGACCGGTCATTAGTAAAATCATGTTATCAAACATCATTTTATAAAACAAATGAAACATGATCTTATAAAACAAATAATACACATCATTTCAATTCTGGCACTTTGGGTAATTCTTACTAATGCCCTCACTGTTGTGTATTATTTGTATAATACTATCCAAAGATGAGTAGGTAATTAAACCATTATATAGCCCTCCGAAAATGAGGTTTTAGTCGCCCGAGTAATGTTCGCTTCAAGATTTCTCGGGGGACGGGGAGGGGCTACAGACCCCGCAGCTGTCACCTCGTAAACACCTGTAACCCAACCCCATTCTCAGTTGCCGCCTTTGTTTTTCCTTTATTGTGACAAACTATGTAATCTGAAAACCATTATTCCACATTTACACCAACCCTAGTCAAAATGGGCTCTGGAAAAATATATTTTTTTCCTATTTTTCACTATTTATTTCCTATTTTTATGTGAATGAACCCTATTTAAACACTATTTTTTATTAAAAATAGATTAAAAATAGCATATGACAGCCTATTTTTTTTCTATTTCTAGGAATTGGTGGTTTGATAACTATTTTTTACCTATTTCTTCCTATTTTTTTACTATGTTTTTGGACTTAGATTTTTTTCTGCCATTTTCTTCCTATTTTTTACCTATTTCTTACTATTTTTTCCCTATTCTTTTCGACTTAGATTTTTTGTCACCAGATTTCGTCCTATTTTTTCACTATGTTTCTGGACTTTGATTTTTTCACCCATTTTCTTCCTATTTTTTTACTATGTTTTTGGACTTAGATTTTTCTCTGCCATTTTCTTCCTATTTTTTTACTATGTTTTTGGACTTAGATTTTTCTCTGCCATTTCCTTCCTATTTTTTTACTATGTTTCTGCACTTAGATTTTTCTCTGCCATATTCTTCCTATTTGTTTACTATGTTTCTGGACTTTGATTTTTCTTACTCATTTTCTTTCTATTTTTTGACTATGTTTTTGTACTTAGATTTTTCTCTGCCATTTTCTTCCTATTTTTTTTACTATGTTTCTGGACTTAGATTTTTCTCTGCCATTTTCTTCCTATTTTTTTACTATGTTTTTGGACTTATATTTTTCTCTGCCATTTCCTTCCTATTTTTTTACTATGTTTCTGGACTTTGATTTTTCTCTGCCATATTCTTCCTATTTTTTTTATTATGTTTCTGGACTTTAATTTTTCTCTGCCATTTTCTTCCTATTGTTTTACTTTGTTTCTGGACTTCAATTTTCTCACCCATTTTCTTCCTTTTTTTTAGGGTTAGGGACTTAATTTTTTTACTATCACCATTTGTTGTCCTATATTTTGTTTACTATGTTCACAGACTTATTGGATTTTGTCACCTTTTTGCTTTTCATATAGGCCGATATTTGATTTTTAAGGTTGTTGAAACTTAGTTACACTTTATAAATATATATTTGCACAATTCAAAACATATTTCACAATATAACTATAATGTTACAAAAATAATTGTGATATTTCGTCTTTTAAAATGAAAAAAAAATAGATTCAAAGATGATTTGGACAAATTACTGGCCCTCCTCAGAACTCAACTCTCCCTTTAAGGGAGCATAATTATTTCGTAGGCCTGTGAACATTTTAAGGGAGCATAAATATATCGGTTAGGCCTGTGAACATTTAATCAAGAATTAAGAATGTTTTAATTTTATCTTTAAATTAAATGACTATCTATTTTGAATATTTCAAGTAAAAAAGTATATAATTAGCAAAAGAATTAGCTTACTACTATAGTGTTATAGTGACTAGAACTTATCCAATTGGATGGAATTGTAACAATTTTCCCCATAATAAATACAAAGGTGAAAGGGTGTATTAATTCTTCACAAATGTTGAATCATAATGAAAGACAACTAAATGTGTGCTGCCATCTAGTGGTAGAAAGCGAATAGGCCAACCGGTAGTTTATTTTCAAATTCAAATCTTCACTCAGACTCTGTGATGATCAGCTCAACGGCGCATATTTCAATCATTATTTTGCCATTTCGCCAGATTTGTCTTCCTGTAAAACCCACAGTATGGGGAATAAGGGGTAGATTACACCAGGAAAGGACAATTTCAAGAGTAATTCCAGAGCAAGAATTGAAAGAACAAAATGAAAGGATCGAATTTTATTACCAAGATTATGCCTACAGTCCCACACAACCACTCTTGTGTTGGAGAATTACGATCAACTTGCTTTCACTGGACTGCTACTGCTAGCTGCTGGAGCTATATACATGCATATATTGTACAACAAGGTGCTACAAAGTAGAGCTTGACAGAGATTTAATTGCTACCAAACAATCACCAATACCAATCATTCAATTAATATTCCATTTTTTTTAAAATAGATTTAGATCTAGATCTAAGTCTCCTATTTTTTTCCTATTTTTTGTTCCAAAACTATGCTATTTGAAATAGCTTTTTTTTTGGATGAGAAAAATAGGAAACAAATATATTTCAAAAGTATTTGTGGCTTTATTTTTTTCCTATTTTTTGTTCCAAAACTATAGCAATTAAATAGCTTTTTTGGGGATGAGAAAAATAGGAAAAAAATATATTTCAAAACTATTTGTGGCTTTATTTTTTTCCTATTTTTTGTTCCAAAACTATAGCAATTAAATAGCTTTTTTGGGGATGAGAAAAATAGGAAAAAAATATATTTTTGCATTTATTTTTTCCCTATTTTTTTTCTATTTTTTTCCTATTTATTTTTTACTAGGGAATACATTTCTGAGGTACATTTGCGTCATTTTGCAAGTCATTCGTTACAAGTACAACTGTAATATAGCAAAGGTCATGAAAACAAAGAGGACTTAATTCGCGCACGAGAGTTTACAGAATTTTGTCCGAAAAGCGACCCATCAAAGGTAAGATAATTTAATATATTGAAAAAAGGGATTATATCATACGATTAGTTGGTATAACTTCTTACTTACAATATTATTTGTGAATTCTCCTTTCCAAAGAAGATTTCTAGACACTTGTCGGTAAGTTCATGTTCTTTTCGGAATCTTTTGCGCAATTTGCCGATCTTTGGTCAATATTTTCATAATTTCCAAAGAAAATTCCGTCACTAGGAAATCTTATGTTCCTCTTTCGATTGGTGGTATCAAATTTTCAAGATATAGATCTGTGCGCGTATTTAGGTCAAAGCGAACTGTGGTCACACCATTATATACTAAAACATGCTAGAATTGTCAGAACAGAACAATAATTAGGCCTACAGCTAGATCAAAATTTACAAACTATTTCAGAATGTATACATTCTTGCTTAGATCAACTAAAACAAATATAAAACGTCAAGTACACAATTATAAATCATTCTTCTTTTCACTTAGATCAACTAAGATTTCTAAAAAACATATATTTTTTTAGTTACAGAATCGTTCATCTTTCTCACGTTTAGTCATAATTACATTAGCCAAGACATATATATTTTCAAATTAAAACAATCATTAATCGTTCTTCTTTTTACTCCCTGCTTTGCACATGGCACCACAGCAACGGAACGCGCAACGACAAGATAAGACAATGACAACTACAACTACTATTAAACAGAAGATTAGAAATGCATAAACATCAAGGAGAGAAAGCTGGATGAAGCTGAGATGTTTTGCAGGCGATTCCATGTATTTCCCGCCAAATTTCATGACGTGTTCGACCCAGTATGCAGCACGTTCAGCAGGCGTTTCCGGACGATCACGGTATATCGCCGATAGTCGCTTCGCAGTTTCGGCATACCTGTTGAAAATGAAAACACAATTTTTGATCAGAGTCGTAGAAGCAATATTTAGAAGAGGAAACAAAATGACAGTGAATCTCCAAGCACTACCATGATGATAATCACTGCAGGGGCGTCAACAGATCATTTGCATGAGGGGGGTATTGAGGCTGTCGAGCCATACTTGCCGACACACACCACGATTCGCCGAATTATTTTCAACAAGAAAATTGAGTATTTAGGTTTGAAAATTTGCCAACAACACCAAGCCAGAAGATCCCCTTTTCATTAAATTCGCTGATATACTGCGAACATTAGTTTAAATTTCTTCCCATCCTTTAATATACAAAGTGAATGGTCCCTATATAAACAATACACCAAACGAGTGTCCTTCGTTTAGAAATGGAGCCCGACAAGCGAGTGATGCAACATGGAAAAAAATAAAGAAAATAAGAGTGGTAGTGGTACTCACGTATTGTTGCTTAAAATCATCTTTATCGCATCGTATACACCTTCTGCACTGAGAGTATGGATGTCCAAGTATGACCCCATTCCTTTCTCTAAGACCCTGGACGCAACACATAACTGGTCAGCAAAGACAGGGAGGACTAGGGTCGGGACACCGTGGTACAGGGCTTCGTAGAGACCGTTGTTGCCGCCCTGGTAGATGAATAGTTTCGTCTTCGGATGACCTGGTGCGGATGGTAAAGGTGAAGCGTTGAGAAAGCCGTTACATTTTTTTTTTTTTTGGGGGGGGGGGGTGGATTTGATCTTGGAAATGAATCAAGCCGAGGTTTTGTTAGAGAGTGACAGAAGGACACTCCCTAATCTAATGCTAAATCTCTGTCGGTGAAATAAGAAAAGGCCGTTTCGGAATGGGTTTACAGAGACCCTTTTTTGTATTTGCTTGCTGGATAAATTTAATAAGCCACCGTCAACACATTTGAAAATACTTCAGTTTCACCAAAGTGAAAATCTGACGATCTGACGATCCGTTTTTACCTTTATCTGCAAAATGTAAAACTATGAAGACCTATGAAGGTATATTTTACGGTTGTGCCTGTTGGAAAATGTCGGCAAAATTGCCGATGAATTTTACCCCTGCACTCCTCAAAATGATAAAAAACTAGTCTGTCACAGCCCTTGGCAATTTTTTTTATAAACGGAGATGATGACGATTGATGTATCTATGTTTGATAGGCATTCGTGAATTGAACGTCATTTATACATAATTATAATCGGAGAAGGGGATAATAATCGCCCTCTGCCAACGCCCCCCCCCCCCCCCCCCCCACCGCCGCCGCCGCCGCCCCCTCCCCCAGCCGCAACCCCCCCCCCCCCCCGACAACGCCAAACGTCCTCACAAGTAGGCACTTACCAAGCAGGTCGTTCTGTGGCAGCCACCCCATCGTCCTGATGTTCGGGCTCAGTGTCGTCGTCGAGTTGTCGGGCAGCTGCCAAACGACCTTCTGGGGTAGCTTAGCGAACACCGAGGCGAAGAGGTCGTTGAGCCGCTGTGGCATCACCTTGACATAGGTACCGAGCGAGAGGATGATCACCCCGTCATCGCCAGAGCTGTTCATGAAGTCATCGAGGTCCTAAAGGAGGAACGAAACAAGACAATAATTATTATATTTGGTGTGAACACGATCTCAAAGACATTCGATAAGTCAAACTAAGGTAAATTCTTTATCCGCCCCTCCCCCCCCCCCCCCCCCTCTTTGAAAGTGTGCGATAATTACAATGGTGTATAATGAATTACGTTATCCCATCGAATCTATGGAATATACAATAAAGTGTAGTAAAATACTTGGGATATTTATTGTCGACTTATTTACATTGATCATACTAGGCCCAATATCAAACAAGAAATAACAATTCACAATGTGAGTTAGACGGATGAATATATACGATTATGCTGGTAGTTGGATAAGAAATTATGTTGAATATCCTGATCGAAATATAGTTAGGTGCAGGTCTTTTATGGCATAATTTCCACACAATGGATTCTGAAAATTATGAAATACTGAATAATGAAAGGATATATTTTGTTATACATTTTAAAGTGATAGCCAATATGGATACATACGATCGATCGTGTGCCGTTTAATGTTTTTTTAATAAATATTATAATATAATAGAATACAAAAAATAAACGCGTTTTACATCAGAGCAGTACAATATACTCCGATAATGTTGATTGGTTAAACTTGAGAATACCTTATCAAGTGGTTTCGCGGGTCGGGTGAGAAGTCCACCCACTGCAATAACAGAAGGAGGTAATGGAATGATCAAATCAATAGCGGGGTCACTGGCTGTCAGGACCAACTCTGTATTTTTCACGAGATATTCCTTCAAGGTTTGGTCTTCAAGAATACCAAACTCATGGCGCAAGGGACTATACAACTCGACAAAGAATCTGAATTGCAGTTGTCCAATGAGTAAGGTTCCTAGTAAGCTGCCGACCCTTTGCTTGAAGTTCATTCGCTGAGGAGACCCGAAGGGACTTCCGGGAACCACGGCCGGTAAGAAGGGAGTTCCTGCAATGTCACGAAATGAATCGTACTGTGAAGCCAGCGGGTTGAAGAGAATGACGGGCGTCCTTAGGTACGCGCTCAGGAGCACACTACAGCTCCATGTTATGTCTAGGATCGTGACATCGAAGTTGGCATTACGTAATCTCTGCAGAAGCGCATGGTCGCTCAGCGCAGCCCGACAGTCTTTGACAAGGGGGTTCATCCACTTTTGGATGGAAAACATTAAGTCCGTGTTGAAGTCGGTTTTGAAGCCAAAGGCGGCGATTTCGCTTGTCCGTTTGTACACTTTCTCAACAGGAACAGAATGGTTGAAGATCTCATAGTGGAAGAGCTGCGAATGTTGAGGGTGGTGAGCGCGATGCCCGTACGCATTACTAATGAGATAGGTCACGTTGTGCCCTCGTTTTACGAGCTCAGCTCCAAAAGCAGTGGTAGAAAGATAATGGCTACCTTCACCGTAAGTCACCGATATGAAAATATTCGCACTCCATGCTGTGGATACGAACACGGTCATGAAAACTAGTTGAAGTAACCGCGCATTACATGCTAGCCGAAACTCCATGTTGAAAGCTGCACTCCGTGATGTTCTGAGTCACTCCAGGGACTCCACCTCCCTGGTCATTCCAATCCTCCAATATACTACACACTCAATGTAGTTGTGCATCACAACGTGATTATCCATTAACCAATTCCACAAGCATACGTTCCGAATAATAAGTATAACTATATGTTTATAATTCAGTTTTGATTTGTATATCATGCCGTGCATAAATCATAAAGATGACATACAAATACGGGAAGCAGAAACAGGAAGCGGTAGTTTAATTATTGTCCACTATACGGTCATGTATACATCAGAAATATAATTATGCACAGTACGCTACGCTTGATCCTTCGCAAGTGAACATTGTACGTGTATACTGGTGTATACGTGCCGGGTGTATTGATGAAAAGGTATTGTAAGAATTAACCTTTGGAATACAATGGAGAGAGATAGTCCTTCAAAATTTAAAAGCTTCGTCAAATACGTTGAGGAAATTGCTATTATCAAAACGGACTCCGCTGAAGGAATTGTGATTCATGAGCGATTATATTTTGGTGAAAGGTCATGTCTATACATGTATTTTTAGAGAAGACAAAGAGAGAGAGAGAGAGAGAGAGAGAGAGAGAAATTAAGAGAGAGAGAGAGAGAAATTAAGAGAGAGAGTGAGAGACAGAGAGAGAGAGAGAGAGAAAGAGAGAGAGAGAGAGAGAGAGAGAGAGAGAGCTAGAGAGATCACTGTCTTATCAGGAGGGGTTCTATATGAGCAACATCTCGAGCACTTTTTGCTGTATGACTGTTTACTCAACGACAAATAAAATATTGGAAATGAATATTATCACGCAGTCACATTATAGTATCCCACATCATAATAATATATTTGTCGACCATTATACTTGCATAAAGTAATGCATTTTTCTATAGGATCAAAGCAGTTTTCTCGCTTTAATTTGTTTTTGTTTTGCAATACACATTCAGGCAGGGGCGTAGACAATGGGGGGATGAGGGGGATGCATCCCCCCACCTAACAAGGTGTGGGGGGGGGGGTGGCATGTACAATCACCCCCCCAGGTTTTGGGGAATGATATTTGCTTACTTAATAAGTCATAATGATGATAATAATAGTAATAATAATAATGATAACAATTATAATATTAATAATAATAATAATTATGATGATGATAATAATAATCCTCATCATTATTGTAATTGTGTTTATTGTTATTATAGCCGCATTCACACGGTGAAAGCCAATTCAGACGGTAAAAAAAAAGAAAATCTTACAAGTAAACAGGCGCGGATCTACGGGGGGGGGGGTTTAGGGGGTTTAAACCCCCCCCTGTGGCGGCCCCCCCCCCCCAAAAAAAAAAAAAAAGAAAAAGAAAGAAAAAAGAACGCCCGCTGGAGAGAAACCCTTTCAAGTGCAAATATTGTGAGAAGATATTCAACTCATCTGGTAACTTAACCAAACACATGATAACTCTGGATATAACAGCTGTGTATTTAACTGTTACTTGATTTAAAAAGACGTTATCATGCACTGCTTTTTATGGTCTCCATTGTGTTAATAGATGCCAGGAAAACATCACTTACGGGGTTCAAATAAACACCCCAAAACAAATCGGCTCGCCGCTTCGCGGCTCGTGGACGATGCTCCGCATTATTTTGGTCAACCCCCCCCCCCTTAGCAAAAAGCTAGATCCGCCCCTGAGTCATCCCCCCAGGTGTACGAACCTGTCTACGCCACTGCATTCAGGTAATGTAATACACATCTAGCTAAAAACCAATGCCGCGTTTATTATATTCGAGACAAATTGAATGAGGAAAAAGCGTGGGCATTGAATGGGCCGTTGTAATTAACTATTGTGTTTAATACCTTAATTGTGAACTATTCTTACCATCTTCATCATCATTATTATTATTATTATTCAATTATTATTGTTATCATTATCATTATCATTAGTAGTAGTAGAAGTATAATTAGTGGTATTTTTGTTATTACTATTATCATTACTGAATTATTTCAATTTTCAGCTGTTTGCCGATGATTCCACCCCATTTAATACTTTTCCAGCTGACCAAGACGAAATTATTGATGTATTAGTGAATAACAACATACAAGAAATACAAAATTGGTGCATTGCTATAGCACAATTGCAATTAATTCAATGAAAACTAATTTCATGACGGGGGAAATGGGTTTGAATGGTATACTAAAAATCACTCACTGGCGAGAAAATTAAAGAGATTGATGTTGCCATTGTCGGGATTTACACTTTTTACATTGATAGACATCGGTCTTGGAATAGTCATATTCGTATTGTAAATCAGTGTATTACTAGAAAGAAAGTTGGAGTACGTGTTATTGAGATTGAGACATTTTTTTCCTATATGCGTATATTATGTTGATATCATTATAAAGCATTAAATACAAACACACATTTCTTACGGAATAGGCATATTGTATTCGCAGAAAGTGGCAGTTCGTGTTATAAGATTTAGAGAATGGAGAACTCATACAATAACTATAATAATAATAATAATAATAATAATAATAACAATCATAACAAGAGTAATATTAGTACACGTGTAATAATAATAACAATGATAGTGGGTTCTTGAAAACTAAAGCGCTCATGTCTGACAGACTTGAAACTCCTGGCGTTTCTGATTGCGAATTCTAAATGTGTATAATTTGCATGATTGATAAATTTTCTACTTTCATGTTCTCTTCGTTCACCAAAACATAATTGCAGTGAGGGGAAACTTTGAGATACTATGTAACGGCAAAGTTATTTAAAAAAATATATACAATTTGATAAAAGTATATACAACCATATTATTTTCTATATATTTCTTTTATGCATTCGACCTAATGTATTACACGACAATGAACCCACCTACACAGACAAGGCAAAAATATTACCATCGTATATTTTTGGTCGCATATAATGTATAGGTGTTTTATAACGTCATTTATTTTAGGCTAAGCGATTATCTATTGCATTCCTTGTACCTCATATAATGATGATTATAATAATCATTAAACTGATATCATCATCATTCTTTTTATTATCATTATTATAGTTATTATTATTACCATCATCATCATCATCACCATCATCATTATTTTAATTATTATCATTATTGTTGTTATTGTTATTATTATTATTATTATTATTGTTATTACCATCATTATTATCCTCATCACTCCATCATCATCATCATCCATCATTATTATTACCAGCAACAGCAGCATCATAATCATTACCATTATTATAAATCAATATCCTATATACCAGGCCATGAACACCTACCTTTTCAAGAGGATTTGCTGGTCGAGTAAGGAGTCCACCGACTTCGACGACCGCCGGCGGGAAAGGGACAACATAGTCGATCACCGGATCCATACTCATCAACAAAAGCTCGACCTCGCTCATGTAATCTTGCAAAGACCGGTCCATCAAAATGCTAAATTCCTCTTGGACAGGATAAATCATATTAGCAAAGATGTAAAATAACCGTCTCAGGGCGAAGACTAGGAGGACGTTTTTGACGCGTTGGAAGAAGGTCATCTTTTGAGGGGGGCATAATATTCCGTCGGGGATGACTGCTGGTAGAAAGGGAGCCCCCGCGATCATTTCGGCGACATAGTACTGAGAGGCCATCGGGTTGAAGAGAACATTGGTGGTGTTGAGGTGCTCGCTGATCAGGACACTGCATAGCCATGTCACATCGAGGATCGTCACGTCAAATTTGGCGCGCTCCAGACGACCCATAAGCTCCCGATCTCGGAAAGCACTCCGGCAATAGTTGACATAAGGCGCCATCACGTCGGTAAAGTTCCATATCATGTCAAATTGGAACTCCTTCTCGAAGGCCTGACTGAACACTTTTTCCATCCTCTCGCGAACTTTTTCAACCGGCTCTGGATAAGTGTAGATCTCGAAGTTGAAGATTTTCGAGTGCACTGGGTGTTTGGCGCGGTGCTCATGAGCGTTTCCGATCAGAACGGTGACATTGTGTCCCCGGCGAACAAGGGCTTCGCCTATCACCGTAGCTGCCATGTAATGGCTGCCTTCTCCTAGCGTCACAGATATGAGAACATTGCCAGCTGACGTTAATGATAGGCATGAAACTAATACAATCAAACATATCCTTACTGTTCTCCTTTCCATGATGCTCGAGTAATATATCCTCCCTTTCCTATGCAAGACAATAATATATTACGCACAGCGGGTAAGCACATTCGCTTGGCGGCCTAATATTTATTGTGAAATGCTTTACTACATGTAATTGCCTGAACGTATTATGTATTTAACACAGTGACAACACTGATAATGGACTCGAATCGTGATCCTCAGTACAATATTATCTTTAACATTTTGAGAATATATTGCGTCGTATGTCGCCCACGATAAAAAGTGATTAAATAGACAGAATTAAATGGTGTCAGCGCTTTTTATCGGTTGTAGTATTTATTATATGTGATATATTTTTTCAGACTCCAGGAATATTACCACGTCGACACTATACGCTACATTATGTGGTAGCATATCCAACCCTTGTAATATATTCATTTGTATGAAGGCAGAAGAGAAAGATTAACAGATTGGGGGAAAGTTTGAAATAAATCGGAATAATAAGAGAATCGTGAATGCCCGATAGCTAAATATAAGTGCGATCGAGTCTCAAATTCGAAATGTTGGTTCGTGGATTGTGACGTAGACACGGAAAACTCTAACGTTTGTCGTACAATTAACTGAAAATATCATTCATTTCTGTTTTTGTCCAAGTGCACCTTAGTTCCCTTGGGGCGCTACTCAAAATATATATTATGGATAGCTTATTATTATATACGTCCTCTAAAGAGAAAAGACCCTCCTAGCTGAGCCATACCTTTTTGACATAAATTGAAATTTAGTCATTATTTTTGTGGGAAATTTGTCCGCCACAACATCACAGAAATATATTACCCATTTAGCCACATAGCAGTGGCGGATCCAGGGGGGGGGGCGAAACGGCCGCGGCCCCCCCTATTGGCGGCGCAAAAACAAAAGAGAAGAAAAAAAGGAGAAGAGAAGAAAAAAAGGAGAAGAGAAAAGAAAGGAGAAGAAAAGAAAAGAGAAGAGAAAAGAAAGAAGAGAGAGAGAGAGAGAGAGAAAAAAAGAAAGAAGATACCCCCCCCCCCACCTCACTCCCACTCCGGGGTCGGAGGGACCGATTTTGTGTTCCCAAAATTTCCGATAAAGGGTAACTTTTCACGCAACAAAGTCCGGCCCCATAGGACTGGTTTTTATGACCACAATTCTTATTTCAGTGTTATCTTCATCTACAAGTGTAGTGATTTGGTGTGTATTTATGTGTATATACCATGAATGTTAGGTTAGCTACTTTTAATTGTCGGGGTATACAAGATCATGTCAAAAGAAGAAAAAATTTTCATTACTTAAGATCAATTAATAGTGACATAATATTTTTACAAGAAACTCACTCTTCTAAATCAGATGAACAATTTTGGAAACAACAATGGGGTGAAAAAGCATGGTTTTCTAGCCACGCTTCAAATAGTAGAGGTGTAGCCATTTTGATTCGAAATCGGGTGTCATTGGTCCTTAACTCTTCTTTTATTGACCCCGATGGGAGATACCTGATTTTATCTGTTACCATTAATGAGGTACCTGTGATTTTAGTTAATCTCTATGGTCCAAATAATGATGACCCCAATTTTTTTCTTGAAGTTTTCAGTAAAGTGGATAAACTCGATTACACCTCCATTCTATGCGCTGGGGATTTTAATGCTGTTTTGGGGCCCATGGATTATCAAGGGGGTAGGGACACCCACTCAAATTTCAAATCAAAGGAAATGTTAATAACACTTATGGATGAATTTAATCTTTGTGACATTTGGCGCAGTTTTCATCCAAACCTGAAGCAATATACGAGACATCAAAAAAAACCTAGAGTGTTATCCAGGATTGATTTCATTCTTGTTTCTGATAATTTTGTTACCAATTGTTTGCAATCTAAAATAATCCCAGGAATCCAATCCGACCATTCCCTTGTTACATTAAATTTTAAAGGTGCTCAACCACTAAGGGGCCGAGGATTTTGGAAACTGAATTGCAAATATTTACATAATGATGCAGACTTTAGTAGAATTATCATTGACAAAATAGAAGATTTTAAATTAATTCATTCCAAAAGCGATTGCAATCCAAATATTTTATGGGACTCTTTAAAGTGCACCATTACTGGCATTTGTATAGAATATTGTACACGTAAAAAGAAGGAAAAGGATTTTGCAAAAAAATACCTTTTGGCGGAAATAGAAGATATAGAGAAAAAATTAAGTGCTGATTTAAATAACAATGAGCTTATTAATGAAAAGGATTTTTTAACCCAGGCTTTAAATGATATTTTAGATGTGGAAACCAAAGGTTTAATTATTCGCTCACGACTTCGATGGGCTGAAGAAGGAGAAAAAAGCTCCAAATATTTTTGTAATTTAGAAAAAAGAACTGGAGAGAAGAAAAGTATTTTCAAATTAAAGAATGAAGATGATGATATTATTGTTAATCAACACGCTATACTGGAGGAAATTAATTCATTTTATCAAACCCTTTACACAAAACACTGTGGTGACAATAATTCAGATAATGAAATGGAGGACTTTTTAGACTCTATTGAATTCCCTCAATTAAATGAAGATGATAAGGTTCTTCTTGATAAACCCATCTCTAAAAAGGAATTATTTGATACAATTGCTTCAATGAAACATAACAAGTCACCAGGTTTGGATGGATTACCTGTAGAATTTTATATTGTGTTTTGGAAAGATATTTCTGATATGCTTATAGACTCATTTAATTTCTCCTTACAGAATGGACTAATGTCTAGCTCACAAAGAAACGGAGTTATTACCTTGATTCCAAAAAAAGACAGGGATGCCTCCTACTTAAAAAATTTCAGACCTATATCCCTGTTAACAGTAGATTACAAAATTTTAGCCAAAACTTTAGCAAACCGTGTAAAAAAAATCCTTTCAGATTTGATTCATCCAGACCAATCTGGTTTTTTAAAAGGAAGGAATATTGGAAACAATGTGAGATTAATTATTGATATAATTGAATATACAGAATCAGAACAAATTCCTGGTGCAATCCTTCTCCTTGATATTCAAAAAGCTTTTGATAGTGTTTCCCATGATTTCCTATGTTGTGTACTAAGAAAATTCAATTTCAGTAATGAATTCATTGATTGGATAAAAGTATTTTACTCCGGTAGGAAAAGTTATGTATCTAACTATGGTAATTTGACCAGACCACTTAATATGGAAAGAGGTATTTTCCAAGGGTGTCCCATATCCCCATATTTATTTTTGTTAGTTATTGAATCTATGGCTCTTGCTATTCGACAAAATCCTAATATTCAAGGTATCCCAGTTGCAGAAAATGAACTGAAAATTTCTTTGTTAGCAGATGATTCTACGTGCTTTATTGATGGCTCAGATAACTCTTTTAAATCATTATTCGACACTATTGGGTTTTTTTCTGAGAGCTCTGGCTGTAAACTTAATATTTCAAAATCAGAGGCAATATGGATTGGTTCTTTGAAGGGTTGTCAAAGGTATCCATTTTGTGAGAAAGGTCTGAAGTGGAATAAATTTACTTTTAAGACTTTAGGCATTCACTTTTCTTTGACCACAGATCATTTATATGACCTTAACCATAAGATAAAACTCAAATCCATTGAAAACACCCTAAATTGTTGGCGCGCAAGAAATTTATCTCTGGTCGGGAAGATCTGTGTCGTAAAGACCCTATTGCTGCCACAAGTTCTTTATTTTTTTTCTGTGTTGTGTATTAAAATACCTAAGAAATTTTTTAGACAGTTAAATACAATACTGTATAAATTTATATGGAATGGTGGCAGTGATAGGGTCAAAAGAAGGCTCATGTGTAATGATTACTCTTTGGGTGGTTTAAAAATGATAGATCCATACACATTCTCTATTGCTCAAAAAATGTCATGGGTCAAAATGCTTCTTGATGATAACTATCAAAGCGTGTGGAAGTCCATTGAAATGTCTATTTTAAATAATTTCAGTAGCAGAGAGGATATACTATGGAAAGCATATGCTCCTCAAAGTATATTAAACAAATTAGGTTCATGTCAATTAGCTGAATCCCTTCAAACATGGTATATATTTAGAGAAAATTTTGCTAAAACTGAGTTCGGTACAGTCTTTTCCGCAATTGGCTCTTGTCAGTGTATTTGGTTTAACAGAAATATCTGTTCAAAATCAAAACATTATTTTTTATATGAAGATTGGTTGGACAAAGGAATTGTCTATATCAGTGATTTACTCAACCCTCCCCACCCAGGTAATAAACTTTTTGAAGAGCTTATTCTGGATTATGATATTGGTAAAAAAGACAGGCGGAAATACAATTTTTTATTGAGAAATATACCAAATGACTTGCTAGTCACTTCTGACTTAACCCCTGACAAAATATTTGATGACGTTAAAACTAAGCTCTTGAAAACTCTAAAAATTCCAAAATATGCATACAGTACAATGCTAGAGTCATGTTCTCCAGAACGTCAAATCTTATTTTGGAATGACCTCCAAGAACCTGACGAAGTTGATTGGGAAAAGACTCATGTGATTAACTTTAAATGCACTATAAGTACTCGTATTCGCTCTTTCTACTTTAAGTTATTTCATAGAGCTATAGGTTTGAATGAGTTTTTGTATAAAATTAAAAGGAAGGTCTCCCCCAATTGTTCATTTTGTAATACTGACCCTGAGACATTATAGTCACATTTTTGTTGAATGTCCTAATGTTAAGCCTATTTGGGATGAAACTGTTAAAGCTATTACTCAGAAAACTAATAAACCTCTAAATGTCTCAACATTTGAAAAAATGTTCGGTTGCGAATCTGATAGGTTCCTTACATATTTGTTTCTTTTACTTAAATATTATATTTATATATGCAAATTCCAAAGCAAACCACCAAACTTCGAAGGTTATAAATGCTATATTACGGCCAATAAAGAACTCGAGTATTGTATTGCCAAAAAAAATAACAAACTCCCTATTCATTTTCGGAAATGGAGATTTAACATTTGAATATGTTACCTTTGAGCTCCTTTGCAAATTGTATTTTTGCTTTTAACATGCTTTAAAAAAAAAAATACCCTGTACAATGTACTATGTACCATGTTTGTTATATAAGTAACGCGGTAAACACCTAACATGTCTTTTTTTATGAATGAAAATCATTTTGTCTTATTCTTCTGGCGACAATTCTATGTTAACATTTTTGTATTGCTGCTTTTTTTTTTTTTTTTTTTTTTTTTTTTTTTTTTTCAAATTGATTTCTTTGATTCATGTGTTGATTTGTATCTTGAAAACCAATAAAACACATAAAAAAAAATAAAAAAAAACAAAGTCCGGCCCGTAATACACACAAATCCGGCCCGCACTGACTTTACACACCGAAGATAAAGGGGTGCTTTCAAACTAAGAGAGGGAACATACATGCGCGTACCCTAGATAACACTGAGTGGGTGGGTGGGGGGGGGGGGGGGGGGGGGGTGGGAAGGGGAAGAGAAAAGTCGGATGAGAAAGGGAAATGGCGCTAAGTGACAGGGAAAAACTGTAATCGGGAGATTTGGGGTCATTCCAGAAGGCTTGGGAAACGTTACTGAATAGAGGGGGCCGGGCCGGCCGCATAAAATCTCGAGCCACGGATTCAAAGTTAAACGTTACAAACAGCCCCTGCTTTTTGAAAAAAAATTGAAAAGGGCACAATATTTTGGATGTCTTTCAAATAGAAGCTATATACTAAACAGTCAAATTTTTAATTAACGGTAGGGCCGCTTCACAACTCTTATTTTGCCCTTCATTTGGATTCAGCTCATACCAACTCGCTTGTGCTTATATTTGAACTCATGTTGATAGTGACAATGGACAACGGCGGCGATCTTGGGCCCGATAGAGGGACATGTCCCCCCGGAAATTTAGATATATAGCTAGAAAGAAATATACATGTAGCGGAAAGAACGTACATAGTGGACTAAAGAATTTTCTAGAATGCATAATTTCAGCATTCTACATTGCAAAATCTCGCTTGGTCGCTACGCCCCGGCCCTCGCCCGATAACACAAAACTAAGGTATGACGCTCCCGGTCGCGATTATTTCATGGTTGGTGTATAAATAGATCTTGTTTTCCCCTTTCATTTCTACTGACCTAATTGTATGCTATCACAATCATGATTGTTTCATTTTCCCTTTAAAGCATGCGTAGCTAGGGGCGGTAGGGGCAGTAAGAGGACATAGGACGAAAAAAGGAGCAGACAAAGAAACATTTTTGACAAGTCTAAAACGGTACAACAAATCATCTTCTTTCTCTAATAATTTAATGAAACGTTAAGCTTCTGCGCTTTGCGCTGGAGGGGGGAACTGAATTCAGAGAAGGATTAAGAATCAAGAATGGGACAACGAATCATCTTCTTTCTCTCATAATTTAATGAAGCGCGGGAGGAGGAAAACTGAATTCAGACAAGGATTTAGAGTCGAGAATGGAACAACGAATCATCTTCTTTCTCTAATAATTCAATGAAATGTCAAAGCTTCCGCGCTTCGCGCGGAGGGGGGGGGGGGGGGGAACTCAATTCAGACAATGATTAACAACCGAGAACGGTACAACGAATCGTCTTCTTTCTCTAATAATTTAATGAAACGTCAAAGCTTCCGCGCTTCGCGCGAGAGAGGAGGGGGGGAGGAACTCAATTCAGACAAGGATTAAGAGTCGAGAACGGTACTCTTTCTCTAATGATTTAATGAAACGTCAAAGTTTCCGCGCTTCGCGCGGGAGGGGGTATGGAAACTGAATTCAGACAATGATTAAGAATCGAGAACGGTACAACGAATTGTCTTCTTTCTCTAATTATTTCATTAAACTATAAAAGGCCAATGTACCAGCGCTTTGCGCGGGAGGGGGAAAACTGAATTCAGACAAGGAATAAGAGTCGAGAATGGTACAACAAATCGTCTTCTTTCTCTAATATCAATTAATGAAAGGTCAAAACTTCCGCGCTTCGCGCGGGAAGGGGGGGAGCAGGGGGGACAGAGCAGGGGGGGGAGAGCAGGGGGGATAGAGCAGGGGGGAGAGCAGGGGGGGAGGAACTAAATTCAGACAAGGATTAGGAGTCGAGAATGGTACAACGAATCCTCTTCTTTCTCTAATAATTTCATGAAACATAAAAGCTTCTACACTTCGTGTGAATGGGGGGGGGGGGGCGGGGGGGAGGGGAACAGCGAGCTGCCCGAATATGAATTTGTTATATCTTTTCTCGTATATTTCGGTGATAAATAACACTTTCACAAAATACATATTATCCTCAAATTTTTGCTCGCTCGCTTCGCTCACTAGCCGAATTGTGAAACCAGAAAATTACTTTTTCGGGCAAGAGGCTTCAGCCCCCCCCCCCCCCGATGAAAATGTCAAAAAAAATACCTGTATGGTGCTTCTAATATGACCTTGTCAGTATTGGTATGTTGAGTTAAAAAACGGTCTGCGCAATTTTCAAATTTCCGGCCCCCCCTATTGGAAAATCCTGGATCCGCGCCTGCATAGTGATTACAACTTTCAAAACATCATAACTTTTTCAGTTTTTGTCCGATTTCATTTAAACTATCACAATAGTTCTCTGATTGCTGGCGGCCTACTTTCTTTCGTTTGATATCAAGCTAGGATTTCCCCTAAATGTACGATTCCCGGTTATGGAATCGATTTGCAGTCAATCGTAACAATTTATGGTACTGATCTCCAATTTTTGTATAAAAAAAAAATGTATTTATTGAATATCAAGATCTCTACGCTGGCATACAAAAATCAGTATAAATCAAACATGAGCATAACTGAAAATAATAACATAAAATCAAAAATACCAAACTAACCATATAAGGTTAAAAATTGCTCGTTTGAAACGGAAATATCATAAATTATATTACACATATAATCGCCTCTGACTCCGAGTGTTCTAATTATTAATCATTTCACTTTTTGAATGTAAAGATGCAGTTTTCCTCTTTTTTGCCACATAATATTTACTTTCTTTTTTTCTTTTTTTTTATGCACCAAAAATAAGGGGGGATGACTTTTAATTGAATATATTAGCATTAGTAGAATATAGCATGGCGTTGGTGTTTATACGGAGAATTACTGCACATTCATGAGGCCAAAATTAAATTTTGCCTCTGCCCCCTATCTCGCTTTCCTTCATTTATTGATTAGAAAGTATTTCATAGATTGTACATTATGATATTGCAATTTTATTGCCCCTCTCTCTATACATATATCTCTTTCCATCTTTCTTTGTTGTCTACCTCCCTCTCCCTCCTTCCTCTCTTTCTCTTTCCTCGATCTCTCCAACTCCCCTGCCCATTCTCGCCCCCTCTCTCTCTTTCCACCTTTCATATGTATCTACCCCTCCCTCTCTCTCTCTCCTTCCTACATCTCTTCTCCCCTCTCTCTTTCTCTTTCCTCTCTTCTCTCTCTAGCTCCCTCCCCCTTCTCTCTCTCTCTCTCTCTCTCTCTCTCTCTCTCTCTCTCTCTCCCTCTCCCTCTCCATCCTCTCTCTATCTTTTTTGTATTCTATCTGTAATCTGTCCACATTCAACTCATCACTGTTGATGCATCAATATTTCAATCTTTGCCATAAAACCCACAGGTTCTTTTCTATTCCATTGTCACTTCCGTACAATATAGAAATACAGCAAATAACAAAAAAGTAAGGAACATGTTACATTATTTAATTGGTCATATATACGTATAAATTTCTTTATTTGGCTTCAGGAAAAGACAAATTCTCAATATTTACACCAATGTAATAATAATACATCTCATAGCAAATCATTTATGAATACGTTTTTCACATGAATACAATTTTAAAAGGAAAAATTGTCTTCCTTCCATGGATGAATACCATAAAAATGCAAATAAATATGTAAAGACTTTAAAACAATTTAACACAATGCTTTGGTAACATCAACATTTTTCTAAAAATCAACATATCGTCCTTGTTTTCACGAAGTGACGGTAGTGAGGAAAATCGTAACGCAAAGTGAATGCAATTTTTTTTCACTACCGTCACTTCGTGAAAACAGCGACGATATATAACGACAATACCAACAGGATTGGTCCAGTTGACATGTTACGAATTAACATGCCTTGTATTGCTACATATGAGCTTATTATTGTAATGCTCATATGCAGGTGCTTGCAAAAAGTGTTTTCAAGACATTTTGCTGCAAAATGAAATCCATCTCATTTTATAAGATGCTTTTCAGTAAAGATTATTCACCATCACTAAAAAGACAAAGGGCCGAATGGAATTAAACATTTGAATTTTTAATTAATTCCCACTACCAAAATGTAAGTACATTGAGCAATATCATATTTCCAATACATTTGTACAGGTGGTAAAATCTTGGATTGTTACTGTTGTACAGACAGCAATACTGTTGTTAAGAACACAAAATCGACTGTTGAGAGCAAGAAGTTCTGAAGGATGTAAACTCTGTGTCAAATCATAAGAGTTAAAGGTACTATGTCCCTTTTGCAGCCAACCTCAAATGCTGTAGAACTTTGCAGGAATTATGAATATGTCATGTATGTCCTATCTGTGAAATTGAAACGTTAGCAGTGTCCTCATATTCAAATTACGCAAAGAAACCAGTTTACTTGCTAGACTTCACTGTCAGACACTATTGAGTGACTGACTGGCTTTTTACTTCTTTGGTAATAACATACATGAAAAGAGTTGTAAAGGGTAAATGAGCATTTGTCTACATCAATAACCCACTTCTTGTGATGGCCAAGATTAAACTGATTGAATCTTTGCGCAGCATAAAACCTATGACCATTCGGTACAATTGTCTGAAAATCAAGACTATTACTTTTGGGCTCTATAGCCCTAAAGTCGATTTGACAACTAATAGTCGTTATTTTCCCACTTGAAGACATTTTTAAGCCCCACCTTTTTTAGGGAAGTTCTAAATTCGTATTATCTTTCAAATGCAGTTGGAATTTAACTTTTTCATTTTTTTGGCCTGCAAATGGGACATAGTACCTTTAATCCCCTTCTGGTACAACAGACTAAATACTTCAAACAAAAGCCTTCATCTTGTAAAATTTGTCAAGACAAAACCCAAATCATAAATAAAGAAATGCAACGTGTCTCCATCCATTGGACAAATGTTCCCTAAATATTAAAGTATCTGACTGAAAAATTATTCCTTCACGCAAGAAATAAATAAAAGAGCATCGCTAAAAGTATGCAGCAGGACAATACCAAGCATTATAGGAAGAAAAGGGAACTTGATTCCAGTACATGTACATGTATAGGTGGTACATATTGTGTTGGAAGACACATCGTTACGACTGACATTTTCAAAGCTTGTATTAATACTGCATGAGATTCATGGATTGGTACATTACTGTAACAAAATAGATTATATTTTCTCAAGTTTATTTATCGAATTATTTAAGGATAAACGAGAATGCTAAGAACCCTGTCACATCATGTGCAAAAATTCTATATTTTACATCTTTAAACATCTAATGCGTTTTGACAAAAAGTGACTTAACTTGCGAAATTATAAAAATACTAATAACCTTTATAACACCATATTCTGTATACCCTAGTAAGTACTTTTGAAATGTCTAAATTTTTGGCGTTTTCAGTAGCGAAATGATAATAATAATAACCTTAATAACACCATATTCTGTAAACTTAAGTGAGTACTTTTGAAATGTCTAAATGTTTGGTGTGTTTTCAGTACCATGGTGTTCAGATTACATGTAAGTACGGTAGTTTAGAAGTACAGTGATTGAATACATTTTGAATATTTCACTAAATCTTTAGTACTTGTTTATTGATGAATAAATTGAATCATAAGATTTGCATGGCTATGGTGACTTTTAAATATCAAAGGAGAATATATTACCAATTTCATGTACTGTACACGATGAATACAATTCATGGGAAACAATATAATCAGAGTTTAGGTGCAGTTGACATTTTGCACCACACACATGTATAGGCTCTGGGCAATGGCCCCTTCTCATATTTCACTAATATTGAAGACTAACTCTAACATTCAAGAAATATCATCGGGGTAAAAGTAGATGGGGATTCTTATAACAGATTACCCTACTAGGTTTGGTTGATCCTTCTTTAAAGAATACAACTGACCAGTCATGATTTAGAGAAGACATGACTGCTGGTTTTAAAAAAACTATAACAGTTTGAAAATGCTGTTAAAAGTGAGATTTACATGAAAAATATTAATTATCATTTTTTTCATTTACATATCAACTCCAAAACAGAACAGGAACTGGTACTGCAATATACAAGATAAAATTGCATTATGACTTTAATATCACAGAGTATAATGTTAGTCTTAAAATATGTTGCCACGAATGTCTTTCATTAGGTCGCACAACGATACATCGTTTCTCTCAATGGATGCAAGCAAGCAATTTCAATTCAAACTCAGTAGTGCTTATACGAAAAACAAACTCAAGTTGTACTGAAATCTTTTTCAGCATGTTAAAAATTTGGTGAAAGTGCAAACATTTAAAATGAGATAGTTTATGCAGCACATGTGCCGGCTGGAGTTTTCTTTGAAAATTGCTCCAATTTGCAATTCAAATAAGTGCTGATATTCAACAAAAAATTAAATAATTTCTAACACTTTGAACAAAAAAGTGCAAAGCACAATTTGCAGTTGATAAACAACATGTATATAACATAGTTATTTCAAATGAGATGTTTAAAAATTCATAGTATACAAAAATTCAATTAATTTGTATATTCAGTGCTGATACAAAAATTCATTTGTCTTTAGACAACAACGTTTAATTGACATTTACTTACAATACAAGTGCAACAAAACTTTTATGTGAAAACAATTCACATAGTTTCAATACTTCCTCAAACTGTAAGAAACTTGAAATGACTTGCTTGCATCCATTTGAGTAACTGGTATTCAATTACATTTATAAAACATGAGTATAACTCACGTTTCTTGAAATTTACTGACAATATTGGAGTGAGTATTTGGATTTGTGACACTATTAAGATCAATATCATTAAATAGGATGGAATATGGGGAAATAGTATTTACAAGACCTAAAAGAGTGATGGAACATTTCATGCTCTAAAAAAAGTATGAAGAAACAATTCAACTGCAGCAGCTAGCGCTCAAGGCACATTTTATGCAAGGTAAAATTGGACAAGTTAGAACTGCTATATGACACCTTTCGCGTTTTAAAAAATCTGAAAGTTATTTTTCAGACAGATATATGTAATTCACATTAGTTAAAGCCTTCTACCATCTAGTATATTAGCACCAACACATCCATCTAGCAGTCACTCACAACACCATGACAAATCCGATTTCAATACAATTACAATTAAAGTTTGTGTAAACACAACAGAATGGAAACACACAAAAAAAGAGAACAAACTATAGTCAAAATGTGCATCACATAATGCAACATATACAGAGTTGTCAATGCATAGGCTTTACGAGACAAATGGAATGTTCGCGGTACTTATATTTGGATCTCGTCGTCATTTGCCGTGGGGTGCGTGAAGACGATGCCCCCACCGTAGTGCATCCTTTGGGGGGTGGTGGTGCCTGATGTCACCCTACTGCTCTGGGAGCTGACGCCCGTTGACGTGACTAGTGGCGACAGGGAGGAGGAGCCTGGGGCAAGAGGTGAGAGTGATGGGGAGAGGTCTGGGGAGACCACGGCAGGTACAAACGCGCTCTCTTGAACGACAGGTGACCTTGGCAAGTGTTGGGAATGGTTTGACATTGAGGTATTGTTCATCACTCGTTGCGCTACGGGCTTGATAGGACCCTGCGGAGTGTTTGTTAATAAAGGTGGTGGATAGTTCTTCACGTTGGCATGCAAGCTCTTTTTCTGCTGCAGCCTGGGATCTGTCATTTGCCTCTTGGCCACCGTGTCGTCCTTCAGCTTAGCGATCTCAGCGAAAACATGCGCTAAGGGTTGAAACTGTGGTCCCCAGTCTAATAAATAGTCCCAGTTGTAGCTACCGGATAGTTCTTCATCACTATTTACAATAGAGCTTAACGAGCCTGCCATGGAAGGATGGCCATCCTCTGTGAAACCGAACAACCTGGTTCCATCCATGATGGCATCGTCTTCCTCTGCCCCAACCTCGTCTAACCTATGATAGATAAGATGTCCAATATCGAGACCACCTCCAGCTTCCCCACCCCCTTCCTCTCCAAACACATGCATGCTTTCCACACTGGTCGAGTTCAGGTAATTGAGGTGCTTCTCTCGCGGGGAGTTCACGTCCGAGACACTTCCATCCTCATGATCCTGGGCGATACCCGAATCAATCACTTTCTCCCTAATGTTGTTCTTTGGAGCCCCCGTCCCACCCTCATTGATGCGCCTAATCTCCTCATCCTCCATGGTTGTTGAGCCTCTCCCGCTGGAAGCAGAGTTGGACGGCTCGGAGATGTTGGTGTGGCCCATTCCACCCCCTGAACCTGGTATGCCGTAGAGCTGCCTGTGGGGGAAGTGACCTGAAGAGTTCATGCCATGGTTGACCATCCCTTGCGCTCCCATTTCAACAGGATCAAAGGTCACATCGTAGGAACGTGGCGACATTGATCCAGCCACGCTACGTTTGTCAGCCTGGGCCTCCTTCTTTTTTCTCCTTTTGCGCTGTCTGCATACCAGGATAATCCCAATGACAACAAACAGAAGAATGATCAGTGTTGCTACAACGACAATAGCTATAATCCAGACAGGGATTGAGGATGCAGCATTGACTACAGACACAGCCGCAGTTGTACGTTCTGTCAAAGTACCCGGCTTACCGGTGCTGGCCGTGATCAGAAGAGCAAAGTTACTCTGTGCACTTAGATCAATTTCTCGTCTGGATCTATGTGTGAATCGATCTTCCAACCCTCTCCTCTTCCTCGCACTGGAGTTCAACGGCTTAGTTACCTTGATGATCCCTGTGGTGGCCTCGATGTAGAAGAACTCATGGGTGAGACTGTAGATCACCACCCCATCTTCACCACCATCCGCATCAGTAGCAGTCACCTGGCCCACATAATCGCCAGTATCCGCTCCATCGCCGATCTCAAAGTTGTATTCCTGGTCATTGAACATAGGAGGAAATTCATCAACACTTGTGATGTTGACCTCGGTCTGGATGGATATGCTTAGACCTCCCGTGTCTTGGGCTTGGACCACGAAGCGGTAGCTGTTGGCGGATTCATAGTCAAAGACCGCAGCAGTGAACACTTCTCCTGTAACAGGATCAATGGTGAAGTAATCATCGCCGTTTGAAGGGCCAAGACCTCTGATGGAGTAGGTGAGCTCTCCATATTCCCCTGCATCATTATCAAGAGCTCCTGCGGTGAACACGTACGTCTCGACTGGCATGTTCTCCGGAACCAAAAAGTGATAGAACAGCTGCGGGAAGTACGGTGGAAACTCGTTGAAGTCTGTGATGGTGATTGTGACCAAGACCACAGAGGCTAGCTGGTTTTCCATGCCTCTGTCACTGGCCTGGACGGTGAACTCCACCCTTTCAACTTCCTCCCGATCCAGTTCTCCCCTGACAGTCACCGCACCGCTTACAACATCAATAGCAAACAGATCACTGTAGGTACCTGATATAATGCTGTACTCTACCTCCCCATTGTATCCTATATCCCTATCTGTAGCATGCACTGTCAAAATGTAAGTACTTGCTGTTGCATTCTCAGCTATTCTTCCTTCGTACTGAACATGGTCGAAAATAGGAGAGTGATCATTGATGTCCTCGACCTCTATCACAACTTCAGCCGTTGCATTGTTCGCTGGTTCTCCGTTATCAACAGCGCCAATGATCAACGTGTAGGTATCCGTCGCTTCCCTGTCAAGCCTTTCAAGAACAGTGATGCGGCCATCATTCGTATCGATCTTAAACTTCCCCTGATCATTGCCGCTCTCTATGAAGTAATTGATCTTGCTGTTCTCGGGCGACAGATCCATGTCCTCCGCGACAACGGTGATGACAAGATGGCCGAGGGATACATTCTCAGACACGCTGGCGCTGTAGATGTCCTGCACGAACTGTGGGGACTGGTTGTTGACGTCTGTGATCTCTATTCTGACGGTGACAAACTCTGAGAGGGCCGGTGCTCCGCTATCCGTGGCAGTGACGTAGAGCTGGATGGTGGTCTCTACGTCGTTGAACTCAATGACTTGATTGGTGAAGATGACACCTGCAAGAACAAGCAAAAGAACAATTTCACATCAATGGTTGCCACTTCATACGTAGAAATAATAGGTGGTATTCTCGGAAGCAAACTAACTTTAGTCCATGGTTTAATCCACCGGCTCAGTACGGAATGCCAAGTGTCCATATGAATATATTTTTTAATAATTTCATATGTCCCTAAATTACCATGATAACATAATTATATCATAGCTACGTTGTTGTTTATTAATTATGTTATTACATTTTATTTTAATTTAGCGACAGATTAAATTCCATACTTAGTCGGTGAATTAAACCATGGACTAAAGTTAGTCTGCTTTCAAGAATACCACCCAATGAAATTATTGAAAACACTGTCATATTTGAATTCTAGTATTAGGTTGCCAAAAGAGAATATGAAAGAGATGATCATTCAGACGAATATTATACACGAGATGTACCCTGAGATTAGCATGTAAAACACAAAGTTGGGAGCACCGGTAACAGACCAAATAACTTCATGAGTTATCAAGATGGAAATTCATCCAATGCATAGCTTGCATATTGCTGAAAGTAAACACAACAGTACACCATTTACATTGGGGCACATTTTCTTGTAGGTGAATTACTTGTTGACTGTGAGGCTTTTTGTATTAAAATCAACAGCAATATATTTCACAATTCAAAGTTAGCCGTGCAAGCAAAGTAACATTTGTGATGCCATACAAATATAAACATAACTTTAAATTCAATCTGGATTGCACGAAAAGAGAGAGGATTTTATGGAAAGATTCTATACAATGTCATATCAGACATAAATCAATCATGTTGGTAACTTACCGGTAATTGGGTCAATGTAGAAAGATGGATGAGAGTCTACAAAGCTGTAGGTCAGCTCAGCATTGAGTCCAATGTCTTTGTCTGAAGCATTCACCGCTACGACAGCCACGTTAGGCTGGGTTAATTCAGGTAGAGTGACCTATTGTAGGATGAGCAGAAGATAAGAGATATACATACATTAGTTTACCACAGCAAAGTCACTGATTTTCACAATTTGTGTATTGTCTTATGTGTGAAAATCTGTTTCACATACTGTAAGTGTACATCTATAGCCACATTGATGATATGAATGGATTTAAACAATGCATATTTTGGGTAAAACGATGCATATTTTATGTAAAACATGTGGAAAAAAACAATCTTAACTCGATAACCTAAAAAAAGGAAGTTACAAAGCATCCTTTCTGTTGAAAGTCTGAATTCAAATTATAATATAATAATATATAATTTAATGCAATTCAATCCAATTAATTCCATGGAAGTCTGCTACACTTCACTTACTTTACAGCATTGGCTTTCATTCACAACATGAATGAAAGCCAATGCTGTGCTATGAAAGTTCAGTTGTCATTGCACACAATATAATCAACAAATTATTTTTTCAAACACTGACAGAAAAATAAATTAGATCTGGGACCTGTTTCACAAAGCCTTTTTTCAATGACAAATATCAGTGACAAATCTGCTGATAACCAACCAGAAGCAAGGATTTCAGTAGCTTATAACAACAACAACTGTCATATGTCACTGATGACAAGTTTTGTGAAACACCCCCTGGCACAAGATAGCTTCCTACCTGGTACGACTCCTGGCGGAAGACGGGCGCGTTGTCGTTCTCGTCCGTGACGATGACCTCCAGGGTCATGGTGGCGGTGTACTCCGTGTCCGTAGCCTCCAGCTCCAGGGTGTACCCATCCTGCGTCTCGCGGTCCAGACTGCGGGCCAGGGTGATGATCCCGCTGTACTGGTCGATGGCAAAGTACCCTCCGGGGTTGCCGGTCGATGTGAAGCTGTACTGGATGTTGGGGTTGGTGTCTGAATCTGTGGCTGTAACGGTGGTGACGGATAGTCCCACACCGAGGTCTGTTTGAAAAAGGAGAGAAAGTGAGATATCAAAAGTTAAGCTAGATTGAAGTATAACATAAGTATAACAACCTTGGTGACTTATAGTCCCATGCCATGAACCGTTTGAAACTGAGAGATTGAATGTGATATAAAATTGTAGTTCAGTATTAGGTTACTTGAAACCTGTAATGCAAAAAGATCATATAATTCTACATAGTTTATGATAGCTCTATCTACGATACCAGAACTTAGGTACATTTATCCCCTCAAAAATGTAAAACTACATATATGTTTTAGCATATTTGGTCCATCCTTTCCTGAGGTAACAACTGCTGAGAACCAAAAGGGCAATAATTACTCGTAACACAGAATTAAGGTCTTTCTGACTCAAAGAAACAAGTCAGAAGAAAAGTCATATGTCAGATAGAATATCCCAATATACATAAGTTCTATGAACAATTAGGCAAATTATATATCTTGGACTGATGATATCAAGAAAGTGTCTGGACAAGGAATGAAAGGTGCAACACAAATGGCAGGTGAAAGAGTTGCATGGCGTGCTCTCGTGAAGACCACAACAGCGTTTTACAAGGCCACCTGAAGTTGATGATGATAACCTTTTACAAGTAAAAAAAGATGTAAATTCCTGTTTTGTACCCACCTTCACTAACACTGACAGGATCCATCAGCACAAAGACTGGTTGATTGTCGTTGACGTCCACAATGCCGATCCTCATGGTGGCCGTACCGGTCAGCTGGGGCGACCCTCCGTCCCTGGCGACGACGGTCAGCACGTAGGAATCTTCGATCTCATAGTCCAAGCTCTTGGCAGTGGTCACTATACCGGTCACATGGTCAATGGCAAAGGCATTGTCTGTGTTTCCGCTGGTGAGCTCGTAGTAGATGGCTCCGTTGGTGCCTTCGTCAGCGTCAGTTGCAGATACCTGTGGAGGATTGAAAATAGTTCAAGGGTTTTGGGAAATTTTGAAAAATGGGTGGATAGTGATGCTTTACAATTTTAACATATGTGGATGCCCCTGTGGATGTATTAAAAACACCAGAAATTTTAGCCCCTAAAACACTTCTGCTTTCGAGAAAAATTTAATATAAAGATTTACCGGTGCTCTCGGTAAATTTTGATAAATTTCAAATAGCTCCTACGGCCGTACAATGGTAGCTGCGACCATGAAAATCTCAAAGTATGTAGTTGTGGTATATAATTTCCGAACGAGAATAGCTAATCAGTCAATTTTAGTCAATAAACATTGTTTTATAGCTTAATTAATATCGTGACCTTGAGAGGGAGCTATTCAACATTAAGTGTTTATTATTTACAATTTCATAACTTAAGAGTCGATCTCGACCGCGACAACGATCACTGAATATTGTAGGATCGTATATGCTTCCAATATGTTCATTTGAACCAAATTCATGACCCCATACCAAAACTTTGTATTACCTTTAAGAAATGTGTATAATGGCAAACTAATGGTACTGGTTCAAATTTATAAAAAAAAGGGAAAATGTTTATCAATGCCATGGATTTATTAAAATGTGCCTTGTTTTTGTAAATTTAGATGGTATATGGAAATGATGATAACCAATGTTTTTAGATTGAGATCACTATTTTACAACAGGCTTATATGTAACATGACGACTAAAAATCTGTCCAGCTAGACAAATCATTTGAGCATGCAAATACAGTACTACATGTGGATGATTCTGTTGAAAGAACCAAATTTAAAAGAAACAAATACAACAGGGACACATGCTTACTCAGTTGTGGAACTGTTATAGCCTGGCTTAACCAACATTGGTACAACACTCTTTTGCAACTGCTCGACTAAATCAATCATAACCATTATAGAACGGTATATTGAAACGTTTATTGTTTTCAAGTGTGAAGGCAACCTACAACCAAATCAATCACAACCATCATAAAACAGTAGACTGAAACGTTAATTGTTTTCAAGTGTGAAGGCAACCTACCTGAGTCACATAGATATCCGAATTGGGCACCTCCCACACCCTGCTCTGATAACGATCCTGAACAAACTGGGGGGCGTTGTCGTTGGCGTCCGTCAGCTCCACCTGGACGGTAGCGTAGCCGTACATGGGGCTGGAGTTCTCGGGCGTCCGCATGGCTTCCGCCACCAGCCTGATGTTGGGTTGGGTCTCGTAGTCTAGCTTGGTGGTGTCGGCTACCACCAGGATTGCACTTCCACCTGCCAAATGAATTAAGAATTGGGGTTATATGATATGAGAGCTGTGATATCTGTAGTAATGTTATCTAAATTGAAGATGATTGAAAATCAATTCTCACAGATTCAAATGACATTCACACTAAATATTCAAAATGACAAATGACTATAAATAAATAACTAATCAGCAAAGATATATACAAAAATTATGCTAATGTGTTGACCATGCTGCAGCCATTACATGATGAGGGAAGACGTTTAAGAGAACTTTGCTAAATTAAGATTCTGAATCAAACACAACCATACCTGCTTGTACTTGGATTCCAAAAGCTCCATTCTCATTCCCGCTGACCAGACTGTACACGATGTCATTGGAGCTCGATCCGTCGGGCAGGAAGGCTGAGAGCGAAAGGACCACGTCCCCATTGTCCGCTGCCTCCGATGGCTGCACCAAGTAAGTCTGCTGGCCAAACTGGAGGCCACCGGATCCCGATGTTCCTACCCACACCTCAACAATACCTGAGATAACAAGCAAGAATACATTCATTCATGAGATTCTTTAAGAGTAAAGTGTGATGCAACCTTTTGAACTTTCCTCATATGGGTAATAAACAAATTCTAACTTCATTTACAGTGGTATCAATCACAGATTTGCCCACAGTTGAATTCCAAAAAGAGGTAATCATTCTCTTTCAACAATACAGAATAGACCTAGAATGTGTTTGCAAGTACGTCAATAGTAATACATTTCAGACATTAACCTCAGATTAAACTCATACCTACCCAAATTTAATTAGATAATTTGGAATTAGATAAAATGGGTGGAGAAAAGTACAATGAATGCATGTACACAAATTGTGTTGTGTTATATATTCAAATTAGTTTGGACAACCACATCCACCATGCCCCCCAAACTACTTCTTGTTAATTCATTACATTATGATGTTCATGAATTATTCTATTCATATTGTATAAGCTATTGATTATTTAACTTTATAGTGAACAAATAGAGCTAAATTCAATAAAAATTTCATCTATCGTAATCATGCCATTTTGTATGAGAGAAACAATGTCCTACCATTGCTGCTCAACGATGGTGACCCAAGGTCATAGGCCATGACCTCCAGATGATAAAATAACGTGCCAGGGTTCAGGGACTTTGTTGTGATAACGCCACTGACGGTGTCAATAGCAAAGGACGAGGACTGCTGGGTGAATCTGCACAATGATGGAGAAAAATTATAATTATATTGTATGCGTCTCTAGCTGGTATTATGTCATCAGTATCATTATGAGCAGAACAGAAGACAAATTAGAACATAATTTTGTTACATAATGTGCAGGCATGAATATAAAGAGATAATAGTCATCATAAACAAGATCAAGACCACTATCTCCCCCATCTTCATCACCATTATCATCATCACCACCATAACCATCATCATCATCATTATCATCACCGTTATCATCATCACCACCACCATGATCATCACCATCATAATCATCATCATCATCACCAATATAATCATCATCACCACCATAATCATCATCATCATCATCACCACTATAATCATCATCATTATCACCACCATAATCATCATCATCACACCAATACTACTGACATATGCCCTATATTCAATTCATTCATCTCCAAAAGTTGGCAAAGAGAACAAACAATATCATTTCCTCATATCCATGAAGTTCATAGGCCTACAAGGAAACTAGCATTAAAAAGAAGAAACAACTCAACAAATAAAGGCTCTCCTTACCTGTAGTTAACTTGTCCATTAACCCCTGAATCCTTGTCATCTGCCTCAACATTAGCAACAAAGGTGTTGGAGGAGGCGTCCTGGGTCACGTTAGCTCTGATGGGGATCGTCTTGAACACCGGGGCATTGTCATTCACGTCACTGATGTCGATGATTACCTGGACGCGCTCGCTGCGAGGTCCGAAGACACCGCTGTCGGTGGCCGTCACTTGGAACGTGTAGCGGGTCTCCTTCTCGTAGTCAAATTTCCTGGATGGGTGAAAAAAGGAGTTTTAGACCATGATTGACAAAAAGATGACCATGTTAATTAGATTCATAATTAGAATATTGTGTTGATAGAATTCAATACAAAGAGTCCTGATTCGTGTTCATGTAAATAGGTTAGTCCCATCTTGGTAATCTCTTGCTGCACAGATGGACAAACTGATACATAAAGACTGTTCAAAAAGAGTTAAGAAGTTTCTTTCTACACCAAAGTGCCTTGTGTAAAGGCTCCATTTATGCAGCAATAAATGAGCAACAATATCTTTATATGTAGATGGTTGCTAAAACAGAATTGGCTCTACAAGTTGTCTGACAGACATACTTACATTAAACAGGGAATGGCAAATAAATCAAATCAAATAATTAAATTGGTAGAAAAACAAGATGTCTTCAGAAGTATCATAGAGCCCAACATCTTCATGACTTTATCAGAATATCAAATCAAAGACACAATCATCACAAAATACAAGATTCAGGACATGGATTCACTTAAATAAGCACTTAAGCTGATCTGTACCACTTGTAGCTCCTTGCGCCCTCTATACAGTCTAAGTGGTACCCGTTGATCCCTCATTTTCCCATTTTTTTGTATGTTAAGTAAGAGCTGATTTCATGAGATAACCACCAGCCAGTGGCCACACAGGGAGGTCTAATCCCTCCTGGCCAAATGAGTGCAGATAGGCTTTAAGTACACTCACCCAGTAGTTGTGATCTCGCCATGCTCTGGATCAATGCTAAACAACCCAATGGTGGTGTTATCAAGGGTATAGTACACATCTCCATTCAACCCTTCATCATCGTCGGTAGCGACCACCGTCAGAATGGTGGCGTTGATGGCGGTGCTCTCCGGGATGCTCTTATAGTACGACATGGATCCAAACACCGGGTCGTTGTCGTTGAGGTCGGTCACCGTCACGCGGATGATTGTGGTCCCGCTCCTGGGCGAGGTGCCCTGGTCGGTTGCAGTGATGACGAGCGTGTACGTGGCCTCGTCCTCCCTGTCTAGCGCCCCCAGCGTGAAGAGAGCACCAGTGGATTGATTGATAGAGAACGCGTTCTTTGGATCACCACCTGAAAGGAAACAATTTTAAATATTTTGTATTTGTATGAAACAGTATCAATAATTTTTTTTATTCCGGTTAATCAGATTAAGTTGCCGTAACAATTCAAAACAAGTTTTCACTTCAATGTGCTTTCTCAAATGAGTCATTTTGGATGTACATCTAATCTAAAGATTTACCACATATATGATGCTACAAAAATAAATACAAAAAGGATATTATGTTCATGTATGGTAAACTTCATGAAGAATTGTTGTATTAATTTTCTTGAATCTGTTAATTCAATTAAAAAATCATTTGCATTACTTTAACTTAATTGTTATATTAAATTAAAAAGTAGTTTGAATCATCACTAATTACATTTTTGGGGTAACCTTTACCCAACATGGCCTTTAAGCAACTAGATATTTTATCATTCATGAATTGCCATCCAATCATGCTTACCTGTAATAGAGTAGATAAGATCCCCGTTTGGGCCCTCATCCGCATCCGTTGCTATGGCGTTATGGATGACACCCGGACTCTGGTTCTCGGGGAGGGTGATGTCAAAGGTCGGAGGGGCAAAGGTCGGGTTGTTGTCGTTGACGTCCATCACGTAGACGAGGACGGTGGCCATGTCGTAGCGGGCTGGGAAAGCACCATCCATGGCATACACTAGAGTTAAGAAAGAAAAAAATAAATAAATAATAATTATAAAACGTTACTTATAAAGCGCTTACCACGGAAGTCTGTAAGCGCTAAAAAGACCACATTCATTAGCTCTATGAAAACTTAGCAAGAGATGACTCCTGCCGATGTATTTTTAGAGCACACATGATTTTTAAGTAAAAACATAACCAACGGTTCAATAATACTTTGATGACTGATAATAAATAAATAACGGAAATGTCTTCATTCTGCT
Source organism: Strongylocentrotus droebachiensis (assembly GCA_035222895.1). Classification (NCBI taxonomy): domain Eukaryota; kingdom Metazoa; phylum Echinodermata; class Echinoidea; order Camarodonta; family Strongylocentrotidae; genus Strongylocentrotus; species Strongylocentrotus droebachiensis. The sequence goes on along the minus strand of JAVYIG010000184.1, from coordinate 673,565 downwards.
GAAGTTTAATTATTTAACTTCATTATATGTAATGTACCAATCTACATGTATGTACTGAAAACTGATAATCATTGTTATCTTTAAACGAATATAGCACAGCATACATGTATATACTTTTAGATGTTCTAACACTGAAAACTGAAAGATCATCATCAATTTATCTTTACCACCCTGAAAAAACAATAGTAAATTCTTTTAAATGTCCTTGTACTTAAGAGTTTACAGAGTTTAATAAACCTTCATTTATTCATTTTGAGATATGTAGTCAAAATGCAATTTCCATCTCATATCTTCTGGGATATCTGCAACATTCTTGTTTATGTTAAGTCTATCTTTGATAGAAATAGTAATAGTATGATCACTTTACCTGTTACTACATATTTTAAATGTCCTTGTAGTTAAGGGTTTACAGAGTTTCATGAACCATATTTAATTCATTTTGACATATGTGGTCAAAATGCAATTTCCATCTCGTATCTTCCCAGATATATGCACCATTCTGGTTTATTGTAAGTCTACCTTCAATAGATATAATATGATCACTTTACCTGTAACTACATATGAATCCCTTTGCTCTCTATCTAGGATAGCTTTGGTTCTAATCTCTCCCGTTGTAGCGTTGATCCTGAACATCCCTCTGGCTATCTCCTCTGGAAGCTCATAGGTTATCCTGCCGTTGACACCTGTCAAAGAAAGACATTACAGATATATGTATTAGAATAAAGTTCAATAACAAATCATATGAATAACTACAAGGTAACAAAAATACAATAACCTGATAGTACTAATTTTCATTTTCCTAGAGAAAGAGATTGATAACAGCTGTCCATCGACAAGCATGGAGCTCATCAAAAACAAATCTTAGCACAAATATGCACTAGTGAATACGCGCATAATCAAAATGGCTGAATTTGTTCAGTCTCCTTCAAACTCTCTCTTTGATAAACGCAGTAATATTTAATACCAATGAACCAATAATTTAAAACATAGACTTTTCTCAGACATCATCACTTGTACACAATGAATAAAAAGTAAAATTAAGTTAAATTGGTAATGGATTTCACATATGTTTTAATCAAATAATTACAACAAACTGTAAATTTAGTGCACCTGGGTCCTTAAGAATGAGCAAAATTCATGCCAACTCAATTACAAACACTAGTGTACATGACAAGTTACACAGACAGAGCACATATCTTAACTGCTAATGAAACAGTATTCTCTCAGTCCCCTTGGTTCAATACACAAGACTACCCAGTTGTGGTAGGCAATGGGCTAACTGACTACCTACCTGAATCGCCGTCGATAGCAACCACCATGCCCACGTACGTCCCAGGTCCCTGGCTCTCTGAGACGTTCATCACATAGATGGACTGCTCAAAGCGCGGCGGCTGGTCGTTGACATCAATCACCCTGATGGTGAGAGTCTGGGTGGCCATGTGCTGGACGGTGCCGTGGTCAGTGGCCAGGATGACCAGCTCGTAGTCTCGTTTGTGCTCGTGGTCAAGAGAGTGGGCAATGGTCAGCAAACCTGAAAGTTCAGAAGACAGATTTTTATACAAAATGTTTATCAGACACCATGGAACACAAGCCTAAGATATCTGTAGAGTCATCGCTTAAAACAAATCTGAAATATCCTCTAAGGTTGTTAATAGTATTGGCAAAAATAATAAAATAAACTTATTGATAAAAATAAATGAGTAAATACAAATGAGTAAAGAGCATGACTCCAAACATGTCAAACGGTCAAATTTTTAAAAGTTTGTGTCGGTCTACTCAAACTGTCGCTCAAACTTGATCTCCTATTTGGATAATCAAAATGACTAAAACAATTGCAGAATATGAAGTGTACATTTAAACAAATATGTTCTGGCACTTAGAATTTAGGTTGAGTTGTATAACAGTTTCTCTAGAAAAGTGGGTGAAATTGGGAAGAATTAAAACCAAACCTGTGCAAAAAAACCTCTTAATGATACTTTTACAGTGACGGTTATTGATTACAAAGATGTATTGCTCATGCAATATCTAAATAAACTTACCAGTAACTGCATCCAGGCTGAACTTGCCATCCTCGTTTCCAGAGGTTATCGTGTAACCCACTCTGCCATTCTCCCCGCTGTCTTCATCCGTTGCTATGATGTGAATCACATTGAACCCGACAGGCTCATCCTCCATCACATCGGTTGAACTCCTGGACACAAACACAGGATCGTTGTCGTTGCTGTCGTAGATCCTGATCTCCACCGTGCTGGTCGCCGCCCTCCGTGCGCTGACATTGACGGCCTGGTCCTGCGCCTGTATGACGAGGAGGAAAACGTGGTTGATTTCATGGTCCACGTTCTGAATGGTGCGCAGAGTGCCTGTGTACTCATCGATTGCGAAGAAGTCTTGCTCTGTGAGGATGGTGTAGCGGATGAGGCCGTTGGCGCCAGAGTCTGCATCCGTTGCAGATACTGTCCAGATGACGTGGTTGATGCCGACATTCTCCTGCAGCGTCAGGTAGATCAGGTCCTGGTCGAAATCAGGCGTGTTGTCGTTCTGGTCGAGGATGTTGATGGTGACGCTGATCGAGGTGGAGTGCGTCTGAGGAACGTTGTTATCCTGCGCGATGATCGTCAAGGTATAGTGAGCTGCCATCTCGTAATCCACGACTCGAACATTGTACACTTCCCCCGAGCTGTGGTTCACGTCCCACACGTCAAAGTCGTTGCCCTCTGTGATGTAGTAATAAATCTTGCCGTTGTCACCTACGTCCATGTCCGAGGCTGATACAACCCCAACTACCGTAGGTGGCTGGATGTTCTCATCAGCTGTGAAGATGTATGCAGACATGGCAGCGATGGGCACGTTGTCATTGAGGTCTAGGACACGAACCCTGACACTTGCGGTTGCTTGCATGGGTGGATTACCGCAGTCCTGTGCTAGGACAGTCAAGGTGTAGAAGCTTTCATCCTCTCTGTCAATTGCTGCAGTAGTACTGATGACACCGGAGGAGTCAATTGTAAACTTGGGAGAACCTGTGAACAATAACAATCAATCAAAGGTTTTATTATTCAACATATGCAAATAAACAAGTAAGCTGACATCATGAGCTGGGTGCAGCATATAACCAAAGCTTTAGAATAGAAATATCCAAGTTTGATGTTACCCCATGACTATAAAATTTGATATCGACAAAGAAGAAGACATCTCATAATTTCTCAAATCCAAGATGTCCTTCACAAGGAAAGGAATGATCCTTTCCATGTGAAGTGGAGAACATAGACGAGGTAGACCACTTACTGTCAATCAGCGAGTAGGAGATATTCCCAAGCACTCCACTGTCAGTATCTGTCGCGATGATCCATGCCACAAACTCCCCAGCAGGTTGCTCCTCCCTCACTGACGCTTGGTAGGTACGATCTTGGGAGAAGACAGGAGCATTGTCATTAAGGTCGTTGACATTGATGTAGACAGTTGCTGAGGAGCTTAGGGCGGGGTTTCCACCGTCGACGGCCCTGATGGTCAGTCTGTAGCTATAGGCAGTCTCTCGGTCAAGAGGGCGGGTTGTTCTTATGACACCTGGTGGAAAATTGACAAAGAAGGAACATTAGATGGTTATTGTAATATTGTGCTTATTCAGATTTGTGAGATCTTGTGCAAGTGGAATATTTAAGCCATTATGCACATAGAAATAGAGATGGAAAAATAAACACAATTTAAACCCTGAACAGTCAGGAGTTGCTCACATTATCAGCCAAACTTTGTGTAGCTTTGTAAACATTAATTTATTTGAATACAATCAAATCCCACTTTGTTAAAAACCAATTTTACTTCAAATAGAATATTGAAATATATCAAGCATATTAGAGAGCATTTAAACCACAAAAATAGCCCAAAAGTTTTACATCTTTAACAAAGAAAAATGGAACAAATCATTCATTAAATCCAACTTTAAGACTTTCTTCATAATTTGTTTGTTGTTAACAGTTTAAATCATAGCACAATTTCTTGGATTAAAGTGTTTCATCTTGATCAATATCAACCAGTCTGTATCAAGCAATTACCTTCTTCATCAATGGTAAAATCCCCTGAAGGAGAGAGAGTGTAGGTGACCTGTCCATTGGGACCCAGGTCTGGATCGACAGCCTCCACTCGGTCCACAGTGCCTGCCGGTAGGTTCTCATTGATGTGGAAGTGATAGCTCTTCTTTGTGAAGTGCGGGACGTTGTCGTTGGCATCCACCACGGTAATCTGGACAGTGGCTGAGGAGTTCTGCGGAGGGCTCCCACTGTCTGAAGCCATGATGGTCACGGTGAAGGTGGACTTGAGCTCCCGATCCAGCACCTGCCGCGTGTACAGCCACCCCTCGCGAGGAAAGACAGCGAAGTAAGGCGAGTCGTTGTTTGGAGTGAGGGAGTAGGTGATGAGAGCGTTTGCGCCACGGTCATTGTCGGTTGCTTCCACCTGAACGACAGGGGTGCTGATTGGTAGGTTTTCAAGAATAGATACCGGGTAGAAACCCATGGTGAAGACGGGACCGTTGTCGTTCACATCAAGGATGATGACGGTGAGGGTCAGGCTGCCTTCGAGCGATGGCGTACCAGCGTCATACGCCTGGATGTCCACGTCAAAGCTTAGCTGATCGTTGTAGCTCACCTCCTTATTCAAGATGATCTCACCAGTTGCCCTCACTATCCTGAAGGTGTTCCCAGGATTGGACGTCAGACGATACCTCACCAATCCATTGTCCCCACTGTCCCGATCCATTGCTGTAGCAACATAGATGGAACTTCCAATCCCTGTGCTCTCTGGAATGCTTGTACGCGCAGTCTGTGCCATGAACTGTGGGACGTTGTCGTTGACATCGATGACGGTGATATTCGCCTGGACATCGTCGTAGGTAGGAGGCATTCCACTGGCTGCCTGAATGGTGATGAGGACATAAGCTTGCTGCTCATGATCAGGTCCAGAACCTCTAGTGAATATCTCCCCGCTGGTATTGTTGACCCGGAAAAAGTCATTAGGATCACCAGATGTCAGCGTGTAGGTTATTGGAAAGGTGATACCTGCATCATGGGGAAAAAATTAAAAACTTTTATTTTTAACAGCACGCCATCACTCACTGCAAGACCGCTATTTTGTATGTAGACTAGAAGCATTATAGAAGATTTCTTTCAACCATCTTTGTTAAATCTACCACCTAACAATCTAACAATTTACTACAAGGATATTCTATTTTCAGGAATTCCCATCAAAAGCTCCTTGCTTTACAGGATATTAAGCCTTCTACTATATTTCATTACAATATCATTAAGCCATGCTTTTGAACTCTACCCATAATAATCTGTAAATGTTCCCTTTTTTAATAAATAGTCTAAAATGTAAAAACAAATGCAATTGTATTTCAGTGACACATACAAACAAATCAATGCTTGAGACAGGGGAGGGGGCGTTTCACAAAACTTGTCATCAGCGACAAATGACAGTCTTTGTTATAAGCTACTGAAATCCTTGCTTCTGGTTGGTTATCAGCAGATTTGTCACTGCTTTTTGTTATTAAAAAAAGGCTTTGTAAAACGGGCCCCAGGACTTACCTGGATCAATATGCCCTGCTCTGACTGCACCGACAAGGACCTGAGCCGCGTTCTCCAGCACAGAAAAGGTATAGGACGAGGAATCAAACTCCGGGGGCGACGTGTCCGGCCCGGCCACCGTGATGGTGACCTGGGCGTGGTTAGCGGAGGTACGACCGCCCCCGTCAGTAGCGATGACCTCCAGGGTGTAGACAGGATGCTGGACCCAGTCTAAGGACCCAACCAGGGTGATAAGACCTGGGGTGGGGCGGGTGGAAAGGAGGGGAAAGATTGGATAAGAACTGGGTTATAAGTGATGTAGAGATAAAGTATTTTTTTGTAATTGGTTAAATAGAGAGAATGGGTAATTGTACATTTGTGTTGTAAATGTATATTCAAAGCCCTGATGTGGGTGGGGTAAATTCACCAAAAATAATATTTTCAGATCTTTACTATGCTTCTAAGGACTTTCCTTTCAAATTCGTGAAAATAAACATTTTGGACGTTAACAGGAGGTAAAAGAGGCCGGTTGGAAACTCAAGTTATGCACTCCTACAGTTATATACATAACTTTAGACATAATCACTTGAGGCATCTATTATCATATTTTAGGGGCTACGATTGCAGTTGATATACATGTGACATGCATGATGTAGTAGTGTTCTGAAAAAAGGAGGCAGACAGAATTTATAGTTAAAAAAAGTTTTGGGAGCCTGTTTATGAGACGTAACACATTTCATCTTTACTGACTGACCTGTAGTTTGGTTGATAGAAAATGTGCCATCGTTGGTGCTGGAGTCGATGGCATAGGTCACACGGCCAAACTCTTTCGCATCCCTATCTTCAGCGACCACAAGCTTGACCTCAGTACCGAGGGCAGCATCGTATTCGATATGACCTGTGAAGAGATAATTAACATGTCTTAATCATAGGCCATTAATTTATTCTTATTAAGCACTTTCACTATTACTTTACCAACGTGCTGATACAACAAATAATCCTTTAAACAAGCATTTTGGAGGAAAATAGCATGAGAAGGATATGACGATTTTATTTTTATCAAGAAGATATTCTGTAATTCACCATTAAGCTGCTTTCAATTCACCCGTACACAAATTACAAGACAGTTTGGTTTTTACTAGTATAGCCATAAAAAAAATTTACATGGTTGTTATAACACTCGCTGTTCATTTTTTTCTAAATGAAGGAGAACAGCAATTTGCTAAACTGCTTTGGTATCCTATAAAGACGGTAATTGTTTGTTTGTTTGTTTGTTTGCTTTTATTTCTGCGTTCAAAATAATACAATACATAATATAAAATGTGTTTACAAAGATAATATACAAAACAATTCATAAGATAAACAATATAGTCATGATACATAATGAATACAAAATAAGGAAGTGAGCTTAATTTTGTTTTTATAGATATATATCCATATATACGCATATATACCCGCATATGGTCATTTTCACGGTAAAGGGTGTAACTTTGAAATTTTGACATTTTTTTCTCTAGTGATCTCATAAAGCTACAGAATTCAAAGATATTATGACATATGAGTAACCTACTTGGGTGCTACCTTGGGTAGCATAAACTTCTTCAGGGATTACTTCGTTAAATTTTGGCAGGCACATAAGTACCCTAAATGTGACCCTTTTGATGTACACAAAATACATAGACATTTTTGTAAAGCCCTGCATTTTTTTCAGGAACAGCGAGGATTGTTTTTGTTATGCAGAATGTGAAGTTAGATGTTCAATAAAAAGTGCCAAAGAAGTTGTAACTGTAACTGCTCCTCTATTTTTGATAACAGAGAGTTGTTATTTGTCGTTTCGGAGACTTCATTTTCCGTTAACAATAGTTAACAAACTTCATAGCAAGAGCTCTGGTTTGAAAAGTGCTTTCTACCATCTCATTTGTTCTTGATATAACACTTGATATCTATACTTCCAACTAATGACCAAATTTGTCTGATCATGTTGCTTGTAAGATTTTTTTAAAAGCTTGACTGAGTCGCGCCATTTTTCCGTTAGCTGAATTGAAGCCTCCGAAACAAACTATTCAGACAGCTTGTACAAATATGAATATAGGAACTTATCCAATCATTATATCAAAATGTAGCATTAGGACCCCTAAATCACTTGTCAAAAAATAGCTGAGATATTCCCCACTGTTAAAGAATAACAGACAATACAAACTTTCCGTTAGCACATGAAGCCTCCGAAACACTTGAAGCCTCCGAAACAACAAAAAGATTATTTTTCATTTTTTAAATACCTAGACCGATGTGTTTCATGTTAAATCTGCATGGCAATCATAGGTTAGGATGTGCAGGCTCCCTTGAAGTTGAAAGTAAATAGATATCCAGTTAATTTTTTTCAAGACTTACTAATAACCAAAAAAACTTGTTTCGGAGGCTTCAAACTGTAGTTAACACGATATTGTTGGCTATTGTGGTTTTATAGATAGGGGATTGTTTACAGTTTTCCTATTGAATGTTTGGTTTTGGTCTATTAAAGGACAGGAATGTGTTAGATGTTATTGGCTTTTTATATTTTTAATGATTTACAAATAGTCAGTATTTCAGAAAGAAATTTTACACCAGTACTAGGAGTATTCACCTGTTTCAAGCCTTGATAATGTAAGAATCATTCACCAAATAATAAAAAAAGTTTATACATATAAATCTTCCAAGCTTTATGAATATTTTAATATATAAAGTATTAAAATGAATCACTATATTTTCCCAAATTATAAGACATCCATAATATTTATCCAATTTGTTTCGGAGGCTTCATTTAGTGTAAACAACATGTATCATGGTCTTTGCCAACCCCTTCGGATCAAATGGCATAGGCCATGCCATCCAAAGACCATTTGTAACAGTAGGAGAGAAATTTGGTGGGCAAAGAACCCTCTAGAAATGTTAGGGAAGCAGTGTGTACAACCCCTTTTAAGACAATGGAATAATAATAATAATATTTGGTTCTTGTGTAGCACATATTGAATGTCTCTATGCGCTTCCAAATTTGGAAATTATTACCCCGGCTTTAGCATGGCTTCCATTACGGCGCTTAAGCATTTCAAGGAATTAATTCCTGCCAGGTACCCAATTTACCTCACCTGGGTCGAGTGTGGCAAATGTAGATTAGTGTCTTGCCAAAGGACATTAGTGCCGACAATAGACCATGAAGATCATGAAGATATTGACAAGGTTACAGCAACATGTGCTAGCAACATCTGCTAGCAACATCTGATACTAGATAGCATCTCTTCCAGACAGGCATGAACACTACTCATTTCCTTACTGTTATCCACAAGAATATAGAGGTAAGAACTGTATATTTTGTCCTTAAATTACTTAACTTGTACTTTTTTTTTAATGGGTCATTGTAATGGAACTGATGTGTGAAAGTTTTTGAAGTTTAGATTTGTCACTAAAAATATAGTAAGGCCTAGTTACGATCTGTATTGTACATTGTACATGTACCTCTATCATACTCAATGTTTGTGGTTTTAAAGGTCGGTGACATCCAAATATAGTTTGATTCCTGTTGATGTGCAGCCTAGAAAAATGCTCCAAATCTCATTCATCTTGTGACATCATCTGTAAATCATTAGTGAGCTAACAAGAGACAGTGGTATGTGTAATAGCTTAACCAGAGCTGATCACCTGTTTACAATAGACCATACAATACCAACATATGAGTTGCTATGTCAGAAGTGGTGTAGCATCACCAGGAAAAGAAAGGTAACGTGGAGGTATTTGTGAGCATGTGCTGAGCTGGAGAAAGTTACATAACAATTTATCTTGTTAGCTCACTAATGATTAACAGATAGATGAATGAAATCTGGAGCATTTATTTAGGGTGGAGCTTAGCAGGTCTGAGAAAATTATTGTAAAATATTTAAAAATCTATGAAATATATTTATCACAAATTATGAGTTGTATGCAGCCCTGCACATAAACATGAATCAACTTATATTTGGATGTCACCTGACCTTTAAGGTTTGCCTCAGTACCAAATGTTTAAATTAGACTCCTGATATACATGTGTGTACATAAACAGGTCTATGGCTATGCACAATGGTAAACTAGTTATAAGGAATGAAATCCTTGTACAAATTACAATTTTGAACAGGTTATTCCTGCAAATCCATGGTCAAAACAGATAAAAACAAGTCTGTCATTAATTAGTACTTAAAGGTTTGTGTAATGTACACATTAAGCATCCTTAGTGATGGTGCCCGTATAGACTACTAAACTAATTCTTAAACAACACATGGATAAATAATAAATTATTATGTAATGCACAAACAAAATGATTGTTTTTTAGTGTCCAAGCTCAGATATATGTATTAACATTGTTCTGTGCAGTACAAACTGCTAATTTCCTATTTTCTTCTCCAATTGCAGGATCAATGTGAGCGATTATGTGGCCATATATTTTGATGCACCTTCATCTAGCAGCAGGACTACAAATGGGGTGGTTTTCATGGCTCTCGTAAGTATTACCCATGTTAGATCTTGGATTATTAAAAAACATTTAACAGGATCAACTTTCGTTATTTGAGAAATACATAGACAATAAGATCTTTCTAAAATATATATAAGCAGATGTTGTGGTACAGAACAAAGTTAACAGGGTGAATGAAATCAAATAAGGGACTGTGAGATATTTCAAGGAAGTGAAATGGATTCTGTAAGCTGTTTTTCTGTGTTTTAATGAAAGTTTGTATTTGCTATATATTCTTATTTTGCTACTAGGTAAAAGCTGTGATTGATGACAATGTCAAAGTCAAATTCATGCGCCGGAACAGCAATGGTCTGTATGAATTTACAGAGGACTGTGAAGCCCATCAGCCTAAAAAAGATGTAATACAGAAGATGGCTCTACCAACCAGGACCCTTACCCCAGCCGGCAGAGCTTACCTTTATAATTTTTAAGGAGAACTGGACATGTTGGCAGATAAATTTCTGTGAAATAAGAAGTAGAACACAATTGTGTTCCAGGACAAAAACCTGTAAATACTTACTATGCTATTGGTTTCAAAAATATGAATGTCGGTGTAAATGTTATAACACATAACAAACAAGTTTGTGGAAGCCACCGTGCGGAAATTTAATTCTTTGCACTAAGAATAAATGATGACAAAGACGCAAGTGAAGGGTAATGCTACATTGCTATGAATTAACATAAATGGTTTCTTATTTTAAGTACTTTACTTTCAGTTCAACATTTTATTGAATCTTCAAAAGTAAGGTTAAATTTCGCTTTGTATATTGCCTTTGTAGTTGACAATATAGTGTGTTAACATGTTTGAAGCCTCCGAAACACTACTTTGAACTGATCCTATACAATATATGTTTCCTGAATGTTTCAACTTTGATATGAGAAAAGTGATTTCCTTGGAAATTACATACTTGACAATATATTTTCCTGAGTATCAGCAGAGATTTGAAATCCTCACGGATGCTATTAAGTGACTTTGCAATGTTTGCGTACTGAACAAAACACTCATCGTATTAAGTAAAGATAATTTGTAACATACATGTACCATACTTTATATTAACAAGTATTTTTACTCTGTAAACAAATGTTTTAGGTGTTATATTAGTAATTTAACATATCATTAACAGTTTAAGTTCAATTTTTCTTAATATGTTAGTGTTACCTAAGTAATGGACAACATTTTATGTTAACATGATTGAAGCCTCCGAAACAGGCATTTTGTTAACCTGAAGCCTCCGAAACACACACATGAGAAATTTTCAACTTCCTCATTTGAAATGCGATTTCTTTGGAATTTGCATGGTAATTAGCCTTCACTGAATGGTATTTGTATAATAATTTGTATTTTGCTCCCCCTCTTGGAAGATAGGTAAATTTGAAAAATTAAATGTCAAAGTCATATTTTATCTTGAATTTGACAAACGCATTGAATTTTTTTAAAGACCAAATAAGTTTGACCAAAAAAGCTTTATAAGCCTTTAAGTACATTAGAATAGCAAATGAAAAATTGCAATTGAATTATGTTTGGAGAACAAATGCTGTCATTTAAGTTGATAGAATTAAAATGTTGTTTTTGTTCAAATTTATCATATTTGTCACAGTTGTTCATTATTTTTCCAGGTTTCTCATGTAGTTTAAGCTCCAGAACCAAAAAAAATCCATAATTTAGACACTTATAGTACTAATTTTAGTAGAAATGATTATGAAAACATATTTTGAAATTTTGACCCTGTTTGAGAAAAGTTACACCCTTTACTGTGAAAATGACCATATACATATATACATATACACAGCACATGCATACATACATACATACACATACACATATACACCTATAGATACTCTCACATATAATATAATATAATATAACACATATAATATAATATATAATCTAATCAATGAACGCAGGAGACCGCCATCGTGAGCGGTAAGGCTTGAAATTGATGGCGGCCTCATTGTAAGACATTACATTTCAGCTTTGGAGATTACTAACAACATTAGGGTGCAGAAATGAAAGAAAATCGGAACTGTGCAAATCACTGAACAGAAAAACACACTTTCCTTTACAGAAAGATTTCTTGGTGATTAAGGCTGTCCTGAAAGAACATTGTTCAGGAACGACCCCTTTGGGTGTTGTTTGGGGTTCTTCTGGAGGTCCAGACAGGGTAATAAATAAAACAAATCTAGTTATGTTTGATACAACTGTTTTTCATTTTCTGTTCTGGGGGTCATCTCCCCGACTCAAGAATGTATACTGATGGGGTCATGGAACAAAAGAACCTCATTAAAATCTTGAAATAAATACCATAACTGATGCAGCAAAATAAAGTGAGGTGAGTATAACGCACTTCACATTCATTTGGGATAGTAACTTTGTATGCATAAGAGCTATTGTTGCCGGCAGCCATTTTGTTTTCGATCCCAACAAAAATTGCTCTTAGCCATTCACTTTCAATTCAAATTTGTTTTAAAGTCAGGTGACCACATCACTTCTAAGCTGGATTTAAATGTTTGTCCAGACTCCAGAGCCAGAAGGACGTTAAATCTTATCATTTTATACATAGTTAATGCCCTTCTGACTCTAAACTGATGAAATGATAAAAGCAGTACGTCACAATTTTAAACCTTTTAATACATTCTGATGTGAGTCACATTTTCCGCAGCCTCAAGTTATCTCAGGCTTAGCATTATATGTAACTCATTACACGCTTTGGTCAACTGATGGAACACACCTTGGATTGTCACAGCTGAGTTTTTAACACACATACTCCAAACAATGTGGAAGTCTGGGTTTTGTGCAATAGCGAGTAAAGGGTTAAAGAGGTTAAAGAGCGTCCGCCTCACACCTGGTAGGTCGTGGGTTCAAACCCCGGCCGCGTCATACCAAAAGACGTTAAAAGATAGGAGCTGCTGCTACCTTGTTTGGGATTCAACAATAAGGGATAGAGCAACGTTGATCTGTTGCTGCTCAGTGGCTGCCAGGCTCACGATCAATTGGGCAAAAAGAATTTCCATTTTCGGTTTAACTTAATAAAATTTGGAGTGGACTTTAAAAAGATTATTATTATTATTATTATTATAAATTGATAATACTGTACCTCTGTAGTTGAGGGACGTAAAAACAGGAACATTATCATTGATGTCTTCTAGGATCACTCTGACGAATGCATGTGACATGAGACCTCCTCCATCCGTCGCTTTCACAGCAAAATTGTACTCCTCCTGGCCCGCGTCCCTATCCAGTCTGCTGATGACACACAGGTCGCCGGTGAGGGGGTTGATAGAGAACTGGGAAGGGGTGGGTACCAGGTCGGTGGAGGGAGAGTAGGTGACCTGTCCGGCGCTTCCTTCATCAGGATCGGTAGCGTTCACCTGGAGGTAGGTGATAAGATGATGGAAAGGAAAAGATTGGTTAGATCGGTTTGAAAGAACTATACAATAGAAGGAATGATTATAAATAACTTAGTTTTCATTTCACAATAGAAAGTTCCTATATTTTCTCTATAGATGTATCAAATACAATGTAAATGAAATGAGATCATCCAACATGGTCGTGACAAATATCCCCTAAGTATTATTATTTACTAGAGGTTTTATCATCTTACAACCATCAATATTTTGGGGCTAAACAAATGTATCTGGAGGCCCACTGGGGCAACTTCATTAGTTCCAAGGACGTAATCATCCCAAATCCAGCCTATTTTTTAGTGTTGCACATAAGTGAAACACAGCCATGTGTTTTGAGCTGGGTTGGTTCGTCGCCTTAGGATCAAAATACTGTACAAATTTACCTATTTGCTGCTACATCAAGGAATGCACCATTTAATAATTGTTGACGGAGAAGAATACATTTTAGATGTACACAATTTGCATAATCCTTTTTCAAATTGCAGTTTAACATCACAAATATTGGTTTACACGATTGAACAACTACGGTGAAGCGTTTCTTACAAGTAAACTCTTTCTCGAGTATGTTTGCTTGCTTTCTTTACATTCTTTCATTTGGAAACGAGACTGAATGAGGAAACAAGAAACCTCATCAGATCTACCTGGGTGCAGAAATAACAGATTTCTGCTGTTTTCATGTTATTATGTTAAATTTCAATGAGGTTTATAGCCATGTAGCTTGGAATTGATTAGCAACAAGGTACCAAAAGAGTGCTCTAAAGAAACCAACGTTATGTGTCACATTCCTCATAATGATGGGAAACCTTCAACAGTCACCAAGGAAAAATGGTCCAGATAATCATACCCAATAGTCAATTTGCCAGAAAAAGGGAAAGTTGTTTTTTGACGACAACTTGTAGAAAGAGAAGGAGGGGGGGGGGGGGGGGGAGAGATTTTGCTCAATTCACAGGAAAAACATCTCCAGGATTTGTCCCAATTATTAGCTATGTTGTAGAACAAGATCGTGAGAATAATGGGTGCCTGAGATGGCTATGTAACACGAGATGGCAGTCAACTGTAATTCAGTCCTGCCGCCTGTGTTTGCGCTCTCTCTCCCTCCGCGTCTGGCTATGGGGGTGAACAGGGAGAAGTACTGATGGGGCTGCACAGACTCATTCAAGGATCCCATTTCATTCTTATCGTGTTTTATCCTTGAAAACTTTTAATGGATGACGGCCCGCTAACACCCTACAAAATTCACTCATGAGATATATGTATGAGTGTACGCTGAAGAATCATCGCATTGAATCTATGTAACTGCTACTCTTGAAAGCCCCATTCACGGATAACGAATTCTACAACACAAAGGAGTGTTATGTCACAGGGTAAATGGCCATACACAAAAGGTGTTTTTATTCAACTGAAAGAGTTTATTGCATGTCTATGCCCATCCATGCAAGTCCATTAAAAAACAAATGAGGGATGCTACATCAAATGTAGTGAGGAAGGGGAAGGGGGAAAGAGACAATTACAAGTTCCATGAAATCCAAAATTTAGTTGAGTATTGCACCTAAAGATTCATAAAAGCAATAAATAAGCAATGATAACTTTCACTAGTACCAGACAGTTGGGAGAATTTAAAGACCGGCAGTTTAATAAGGTGTGGAGCAGTGATACTGGGTCAGGTATTTTCTCCCTACTTTGGGAGGAATTTTTCTAAGCCTGCAGCAGGGGTGCAGAATAACAGGGGGCAAGTGGTGTGCCCTCAACTAGTCTGTAAAGGCGATCAGAAAACGCCTCTGGGAGTCGGAAACCCTCAATAGAACAGTTTGTCGCTTGCTTGTCTTCTAAACACAGCTAAATCAAAGGCCTGCCAAGACATTGCTGCTCCACCACATTCCCTCTCACTTGCAAGTTTTCTCCCTAAACCCTTTCCTCTTTTGTGCGGAGATTGGATTATTTAAAGCATGCTGAAAAATGTCTTGGTATGGGGCATTCAACAGGTAACACTTGCTCCGATATCTCCCGACAATAAAGAGACAATTCAAAAACAGAGGGAGGAAATGGCATGAATTTTGCCGATAGGATTAATCAGTGTATTCCAAAGCCCACTAAAGATGGCAGTTTTTTAGTATTTGTGTTTTTGAAAGATTTGTCAAATCTGATTACATTACTAGTAGACAGTTTTAAGCCGGCCTAGGCCCATTTCTTGAGAATTTATTTCAGTAGTTACAAAACATAATCAGGAAGAAGACTGGCAGACACATTTCAACCGCTGAGAAGCAAAGGTGCTATAAATCATGTATAACTATTTATTAACCCTGTTAATAATGACACTAAAGATATTTGGGGCTATGGTGAATAGCCTCCACAGAAGATAAATCAAACCTTATTCAACAAACAGTTAACATCGTTTCGGTGCTCATCAGGTATATACAAAAGAGCGCTATGATCACAGATGAATTTTTAACAAAAAATAAAATAAAAGTAAGCTTCTGAAACTTTACTTTAAGTCACTTTTCTCCTATCATTACACACAAATAATGTAGATCTAAATAGCTTGAGTATACAAAGAATGACCACCATTCCAATATCTTTGCTCCGGTGCATGCTCCAATGGATGTACAATATAGGGGTGAGGGAGCAGCAAAAAGAAATAAATGCACCTAAATAACAATTTGGCTGCATGTCAATTTGGTAGATTAATACCCCCTCCGTGGTGGCAGATCGAGGCTGTGGATATTGACAGGATCTGGGAGAAAGCACCTATTGAAAAGTAGTGAAGCTGAAATGATTTGGAAATAATGACGTGAGACTCAATTAAAGCTGCATCAATGTTGCAAGCTAGCCGGAGACCTTTTACGCAAGATGGCGACAAAATTGGGTGTTTTTAATTGTATCACGATAGACAATAAGCCTTGATTGGTATAACAGAATCTGGTTGTTGCTTCATTATAAGAGCTTCCGTCCGCTTTGTTTTAACAACAATAGCAAGGCTGGGTGTTTTTTCTATCATCGATGCATTTTGGTATTGATCTACTTTTATTTAATTAGTAATATGATCTTATAATTAAAAAATGAAACGTAAACAAAGGATAATGACTCCTGGTTCCTGTGTTACACACATGTACATGTCCGTTTTCAAATTCAAAGCAACTCCAGATTAGGCATGCATGTAAAATGTGAAGACACCTGTTGTTTAATAAAAATCACATGCAAGCCATTATTCCAATGAATACAAATTATACACGGGCTCATCTAAAATATATCTGAATCTAGCCCCCCCCCCTCCCCTTTCCTGCATTAAAAAAAGGGGCGTTGCAGTACAATATAAAGATCTTGATCTTCTTTTGGTTTCATCCCACCTTCCCAGTTCCCACATACTTCATCTGCATTGCGTCTCTATTTCAAAAACTGCTTTCTAATAGCATTCCAAATCCTATCCTCAGTTACCCTGTTTATTTATCTTATCCATGTCCTCAAACTATATTTGAAGAGAATAACACACAAATCAGAGCCTCGAGGACGAAACGTGAAGAATTTCTGACATATCACGCGCATTTTGTTGCACAATTCTATAGTTGTGTTGGCCTTTTGCCTCAAAGGCTATTGAATCATTAACCAGGTCAGACAAATAAAATTCCTCTTCTCTATGACTTGAAAAAGGAGTAAAACACTTCAAAAGGAAGCATTCCGCCATATGTACCGGAGCGATCGTGACTTTGGTCAAACTTTTTTCCTGTCCATTAGCTCTAGGCAAACATAATCAATAAAAGGGAAATTCTGAACTATCAAGTCACATAAAAAAATTAGTGAAGCACAGGATTTTTTCTACATTTTTAAAGGAAAGTAAAATTACTGAAGAAAATTCTTTTCTTGAGATCTCCTCATGCTTGATTTATTCTATTCAACCTTTTATTCTCAATTTTGAATTACTGAAATAAAGTGAGACTGGTAATTACAGAAAATAAAATACACTTTAAAATTTGTGACATATTCCAGTCTTTGTGGTTTGAGTGACTAATGTGACAGCCATGTTTTCACTGACAGAAATAACAGGGCAGGATTACAGGGGTTTGGAGGCCTGTTTTGAAGTCAAAACCACACTCTCCATTATGGGATTAAGGTCTTTACAATGCCCTCAATTTGAAAGGAAGAACAGAGAAAAGAAAAAAAGAAAAGAAAAAAGTATCTGAGATGAGATAGAGACGCGCACAGTTACATCCTTCGTCATTTCTTCCTTTCTTTCAATCTTTCTACTTGTTTCCCCTTCACTTCTTCTCATTCTCAGTTTTTTGGGTGCCCCTCACATTTTACCCTTCCCTCCCTACTTGACAAATTCCAGGTGAGTTTACAAACATTGAACATGTCTTTATGGAATTAATATTTTGAATAGTCAAAGAATATAAATAAATCTTTTTTATTTTCCCCTTAATGCCCTTGGCCTTGCTACTTTAACCTTTCCTTAATATACTTCCCTGCATGACAATGTCTAGGTGAGCTGGTGAACATTAAACAGGCCTTTATGAAAATGTTTTCTTGAAGAGTTAAATCATCTGTAAAAACCAAGAATGTTGAGCCCTTTCTATTTTGTCCTTCTCAATGCCTTTTGCCGTTTTACCCCCATAACCTTTCATTCATACGTAATACATCATTCATAATGTCTAAGTGATCTTACAAACATGTCGTTATGAAATCGTTTGTCATTAAAGAGTTAAATGAACTGGAAATTCAAGAATGTTTGAAAGTGAACCATTTTATTTCCCACTTCCTATTGCCTTAAAGTTTTTATTTCATGCACTTTCTGAAATGGTTTGTCATTAGGAAGTTAAACATTATCTGAAAATTGAAGGAATTACATATGTGGAGTATTTGTGCTATTATACAATTACCGCGATCATCACACTCTACATGAAATGACTTCAAACATTCATACTCAATAGTTATTACTATCTGAGGAATTCCAATCACCAATCACTTCCAATTTAACATAGTCCATCTTGATGGCAGGAAATGCAGAAAAGAAACTGTTTCACTTCTAAGTACCCAAATGCATTCAGAGTTTAGTACAAAGGATTTATGCACATACCTTTACGGCTTCTTTCCTATATCTTGCAATTTTCGGATTAAAAATCCCCGGACAATGCCTAGCTTCCTTCTTAAATCTCTATTTTACTCATTATTTTCTCTCCAAAGGACACAGATTAGGATTGAAGAGATTTGCAAATAAAATCCCATGAGCATTAAGAATAGAGGCTAATGACGTTAGCATTAAAAGGCTATCTGTAGCAATAACAAGCATTTCAATAATAATGAAATATAATGATCATGTTCATCTTTGGAAATAAACAAATTTGTTAAAATCCCAATTTTCCTGAAATATCCTTTGTGAAGGTTTAAAAGGAGTTTAAATCATGAACCGCACTCGGTAATAACGCAGATCATCTTTTGAGAACCAAAAGGGCTTTAAATCATATATTTTTACACAGACTTAAAGAGAAGGTTGAGTTCTGGGAAGAGGTGAAAATAATTTGTCACATTTCAACTCTCGATAATATGTAGTGGAGATATAGAAGTCAATCCAGGACCCTCTACCACGGAAACCAGATTGTCAACGCACCGTTGCTTGTCTGGAATATCATTCAATGCCCGAAGTATACGGCACAAGTGCATAGATTTGGTAACTTTCATAGAATGCACTCGACCTGACATTATCTGTATTACGGAAACCTGGCTGGATTCATCATGTACTGATAGTGAACTTTCGATCCCTGATGACTATGTCATATTTCGACGAGATCGTGAAACTGTTAATGATGTACGTCACGGTGGTGGTGTTCTTTTGTGCTTGAAAGCATGTCTAAACCCTAGACGGTTGGAAAATCTCGACCACCAACAGTTAGAAAATATATCAGCGGAGATATCCATAAACGGTTCAAAATGGATTGTATCTGCACTATACAGACCTCCAAGCAACCTATCGGACTTCTGGGATCGATTTCAAGACCACATCGACCAGATCCAGGTGTCCTCATTGAATCACAGAGGTATCATACTGACTGGTGATTTTAACATCGATGTGAAGGATCCTGATGCACCTGATGCTGTTAGGCTGTTGTCCATGTTGGAAGCAGCTGATCTGTCTCAGGAAGTGAAGTCTGTCACACGACAGTCATCACGTGACCCCACAATTGGTTCGATGATTGACCACTTCTACACTAACCGTCCAGATCTATTTGATTATATTAATGTTCAGCCTAACCCAGTTTCGAGTGATCATCTCGCCATCTATTTTAGATTCAGACTGCTCAAGCCATTCGTTGGAAAGGGTACATTACGCGAATTTCTCCTCTACAAAAAAGCCGACTTTGACCATTTCAATCAATTGTTGGAGTTAGCTCCCTGGGACCTGTATTTTGACCCTAATGATGTTGATGCCACTTGGGAAGGATTCCTTGATTTGTTGTTGGCAGCTTCCCGTGATGCCATACCACACAAGTTATCCGGATCCAAGAAGACAAAAGCGTGGATCACTCGAGAAATCAAGGGCCTCATTAGGAAGAAACATAGGCTCTTCACAATTGCTAAATGCTCTAATAGTTCAGGTGACTGGATGAAGTTCAAAGAAGTCCGGAATAAAACGAAGAGCATGATTAACAGTTCATACTGGTTGTATGTCAACCACCTGTTTACATTGAATGATAACCGAAAACGTTTCTTTGCCTATGTTAGGTCGAGAAAGACTAGCTTGGCCCCTCCGGTCCTCGTGGATAACAACAACGTCATCAATAAACCAAACGACATTGCAGAAAGGTTTGCAACTTACTTCCAGTCTATTTACCCTCCTCCTAGTAACTTACCAAATGTTCCTGACGCGTGTGTTCATCCGATTCCTCCACTTTGTTCCGTCGAGATATCTACTAGTGATATAGCAAAGGCTATTATGCTTCTACAAGATAAGAAAAGTCCAGGACCTGATTCTATCACGCCAACGATGCTTAAGAAATCTGTAAAAGTTATCTCACCAATTCTTCAGCGCCTATTCGCCTTGTTTCTTCGACATCAATCTCTACCATCTTCGTGGAAACAGGCTAATATCTCACCTGTTTTCAAAGCTGGTGATCGGTCGCTTGTAACAAATTATCGTCCAGTAGCACTAACGTCCATTGTTAGTAAATTGATGGAATCGTTCATTTCTAGGGCAATCTGCAATCACATGGAATCGAATTGCCTTTCATCACAAGTCCAGCATGGTTTTGTATCTAAAAAATCATGTGTGACCCAACTTCTGACCATTACTCACCAGTGGATGTCTATCTTAGATCAACGTCGCCCGCCCCGTATTGACGCAGTCTTTTTCGACTTTTCAAAAGCCTTCGACCGCATGCCTCACGATGTTCTATTGCACAAATTGTCTTCATTATATAATGTTACTGGTGACGTATGGTACTGGATTCGGTCTTTCCTGTCTGGACGTCAACAGCGTGTTCAGTACAAAGGATATTTCTCTTCACGGAGTTCACCAACATCCGGTATCCCACAGGGCAGCGTATTAGGTCCTTGTCTATTTAACTTGTTCATCAATGACCTGCCCCGCTACATTGACTCATCATGTGCATTATTCGCGGATGACACTGTCATCTCTCGCCCCATGTATGCTCCCGTCGATCACCAATACCTCCAAAATGACATCGATAGCATTCATCAGTGGTGCCAAGACAACAAGATGTGTCTCAACGCTTCAAAATCTAAAGTCATGAGGATATCATGCGCTAAGAATCCAGGTATTCCCGAGTACAGCATCAATAGCGTTCTTCTTGATGTAGTAACTGAGACCAAATATTTAGGTGTCATGATAAATAACCGCTTATCTTGGGATAGTCACGTCAACTACATTGTCTCACGAGCCAACCGGCTCCTTGGGCTGCTTTCTAGTGTTTCATCTGGTCTCTCTTCCCACGCTACACTTTGTCTGTACAAAGCTCTTATTCTACCCATACTCGAGTATGGTCTACCGGTTTGGACCCCGTATACGAAAAATTTAATCGGTAAGATTGAAGGTGTTCAACGTAGAGCGACCCGAATTATCCTTAAACAAAGAAGAATGGAAATGTCATACGAGGAAAGGTTGCGACGCCTCCGCTGGTCATCTCTTGAGTCTCGTCGGAAGTTCACATTGCTCACATTCATTATCAAATGTTTGTTTATGTATGTATCCTGCGATAGTGTAAACAGCGCCATAAATGTAAACCCAAGATATAGTACCGACCTGAAGTTCAAACATTTGTTCGCTCGAACTGAAAGACTACGTTCGTCTGCCATAAACTCATTTCCCAGATTGTGGGACACACTTCCTCAACATATTCGTAACGATGTACTATTGACTCAAATTGGCACTTGGTGCTCCCACTTGAAGGTGTTGAACTCTGGCTTGTAAATCTGTATATATGATTCCGTATTTATTCATGTTGTATTATACATTATATTTCGTAATAATATTAATAATGATTGTAACAGTTATATGATATAATCCTAGCAATAATAATGATTGCAATATCAATAATATAAATGATGTTGATAATAATGACGAATATGCTTATACAATTATGTAACAGTGTGATTTTTTTAAATGCTGTTTATGCTTTTTTATTGCTAGTTGTTTAATTGATGCTGTTTATAGTCATTTATAGAATATAAACAATTTTTCAATTCTATAAATAAGACTTCACTTCACATAATAACCACCTGAGATGTATACCGTATAATTTTTGTTCCATTTCTCATTATATAATATGAAACAATAATGATATGTACTTGAAATAATACACAGTCCATTTTTACCATTCCAAACCATTCCAAAATTGTATTACTGAATCTTAATATTTTCATAAACATGATATAGGGCTTCATCTGTACATATTATGATCGTGCAATAGCTTCGAGACTGGTGTTGAATTTGTATTCTCAATGAAATTTAATTTATTGTTGATGTTTTAATATAATATAAATATTGATGTCAATGATATAAATTAAATTATAATAATCATAATAATCATGATAGTAACGGTATTAGTAAATAATGTTAAAAACGATAATGATAATGATATTATATTTATTTTTTATAACGTGATGATGGTGTTAATGATTAACAGTAACAATATGTTACTTTACCAGTCATGAAATCACAACTTTTAAAAAAATTGTCATGCAATGTTTTTTTTTTTTTTTTTCTCTCTTTCTTTTCTTTTTTTCTTTTTCTTTTTCCTTCTTTTTTCTCCCTTTTTCCTCCATTTTCTTCTCATCTATCTTTTCTTTTAAAAGCTTTATTTTAACCAATATCAGGTGCATCTAGTCGGGTGTGGGGAGGAAGGTCTGCGGATCACAGTTATTTGGTTAACTTTTTCCATACCCGGGCAGCTCGACCGGATGCACCTGCTATTGCAAAAATAATTATGCTTTCTATTGATTTTTTAATCTCAATTCATGTTTGTTATATTGTTGTATTATGTGACTTGATTTGCCAAATAAAATAATAATAATAATAATTCTTATTATGCAAGTGTGGAAGAACATCAGATAAGACATGTTCCCTGAAAAGTATGGCTCTTCAAATGCCTTCATATTCTAAATATGTCATGTAACATCGTAAACATCAGGGTAGGATTTTTACGCCACGTTTTCGTGTAGTCCCATATACATCTTTCCGTGTACAGTGTTTGTAACTTTACCAAGACTTGGTCAAATTTCTTAACATTTTGATGATTCCAGAACCTTGCAATACACACAAATTCTTATATGCTAGATGATCAACCTTTCTGGTCGATTCCACACCGTGTCTTTCACAATACAATTGCATGACCAGAACTCAACTTCATCTTTAATGACCTTCTGGATATCAACAGATGGTTTGTATCACATTGATTTTTTTTAAATAAATCATTTGCTAAGTCAATCCACTTTACAAGCTTTAAAGTGTAAAACTATCAAATTAATAATAGAAAGCTGACATTTCGTCCTTATTTTCACAAAGTGACGGTAGTGAATGAAAATTGCATACAATTTGCATGCGGATTTTCCTCACTACCGTCACTTCGTGAAAATAGGAACGATTTCTGTACTTAGGGCTCAATGTTGACTATACAGTTTTCTTTTATCAACAGAAATTAAATTAATTAATTAACATTTCTTGAATGCCAAGCTGTCATTCAAATAATAATAATATTCATTTGTAAAGTGCAATAACTATGTGGATATATTCTACTGCATTGCAAGAGCTCGTAAATGCTGTGCTATACATACTATATGAACAAGTGAGTTTTCAGTTTTCAAATCTAATTCAGAAAGAAATAAGACTTTTGTGAGCAGATCAGCACTAAGCAGGCTGCTTCAATAATGATGATCATTTCTTGTCAATATATCAAACTGCAAGAATTTTGAGGATTAGGCCTATTGCAACATCTTGTACAGGTACAAGTACTAAAGCAGTAGCCTGGGGCTTTTCATGTACATCTGAATTCCTACATATTTCATGTTCCCAGAAAAATATGGTTCATAACTTTGTAACGAGAGACAGACTGAACAGGTGATCAATGGCAAGCGAAACATACTGACCCCCGATGGCACTTTCATCTCAACTTATACATTCCTTGCTGTTTCAACCAATCAGAGAATCCGGTCTAAAACATGTATAAATGAGTGATCCCCATAAAACCAATCATGTTTAATGTTATATTAAAGAGAGGGTCGAGTTTCAGTAAAGGTGGAAAATGATTTGTGAACTTTCTTATTCCTTTGTCAGTTTGGAGGAATATCATTTGACTTATGTCCTCAAATGAATAGAAAAGTACAGTGAAACCTGTACATAAAGACCGTTCTAGGGATACATGAAAAGTGGTATTCATAGGCAGGTGGTCTTTATGTACAGGTTCCTTGTTACAGGTTTCAATGAGAAACCATATTCAAGGGAAATTACAAATGTGGTCTTTATAGACAGGTGGTCACTAAAGCAGGTTTGACTATATTATAATTTGGAAGAAACTTTCAAGGCATGTGTGAGTGTAGTGGCCTGTAGACCCATCTCTGGGTGCAGTGCCTTTCATCGTGTAAGCTTTTCAGCAAGACCGAATCAATCTCTTTTCATTTTGATGATTAAAAAACCTCAAGTATATACTTTGCTTTATACTACACAATCTACCGTTCCAAAAATAACTTCTAGAAAGTTTCTTTTTAAAATGTTATCACATGACAAGTACTCAACTTCACTTGTCCAAACAAGATGTTATAAATAAATGTAAATAACTCTTTGGTCCAACTGAGGAACATGAATGATATACACCAAAGGGTGACTCTGTTTTCTGCAAAGAACAGAAATAGGTGAGTAAAACTGAAATGTTTAGATTAAAGATAAACATGTTTCTATTTATAGTTATGTTAGTTATGGAATAGCCAAGAGGTGATTTAGAGTTGGAAGAGTTTAGAAGCTGCATTTATAGTAAGGATGATAGATTGATTTCCGGTGTAATAATTTAACCCTTGTAATGTTAACACAAATGAGATGATATAAACTGACAAACATATGAACATCAAAAGTAAATAACATTATGACATTTTATAAATGTAATGCTTCCTGGGAGAATTATGACAGTTAGTTATCACATTGCCTAATAGAACCAGGTGGTCTCTGTATTAAGTCTATGCGAATGAAAGAATTCAAAAGGCAATTGGTTAACTTCTCTATTAGGACTATAGTCTGTGCATATATCATCAGATGACAGCCAGCAGGATATTAGCTCATATCATTAAATGGAGACTTAATGCCCTTTTGTAACTTAAAGGTACTATGTCCCATTTGCAGGCCAAAAAAATGAAAAAGTTAAATTCCAACTGCATTTGAACGATAATACTAATTTAGAACTTCCCTAAAAAAGGTGGGGCTTGAAAATGTCTTCAAGTGGGAAAATAATGACTATTAGTTGTCAAATCGACTTTAGGGCTATAGAGCCCAAAAGTAATAGTCTTGATTTTCAGACAATTGTACCGAATGGTCATACGTTTTATGCTGCGCAAAGATTCAATCAGTTTAATCTTGGCCATCACAAGAAGTGGGTTATTGATGTAGACAAATGCTCATGTACCCTTTACAACTCTTTTCATGTATGTTATTACCAAAGAAGAAAAAAAGCCAGTCAGTCACTCAATAGTGTCTGACAGTGAAGTCTAGCAAGTACATGTAAACGGGTTTCCTTGCATAATTTGAATATGAAGACACTGCTAACGTTTAAATTTCACAGATAGGACATACATGACATATTCATAATTCCTGCAAAGTTCTACAGAATTTGAGGTTGGCTGCAAAAGGGACATAGTACCTTTAACATGTGATACCTAAAGAAATCACCTAATACCATATCATTTGTTGAGGTCTAGAAAGGCATTAAGTCAAATGTTTGATTGGCATTTATCTTATTCTAAATTAAGATTGAATCTATACTATCTGAAAAGGGAAATAGCATCAGTTTCAAAATAAAAAAGAAAGTATTCTACCAAATTCACAATACGGAATGTGGATGATAAGATTAGGGAAATAATGTTGAAAGTACCTACAAATAGAGTACAACTACCTTTTAATTCCTACACTCCGATCCAAGCGATTATACGATAAGTTTCTATAGAGAGAAAGGAGTTAATTCTAAGTATGAGTCTATCAACACAGGATCAACAATGCCTGCGCAAGAATGGGGAACAATTGCCCGCCCCAAAATAGGCAAAGAAAAGCAGACATTCTCACAAATATCTTTCTCAGATTAGCGGGATTATCCGATTCAGGGTGATTTTCTTACAAAACCTTCCCTACTGAGGTGTCTGAAAAGATCATTTTCCAGTCCATAGCTCATACATTCATTCAGCTTGGTTACCGATAGCAGAACGCCCTTTTTGCAAGTACTGAAGCAGCTGGATAAGAAATGTTTTTTATTTCATTTTGAATAGTCCGCTACAGGGGTGTTACAATTTTCCGTTGAATGAATGAATGAACTGGGATGGTTTTGTTGACCTGTCTCACTATGCCATCTGCATGATGATGCATTATTCATGCAGCTAACCCCAACGGTGGTTAAAATACTGAGTCACAGATTGTACTTTTATGATACTAATAACTGCCCAACTGAAATTAGCATATTTCAAGAAGAAAAAAAATGTTAAATAAGAATTCATGATATCACTAAATGAATCGTAGAATTATGTGAAAATAATTAGAAGAGTTGATATTAAATAAGATATAAAGAGGGTGGGTTCAAATCTTTCTTTCTCTTTCTCCCTCTCTCTCTCTCTCTCCTCTTCTTTCCCTCTCCCTGGTTCTCTATTTCCTTCTCTATCTTCCTCTCTTTGTCACCTCTATTTAGAACACACTGCTCATCCTTTTTTTGAAATCTTTGAGATAAAAATATCTACACACCCAAGTATGTGCACTGTGTCACCTACTCCACAGAGCCCTCACATATTTGTATTGGGCTTGTGTAAATGTATTCTCCTCGTCTCTCTAGGGGGCACGGTGGACATTGTCCACACTGGTCAATGGGTGTTACCC
This sequence comes from Strongylocentrotus droebachiensis, assembly GCA_035222895.1. Taxonomy (NCBI): domain Eukaryota; kingdom Metazoa; phylum Echinodermata; class Echinoidea; order Camarodonta; family Strongylocentrotidae; genus Strongylocentrotus; species Strongylocentrotus droebachiensis. The sequence goes on along the minus strand of JAVYIG010000184.1, from coordinate 646,522 downwards.
CCAGCTACCTTTGGTCCAGCAGAGAACAATAGAACGTCCACTACTCACACTGACCACTCACAGAGTCCACTACAATACAGTGCAGATCAAGATTCTTCATTGGGTAGCGCATGCGATGTAGTATTTGAATGCATCAGTATGCATTTGAGTGCATTGATTCGACTCAGTCAAGAACAATGCTGACTCAGTCTTGCTCTGGATACGGAGATTGCATTTGAACCCCTTTAATTGGCAGCCGAGAACAAGAAGAGCATTCACTCTATGTAAACATATTTCTACATTTGGTATTAAATGCCCTTCTGCTCCCAACAGATAATTCATGAAAGTTGTCTAAGCTGTAATGGCAGCTAGGCTAAAGCCGGGGTAATAATTAATGCTCATTTCTAGATAGACGGCGCTATAGAAATGCCTATAATTATTAATTAAGCGATTATACATTATTCCCACATCTTACAATATATGAAAAGGAAAACAAAAAAAAGGGTTCAATTCGTCCTTGTTTTCACGAAGTGACGGTAGTGAGGAAAATCGTAACGCAAAGTGAATGCAATTTTTTTTCACTACCGTCACTTCGTGAAAACAGCGACGAATTGAAAGTAATGTAAATATTTGCGCCAATTTACTTTTTAAGTGTAAAACTTATGGGTACATGTATATCAACAGAGTTACGATAGTACAATAGGTAAATAGTGTGGATAGGAGCGCACTTGTACACATACTTGTCAAATGTAATTTGCAAAATACCAAAACAAGTATTTGTTTTGAAAACAACGTTGAGATTTATCCGATAATGAGGGGCATTATGCATGCAAAGACGCTTGGCGTATGGGTTTGCATGAATCGTTTGGATGTATAGCGCGATGAGTGCATAGTCTCCAATGAAGGCTTAGGCACTTAAAAGCATAGCCAACCATGTATTTTTACAATTGCTACTACCAGGTACTTGTTGTGAGTCACGAGATGGAAATTTTGTTTGTTTTCTTATCAAATAGCCTCCAGATAAACAAACAGAAAAACAGGTAAAAACATACAAAATGGAGGAAAGAAAAATGAAGAAGTAAAATTTTACCAGATTTAAGACTTCATTTGAAAAATCTAAATGTAGAAATTATAAAACATGAAGACCTCACATATACGCGCAGGAGATGAAACTACTTCATAAGTCACAGCCGGGATAATAGAAATTGTTTTGATTCAATAGTTCTATTTATGATGTAATATCTGACTTTACCCAAGAGCTGAAAAGAAAAACTATTGTCCAGCTAGGTACCTGATAAATCTTCAAGAAATGAGTATTCAACAAGCACATTTTGATCCTAGTAAGTGCCATTGACGTCTAAATATGTTCGATAATTCACATATTTTGCGACAGATTGTAGACTAGGGGTGCAGTTTTCAGCCCTTCGAGGGGGTAACTCTATCCCTCTTTAGTCAGCAGTGTCAATATCCACTCCACATTATCATGAGCAGTACAGAGCTATGCATCAAACACTCATTGACTGTACAATGTACATGTAAGTAATAAGTAGGAAGTAAGAAGAAAGTCAGTTATGACCATCCTTCTAAGGTGAATTATTTGTTTTTAGCTTTTGTTAGGTAAAATTGAGCACCATTAAATACTATTGAATTACATAGGCTGGCCGCAAGAAAGCCATAATAGCTGTGTATTGACAATGTCAGTAATGACCTTTTTGCAAGCAGCCAACAATATTGCATCTTCCCCTTAAATGGGTTAAAATGTGGTTAAAACAAGTGGAAATAACCCTCAATTTGATAAAGAATGTTGTACACTTGATTTATGGCTTTTATTCAGATTCATATAGATCATCTGTTGCCATTTTTAGCACATTAATAGCTATTTGAGGAAATATATTGTGACAGGGTGTTGATAGATTGATGTTAAACATAGTGCAACATTAAATTCTGACAGGCACCAGTTATTACACTTGTGAATGAGTGATGATACATTGTGTTATTGTTTTTAAACTTAAAAAAGATATATATCACAATGTATAATGGGATAATATAAACAGAGAAATACATGGAGATGGGTAAAGGAATGAGAAAAAGAGAATAACAGAAAAGGAGATAGATTAGATGTGGGACACAGGTGAACAAAAATAGCAGGATTTTTTTGTTTTTAAACAGGAATCTGACACTTCATAAGTCACCTAATGATTCCTAACATGTTAGCCATCCCCCAATTGGTGTGATTATTTCCCTCCGCACATCATTACCCGGGTGCCAGCACACAGGGAGTTCCAAAGCATTGTCTTTTACAGTTCGTCACTCACCAAAATAATGCGAACAATTAAAAGTGATCACAGAAAAGAATTTTCCATCCATGCACTTTAATAATGACCACCACATTAAAATACTTTCATCCCACTCCAAAATTAGGTATATTTCAATGTTGATTTTAAAAGTTTGATAAACAGGAAACAGTACGAACAGTAATTCACAGGTTGAAATAGCGTGTATCAAGAACAAGTAGACCTATGTCGTTATCGAGAGTCATGTATCATTACCACTTCTGTGTAGAATTCTTCACGACCACATCCTGGGCTTCGAAGCATATTTATTGCAATTCTGGACTAACACATTTTAATTTCACAGATAATTTGGTGCAGTAAGCAACTTATTTTCATAGCATATCCAATGTGATATGCACAAGCATATGGCCTTCAAGCAGCAGTTTAAATCGATCTACAGGTTGTAAAATCAAACAATGCACATTATGCATAAATAAAAATAACTCAAAATAGATTTAAAAGTAGAGAAAGATTGTAGATAAGTAGAATACACAATGAGGCTGTTGATATCTATAAGAAAAGTCCCTATTTATGGAAATTTCCTGTTGCTGTGGGATTATTTCAGATAAAAAGTTATATACCCCAGTACACAAAACTTACATCCTCCACGCAGCCAGGAATAGTGTTTTTTTACATTCTTCACACATGTTACATGTTTTAAGTTCTGAAGTAATTTCACATGTACCCCATTTTGCAGGAACTGACATTTTAGTTCAGGCAAAAGTGCAATAAGAAATATCAAATCAATGGTTCCCAAATCATATGATACACCATCATAAATGTCAAAGTGCAAGACATGTAAGCATTTAAGATAACACCTTATGGACTATATATATATTACTTTAAATCTTTATCAAAGTGACTGGCGCCATCTCTGAGATAACATTCATGACTTAATATTTTTATGACTCTGTGAAAATCAGAAAGATAAGTATAAAGTCAGACAACAAGAACATTAAAAACGTGTTTATTGGTTCTAATTGTACGGACCATAAATTTGTGACCTTTAAAAAGATTTTTAAACAAGACATTAGGGAGACGGCGTTGTCAACGATACATTAGGATATAAATATACAATCAAAAGCAAATCCCTTATGCATGAAGATATTTTTAAGTTTATAGACATGTACACGCAGATCATAAATTAGTGATCACAATGCTCAAAGATCATGTCCATCACTCTCTTTTCAGCACACTTTCATTCAACCTCATCATGACTTATATGATTTATTTCATCTTTTTTTTAATTTGTTTTAAATACTGATAGTTTGTGAATGCTGTCTTCCTTTTTATGTCAGTATATATGTAGGAATATTATGGTAGAAATATCCTCTGCAAAAGATTGTTTATCAGAAATATAACTAGAAAGAGCTTGACAATTTGGACTAAACTTTCATGCCCCACATGGGGTGTTGTTCCACCTACCCATCTTTATGTGCAGTGTTGTTCACTGCAAATTATTATCACAAAGACTTTTCATTCTTATGTTTTTAAACCTCAAAATTCTCAAAGACATTTATTTTTTTATTTATTTCTGATCTTTTTACAGGGTAGCCCATTCACCAGCAAGTAGTGGTCTTCCATGGGGCCCTGAGACATGTATTTAATCATCTACCTTTCACAACAGTTTCTTACGTATTGCAATCAAACGCCAAAAACTTACAATAACTTTATCTTCAATTTTTCAATAAGCCATGTTCACACTGCCTGGGCTCGTTTAGCAGGTGAAGCAATGTAAACACACTTCAGGTAAAGACTTGGAAATGTGTCTATTTCATAGTGGAACATCTGAAATGGTTGAACAGGGTCATAAAAATGTTTCGCCTCACCCTTATGGAGCTGAAAACATGACGAAGATGAATTACTTTGAACGTATTCTACAGAATAATGCACCTACTTTGAACCTTGCCTTGCGGAACAGGTGTGCAAGCACAGGTTGCAAAGGTATGTTTAATTTATTGAAATCATTTCTTTCTTTGGAAAAGTTAGATTTAACAATCTATTCAGAGAAGAGAAAATAATAGTCTAATAGTCCACTCCAAATTTTATTAAACCGAAACGGAAATTCTTTTTGCCCAATTGATCGTGAGCCCGGCAGCCACTGAGCAGCGCCAGATCGACGTTGCTCTATCCCTTATTGTTGAACGCCAAACAAGGTAGCAACAACTCCCATCTTTTAACGTCTTTTGGTATGACGCGGCCGGGGTTCGAACCCACGACTTCCTGGTTGTGAGGCAGACGCTCTACTGACTGAGCTAACACTCCGGTATAAATGAAAATTAGCAGCAAAATATCAACCATAGCTCACACAACTGACACTAGTAGGCCTATCATTTTTCTAGATACAAATAGGCCCCCACCTGTCCAGTAGCTTATGTGGGCAACTGTTTTCAGGCATCAATTATAAAACCATGATAAAATTGACAAGCGTACCTTATAAATACAACAATGCATGAACGTAGAATTAATATGAGTGCTCTATAAAGTGATTAATTCTCTCAAATTCAGTTTTTCTGTTAACTTGTACGGTGTAAGATTGGTACCATTGATTCCATATATTTTCCACACATCTTCCAAATTGATACAATTGCAGCATCAGCTTGTATTTGTGGAAGGCCACCCAGAAGACTTCATTCAAACATCTTTAGGCGTGTCTGCACTATCTCGAGATTGCCAAATATCCAGCTATTTGAACTATCCCGATGGCAAATTATCCAGCTATTTGCGTCTTCATTAGACCGAAGTAGCAAATTAGCTGGATAGTTGGTCGGGATAATATCCCAAGATATCTCGGTCTAGTTTGCAAAATATCCTACTATTTCCGAACTAGCGGGATAGTTTGCGACCGTCTTCATTAGACCGAAGTACGGAGTCAAATATCCCGATCCCATCATGCACAACGATTTCCGGTTTACTTGCGATCTATACCGCTCAGCGCGCTAGTACAACCACTGACCTCGAGTAAACACGGAAAACCGGAAATCGTTGTGCATGATGGGATCGGGATATTATCCCGACCAACTATCCAGCTATTTGCTACTTCGGTCTAATGAAGACGCAAATTAGCTGGATAGTTTGCGATTGGGATAGTTTAAATAGCTGGATATTTGGCAATCTCGAGATAGTGCAGACACGCCTATAGTGTAAGTTTGGATCCAGAAGGACATTAACGCATATCATTTTCACACAGAGTTAACCCCCTTCTGGCTCCTATAAAAGACAGTAATACCATTGCATTGGAACAAAATAGTACACTAGCAGGAGCCAACCGTTTGATCTATTACACAGCGATGTATGGTGGCTCCTAAGGGACACGCAAACGCAAAATTTGACGTATACCTGTGCAACAAATTTGTGGATTTTCACGTCAAAGACGTGAAAATCCACAAATTTGACGTATACCGATGCAACAAATTTGTGGATTTTTACGTCAAAGACGTGAAAATCCACAAATTTGACGTATACCTATGCAACAAATTTGTGGATGTTCACGTCAAAGACGTGAAAATCCACAAATTTGACGTATACCTTTGCTTGGTAATTTTTTCGTTTTTCTGTACTCAATGGCCCTGAAGGGACACGCAGACATGAAAATCTGCGTCCGATATTCACGTCTGCGTCTCCCAAAAGGGACACGCAGACGTGAAATTGGACGCAGATTTTCTTCTTCTTCACGTCTTGGACGTAAAAAGACAATAAAACCCTTGCATAGGTATACGTCAATTTTGTGGATTCGATGTGAAAATCCACAAATTTGTTGCATAGGTATACGTCAAATATATACGTCTGCGTCGGCCCAAAAGGGACACGCAGACGCGAATATTGGACGCGAATTTTTTTTCAGTAAGCTGAGCACCAGGAAGATAAGCGTACATGGGTTTGTCTGACTCTAGTTACTGATAAAGGGATTACCAGCTGGTATCGAATACTCTGTCCAGATTCACAGTCTTCTAATTACAGACCCTACACCTAACTTATTCAGTGTAGTTTGCAGGCACAAACCCTGGTCAGTTGTAAAAGAGAGTCTGCACTATAAGAATACCATAGGCCATGTACTATAGCTGCTCCTGACACAACCAGTAGGTAGCTGGGCTAGGCTTCTCTCAAGGCACAATGATTCTTTTTTTTTGGGGGGGGGGGGTAAAGTGTCAAATTAGGGTCTGTGCTTGCAGACTATATTCAGTGTCTCTAAAGTCTCACTAATTGTTATTGTTTTCAGCAAGAATGCACTTGGCAATGGAATGCTACAGGTTGCAACGTACATGTTATTCATTCACTATCATTATTATTGTTTGAGGACAATCAGATGACTAAAAACGGAAGTTATGAAACAATAACATTACAAAATTGGTACCATATGTGGACTTCATTTGTTTCATTAATTTAGTTACCAACAGCAAATAAATACGGTAGGCCTACAATGATTTTTTTTAAAAACCATTTTCATGACGAAATCGTATAGAGAGAGATAAAAAAAAAAGAAGAAGAGGGAAATAGAGGAGTGATAGAAAGGGGAAAAAGAAGGCGAAGAGAGAAGGATATGTTAATAGAGAGCAGTAGAGTATGTACGTGGCTTCTAAACATCATGTCTACAATTTCAATTCAGACAAAATATATAGACAACAAAATCACAAAGAAATACAAATGCATTGAATATAGCTCAAATTGTTGATTTTCTTCTTCTCTCATTACCAATCAATTACTTCTTTTTGTGCTTCTTGTTGCCATTTGCCCCCCTCCTATCACACCCTTTTATTTTCTCTGTATTTCTTTCCATCTCTCCCTCTCTCTCTCCTCTGTCTCCTAATGTCCCAACACTCTCTCTCTCTCCCCTTCTCTCGATCTTTTCCTTTCTCCCTCCTAATCTGTCTCTCCCCCTCTCTCCTCTTTCTATCCCAATCTGTCTGCCCCTCTCTATTTCTCTCTCCCAATGTCCCTTTCTCTCTCTCTCTCTCTCCTCTTTATCGTTTCTCACTCCCAATCTGTCTCTCCCTTGTTGCCATTTGCCCCCCTCCTATCACACCCTTTTATTTTCTCTGTATTTCTTTCCTTCTCTCTCTCTCTCTCTCCTCTCTCTCCTAACGTCCCACCACTCTATCTGTCCCCTTCTCTCGATCTTTTCCTTTCTCCCTCCCAATCTGTCTCTCACTCTCTCTCCTCTTTCTATCCCAATCTGTCTGCCCCTCTCTATTTCTCTCTCCCAATGTCCCTTTCTCTCTCTCTCTCTCCTCTTTATCGTTTCTCACTACCAATCTGTCTCTCCCTTCTCTCTCCCAATCTGTTTATCCCCTCTCCCTCTCTCTCTCCTCTTAATTCACCTTTCTCCCAATCTGTCTCTCCCTTCTCTCTCCCAATCTGCTTATCCCCAGCTCTCTCGCTCTCTCCTCTTTCAACGTTTCTCTCTACCAATCTGTCTCTCCCCTCTCTCTCTCCTCTTAATTCATCTTTCTCCCAATCTGTTTATCCCCTCTCTCTCCTCTTTCAACGTTTCTCTCTCCCTATCTGTCTCTCTCTCTCCCTTTCTCTCTCGATCTCTCTCTCTCTCTCACTCTCTCTGTCGAATTTCGAATACACATAGTACAGAGAGAATGGGAAGGGAGGAAGGACAGGATAGATATAGAGAGATATGGAAAGAAATAGAGAGAGAATAAAAGGGTGTGATAGGAGGGGGGGGGGGGGCAAATGGCAACAAGATGCACAAAAAGAAGTAATTGCTTGGTACAGGCAAAATATGTTTACATAATGTATCTAGGCCTTCTATAGTATATATCAATTTTGGTCCATAAAATAGAATGAAGTGGTGTACAATTAATGTCGAGATAAAGCTGTCTAAAACATAGCTGAACAAACCCATATACACTTATCTTCCTGGTGCTCAGCTTACTGGAAAAAAATTCGCGTCCAATATTCGCGTCTGCGTGTCCCTTTTGGGCCGACGCAGACGTATATATTTGACGTATACCTATGCAACAAATTTGTGGATTTTCACGTCGAAGACGTGAAAATCCACAAAATTGACGTATACCTATGCAAGGGTTTTATTGTCTTTTTACGTCCAAGACGTGAAGAAGAAGAAAATCTGCGTCCAATTTCACTTCTGCGTGTCCCTTTTGGGAGACGCAGACATGAATATCGGACGCAGATTTTCATGTCTGCGTGTCCCTTCAGGGCCATTGAGTACAGAAAAACGAAAAAATTACCAAGCAAAGGTATACGTCAAATTTGTGGATTTTCACGTCTTTGACGTGAACATCCACAAATTTGTTGCATAGGTATACGTCAAATTTGTGGATTTTCACGTCTTTGACGTAAAAATCCACAAATTTGTTGCATCGGTATACGTCAAATTTGTGGATTTTCACGTCTTTGACGTGAAAATCCACAAATTGGTTGCATAGGTGTACGTCAAATTTTGCGTTTGCGTGTCCCTTAGGAGCCACCATAGCGATGGGATGTATTAAATCACTTTAGGAAGACTTTCGTCTGGAATTCTGCTGAAACTGTCACAGGTCGGTGGCCTACAGTTCATCAAGTGTCACCCTCAGAAACCTTGCAATGGTGATACCAGCTCCAAGGGTTCAAAACTGGAAACCAGACTACAACGACCATGACTCAGAATATGGGGGGAGGGGGAGGGGTACAGGGCCTGTATTGTAGCAGTTACCCCAGCCAGGTACTGACAAAATTAGGTTATGAAAAGCAAGTGTCAGACTAGCTTCTGTGCCTGTAGCTTAGACAAAACATAGGCCTGATATTGTGTCATTAAAATGGAAATAACTGAATGTTATTTATGTATTTATTTAGGGGGAACTTAATTTTTGTTGTTAAATGCCCTTGTAAAGAATGGCTCTACAAAGTGGAAAAATATGGACTACATGGCTATAAGGCTTTAAAAAAAGATATTGTTGGGTAAACCACTGCAAAAGAGCTGCCACATGTATTTTTATGTGTAATTGAATAACAACAGCGCACAACAAAGGCCTTGCGCATATTCAATAAGCTCTGTGGTATAGATATGTACAGAAAAGTGAAGCGTTACACTCTAGATCATTATGAGGGGGAAATTGCCACGGTTTTGCCACCTCATATCTGAACGAGCCCATAGGGGGCTATTTCAGTAGCATCCGAGGCAAAACTGCCACAAACCTTGTGTTTTAAGCAGTGCTATGCAGCAGCGTGAACCAGCATCTCCTGATAGTTTCAACAGGAATTGTTGAAAAATTTGGAAATGACATTACTAATCACGATGACTGAGAGCTTAAAGTTCAGTGCTTATACTCAGGGGTGAAATCAAGAATTTGAATCATCAAATTGCATTTTGATGTGAAAATGATGTCATCTGTCAATAAAGCTGTCATAACAATTGCATAGAACCAGAGGGTTGTTACATGTAACTTATAGCATTTGACAAAGAACCCCCTTCTGGCCCTCAACAGATGAGTTCTTCTTTTGATATCATGATTTAAAAAAGATAGCCTTTTATCACATTCTGTTTATTCCTTCAAATATCTCACAACTTGAAAAAAGGTAGGCCTAAACAAACCGATCTATCTTTTTTTTAATAAGCATAAAAAGGGTGTTAAAGAATTCTTGTCTATCTAGTCTACATACAGCTGCATTATCTTAATCCTTCACACGAAGTCATGAAAAATCATCGCTCTTACGCAAACAAAGGCTCGGAATGTGCCCAAGCGTTCAGTTAAATGGAGGAGACATTATCACCATAGCATCAAATAATCCTCGGAAAGCTTCTTAAAGAGAGATAAATGACGTATGCAAACAGGCTGGGGTTCTGTGACAAGGCTACCAACTTGTATTCTATCATGTTGGGACAGAGGATGATTGAATATTTTCACACATTTTGCCAGATTAGGTTACATCATATCATTGGTTGGAACATTGGTTGGGAGCTACAATGTAGAACTTAAAGGTAAAGACCAGTAATGGTCATGCGATTGCATTGTGAAAGAAACGTTGTGGAATCGATCAGAAAAGGTTGATCATCTAGCATCTAGCATCTGCAAGGTTCTGGAATCATCAAAATGATAAGAAATTTGGCCCATTCTTCGTAAAGTTACAAGCACTATACACAGAAAGATGTATATGGGACTACCCTATATCTCTCACACGACCATGAGAGAAACAAATTGACCAAATATATGAATTAGTAGGCGGTTTCCCGGCAAATTTGTTATCATCATGTATTAGTCAAAACATATTCTTTCACATGATTGGTAATGAGAGCTTCCATTTCATTTTTTGAAATTGGGGCGTTACCAATACTGGTCTTTACCTTTAAAGGTACTATGTCCCTTTTGCAGCCAACCTCAAATTCTGTAGAACTTTGCAGGAATTATGAATATGTCATGTATGTCCTATCTGTGAAATTTAAACATTAGCAGTGTCCTCATATTCAAATTATGCAAGGAAACCCGTTTACTTGCTAGACTTCACTGTCAGACACTATTGAGTGACTGACTGGCTTTTTTTCTTCTTTGGTAAGAACATACATGAAAAGAGTTGTAAAGGGTACATGAGCATTTGTCTACATCAATAACCCACTTCTTGTGATGGCCAAGATTAAACTGATTGAATCTTTGCGCAGCATAAAACGTATGACCATTCGGTACAATTGTCTGAAAATCAAGACTATTACTTTTGGGCTCTATAGCCCTAAAGTCGATTTGACAACTAATAGTCGTTATTTTCCCACTTGAAGACATTTTCAAGCCCCACCTTTTTTAGGGAAGTTCTAGATTAGTATTATCTTTCAAATGCAGTTGGAATTTAACTTTTTCATTTTTTTGGCCTGCAAATGGGACATAGTACCTTTAAAGCATTCCAGATAAAGGTAACAGTTAATGCCTTTCCAGCTCTCAACATACAATATAGCCTATCTGACATAAATTCTTAATCCGCAGTGATGGCATGCTATTGAAAGCCTTTACATATGGCTGTAAGCTTTCATGGAACATAAATTTCATTCATCTGTTTAAAAAAATCAAATGAAATAGCAAGCTTGAAATCGGCCTACTATATTCTTAATACAAAAATAGCTACATTGATAACAAAGATGGACATCCTATCATTTACCCCATTGCATGTAACATGTTACCTAACAAATTAGTCAACCCTTTATGGTAGTTACAGGCAGGCCTGTAAAAGTAGACATAAAAATCACTTCCTCAATCAGAAGACAATAATGTTTATATCACAAAGGTTTATGGTGTGTATTTACTATCAAAGGAAATAACTAAATGTGTTCCCATTAGTCTAAGCATGGAGCTAGTCTGTAATAGCTCCATGGTCGATGGGGCAATTATTAAGCAAATACTACTTCTACAAATGTACTGTGAACGATAGGTTTTTAGCCCTACCAAGCAATCCTGACAAATGAACTTCAGTCTCAAAAGCTCCTTCCCAAGATGGAAAAGGTTTAAACTCTTTCAAACTTCCTCTTCTATCCTTCCTTCTTTTATTTCTTATTTTTCTCCTTCTTTTTCTTCACACACCCATCATCATCCCTACTCCCTCCTTTCCTCTTCTCTCCCCTCACATCCGTTCTCACCCCATCATCAACTCAAGCTCAAGAAACCCTATCCCTAATGCTCCATCTATTATTCCACATGCTCTATCACCTGCCTGCCTTCCTCCCCCATACTCCAGGCACAGATTAGCCCCTTGTTTGTTAGTCCCGCATGCAGGCAATGAGGTCAGGGGACGGGGTGTCGGCAAACAAAGATTATCGGTTACACTTGGACTGGGACGGTTTACTGCCACACAATGAGGCGGTTAACTGATTTCATTTTCTTCCTCGTCTGGCACTTTAATTGGAATAAGTTCAATTATTTTCTTTTCCTTTCCTTGCACATCAAGGGGTGTTGTAGAATGTAAATCATATACATGTAGGCACCCTCTATGTTCTTTCAAATGCAAATGAAAACAATTCATTTTGAATAATAAGTGTTTAGGAAAACCCTACATCTGTTAAGAAGGCAACATGGAGATATTTCCTGGTAGGTCTTTTGAAAATGTTATCAACTTAAAATAGAGGACTGCAAATATTCAATGATTTTGCTGAAGTACAGTACTTCAATCTTGTGTTAAACAAAACTGTAATACATGTATATTCTGGTTAATTAAAATTATCACTTTTTAAACAAAACTTATTATTGTTAAAGAACTAACATTTCAAACACTGTTTAGGAAAAATTCAAACATCTGAACTATTCAACTCAAAACATTTTCTTTTAATTATACAACAAAGAACATGACAAATATTTTGAAGGACTGCCTACTATATAATCCCTAAAACATTGTTTAGAATGTCACAGACCGCTGGGACAAAGCAGGGACATACTGTATATCCATGAACAACCTTAACATACCAACCTAAATCCCAAATTCATACAAAGCAGTTCTTTGAGGCAACGCTTGCAGGAATCACGTTTATTAGGAAAAACATCTTTGTTTTCATACAATCTCAAATTTGACCCTTTCTCATTCAATTCTTCATCCCATTTTGTCTTATTCTTGGAGACTTTTGGGGGGTCTATGAATGAAATAAGTCTTGGTATTGTGAGCCATGTCCAGTGGGGATATGGGGTAGAGATTTACCTTGGGGGAAGTTTTTTCCCTACTGCTAAAGTTACAAGAAGATGAAGTGGACTCTAAATTGAGGGTTCATGTGAGAGTACATGTATACATGTATCACTCTGTGTTTTATTCAACGAAGACAGAACTTGCCCCTTGCTAAATGATCGATCAAACCAAGTATCTACATGTACATCATAAATTTGTATGCAGTTTTTTCCCCAGCTCTCGTCTCTTTCTCACCCTAGCTCTCTCTCTTCATTTAGGCAAATATCTAATCAATTTTTTAAATATGAAAATTGCATCATCTTTTCTATCAAAAACATGAATGGGGGAATACGGTAGTTGTTTTGGTTAACTTAAATAGTAATTCAAACAACAAACAAACAAACAAAAGTGCAAAAATATTAATTTACTGCAACAAGAGTGCAGAAGGCCTTCAATTTTACATGCACTTAACAATTATTACTAAGATTACAAGGTTACTGTATTAAGTATAAAGCAACTCGAGCCTGTTAATTGAGTTTTATAACTCCAAGGAGATTAGACCTCAAAGTTAAGATTAGATATTAAGGTCAACATTACAGAAACCTTAGTAATCCACACAAATTAGTAACTTGCTTCTGGCCTTTCCAAACTATATTCCGTCTTTGACATCACCAGACTGGTATTCAAAACAAGATCTTGATCTTGGACCACTCGAACACCAAAGGAGACCATCAAAAGTGAAAGGGTTAATAATTCAGTAATGGCTGCCAATCATTATTATAACCAGATCAAGCATGATAATGTCAATACATTAAAAACACCTTCGAGTCCTTTAGCAGCAGCAAAGCCAAGTGTCACAGCAAGCATTCCGCCAGATCGTTAATCATTATGGGGTCAGATGTATAGATGAATACTTATTTTGAGTTTCTTTAGGACTTTTCACAAGTTCATCAGATAAGGCTAGTTTGGTCTAGATTTTGGGGTGATACGACCATGTATACATGTAGGTTATTTAGGGTAATTGCAGGGCAAAGACCAATTCAGGATCGCTGATGTGAAAGCAATTTTTTTTTTTTTTACTCTATCCAAAGTACATATCAGGTCAAGTACATAGACATTACACCTTGCGATTGATACTTTCCGCAAGTGAATGCAACAGTTTTATATTCCCAATTGCCATAGCAATGTTCCATTTCCTAAAAAATAGTATAAATTACAAGAAATACATACACCCCTGTACTGCAATAAATATATTTAAAACATCTCTGATCAACAACAACAACAACAAAAATGGGCATGACATCAAATTTCACATTCCTGTTTAAAATGAACCTAATTCTTCTGGAGGAATTCTCTTCTTTGACAGTTTATGAACTTTTTTTCAAGGATCCACAGTTTCTGACATATTTTTTGTAATGGTACAGACCAATAGCCAAACAGAAAAGCAAAGATATGAAATGCATTGACTATATTAGTAATGGATTAATATTGTATAGAAATCAATAGTTCAATCTATAAAATTAATACAAAAGGAATTTACTGACGAATCTAACTTTCCTGAAAAGATAGAGTCAGTAAGTCGAGACCAATTTCATCTACATGTATACCTGCTGCATCCTTGTAATTCAAAAAGAGACCCCATGAACCAATTTGATATAGTTATACATGTATGAAGCCTGATAAATATCTTTGTTTACATGGTCTAATGGTCAGTCATATGGTTTCAGTAAGGTCAAGTCGGACAATGACCTTTTGGATTACGTTGAATAAATGAATTATGAACATCTCTATTAACTGCAGCCTCTTGAAATATTGACTGTAATGAAGCCTTTTTTATGAGAATTTACAGCAGAATTGTGGTCGAAGGAATTGTATGGACTACAGCAGGAATAGAAATGGACTTAATTCATTTGAAAGCATCTCCTTTAACTTATAGGGTCCAGGCCTTAAATTAATCCAAGGCCACCAAGGCCATGGCCTTGGATGCCCCTTTGATTGGCCTCAATGCCCCTCTCATTGGCCTTGGAGATTTTGTGTGCCCTTTCCAATTCTTCCTATTGGTGCTGTAATATAGGAATGTGCCCTACAGAAAAGTGGCCTTGCCCTAAAAGTATTGAAATTTAAGGCCTGAGGGTCACTATTCTAGATCTGTAGTTTGAAGTATTGAAACTTCAAAACAAGTAGGCTAAACTGCAAAAGTGAGATTTTGTTATGAAAAAAAAAAATACCTAAGTTGTCATAATATAAAAAGAATATTTGGTATATAGCCAGTTATGTATGCAAGAGACAGCTTGAAGCGCAAACAGCATACTTTAAGAATTTCTCTTTATAAATGGAGACTGTATTTCCTGTACATAATATTCCAGCTGAAACAAATAAATGTCACATTCCCTGATACAAATGACTTACAAGTTCATTGTGTACATTTACTTGTACAATATGTTTCACAGAGGAAACGAGAAATTACATATTTTATCCCATTGTCTACAACCACACCAAACAATCTTACATGTAGGTTTATTTCAAAACTAGGACTCTAAAACAGGCAATCCCTAAACAGAAACTAACTTCATGAGAGGCAAAATGGCTGCGTAAAATGATCCTGCACCCCTTCATTTTGAATATCATTCCAGGACACCTGAGAAGTATCTGATTCCATACCACAATGTTCCCGCATCATGAAAATGAGACTGTTCCTCGGATCTGAGAGCATTTAAAGAACTTTATTCCATCCCAACATTAATCCATCAATGTCTTTCCTCATCGATCCATTGAGTGTTAATATTGAAATGAAGTTTCGTGCGCGACTCTTGAGGTAACATTATCCCGTAATGTCGGGAAAATATGTGAATGCAATGTTGCTCAAACATTTCCGTCCCATGGTGACATCAAAAGCAAGAAAGGGAAGTAAATCAGAGTTTCAGACCAACAAAGTA
Source organism: Strongylocentrotus droebachiensis (assembly GCA_035222895.1). Lineage (NCBI taxonomy): Eukaryota > Metazoa > Echinodermata > Echinoidea > Camarodonta > Strongylocentrotidae > Strongylocentrotus > Strongylocentrotus droebachiensis. The sequence continues at coordinate 630,693 of JAVYIG010000184.1, read as the reverse complement.
CAGTGTCTATTTAAAGGGCAAAATAGGGTACAATTTACAAAAAAAAGCCATTTGAAGGAACCACCTAGACCTACAAAATGGGGGAAATGTTATTTAAAATTTGTTGAAGGCTTCCAGAATATGGAAATATCCAGTCAGAGTCCCTTCCAATCTTTCTGGACAATTTAGGACGGTGATCAATGGTAGATACTTCAAAATGATTGATGCGTCCATCCGCCGGTCCTTGCTTCCAGACAGAAGGCTTTCCCACTATTTTATGCGTCTTTCTCGTCCCCACCCTCTCTGTCTCTGTCTCTCTGTGTCTGTCTCTCTGTGTCTGTCTGTCTGTCTCTCTGTCTCTCTCTATCTCTCTCTCTCTATCTTTCTATCTCTCTATCTTTTCCTCTTTTTCTTTCCATCAATTTCTTGCCTTCTCATATATATATTTTTTTCTTCAACTCTGGCTGCAAATGCTATTCTGTTTCTTCATCTCTATCAGTGTACCACTACCAGGTCACTTTAAACAACAACAAAATGAAAAGAATTATTGTAATTTGAAATCTTCTTTTCAGAATTCAGTTTCAGATGTTGCTCTTGCTTGGAACATTGTTATAGAAAATCATGTTTAAACAAAATTAGAAATACCTGTGCATTTCACTATCATAACAGGATCCTCTTTGAATGATTTTAACAACTTTCATCTGAAACACTAAAGTTTAATTCCTGATTTACAATGTTTACAAGCTATTACTTCACCTTCACTGCAAAATGTAATCTGTAAATAATGAATCCACTCCACTCTAGACTAGACGCTATGAAGTGAGGAGATCATGTTAGCATCACAGACCATCAAATCTTGCCACCCTGACGTTTATGGGCAGCTTGTCTGCTTTTTATTGCCTATAAAACCCCCAGATCTTGCTCTGTATCCTTAACTCAGAACACTTCCTTTCTTCCAAGATAACAACACTTCAAAGGGGATTATTTTCATGATTCTTAATCCAGAATTATCATTATTTGGTAAGGAGGGGGATGGACATCTCCAAACGGGCGTGGCATAGTGGTACCCCTAAATAAACACACACACCTCCTACATCCCCCACAAAAGATTTGTTGACAAACTTTTATTTTTATTTTTAAGTTTCATCTCAGCATGTAGGGTCCATGGTATCAGCACCTCACACAAATGGGTGCCTTTTTTTTTTTGGGGGGGGGGGGGTCGGGCTGTTTGGTAATTCCTTAATTAACTGGTCAAAAATTTGGACGAACACCCCCAATTCAATATTAGCTAGCAATGCCCCTGGTATTAGGAGAAAGTGCTGGAATTGGTATACTGCTTGGCAGAGAGAGGGACAAAGGATAAGGGCAGCTGATACAGAGTGAAAGGTATTATTTTTAGACAATGTAGCACTGCTGGATTATTGATTGTATTGAATACTTTAAAATGTAGGCCTGCAATACCATGCATTAGCTATGAATGGCAGCACAGATTAAAGAAAGAGAGATAAGATAATGTTTAAATGTTTCTGTCAGGATGTAGATTTTATTTCAACTTTTTCCAGCATTTTCTTCACTATATATCAGGAAATGTATATATTTTCAAAGAGCATGTTGTCACTTTCCTGTTCAACTTTATGTAACAACCATCAATATAAAACATACTGGCCCATTCCATCGCAAAAAGTTAGAATTACTACAGAAAGAGTGGAAAACGTTTGATACAGGAGACTTTAGAGTACCGGTAGTCATTAAAGGGACTTGTTTTTTCTCATGATCTCATTTCTCATTAATCATAATCTAAATCAGGAGCAGTATAAAAGAATACGAGAACATAAAGTCATTCCAGCTCTTGAGAGTTATAAAAAGAGCAATGGAAAATTGATAAAATGCATAATTGCCCCCGAAGAAATTCCACTCTGTTTGCAAAATGACACCCCACCCACTCTGAAAAGGGGCCTTCAAAGACAAAAAAGGCAATTTTCACACAGCTCAGAAATCAAGTTTTCCTTTAAGACCTACTTTATGGAATGATAGATGGCATGTAGATGTCAGTATTGAGAAGTGGCCAACAGAGGATTCAACAGCTTGCAAGCTCTAAGATCTGGTTTCTAGGTGCTCAAATTTCTGTCTTATAAAGCGCCTACTTTCTAAACCAAAATGGGTATCCATACTGGAATATCATTGATTTTCTAATCAACTTATCTGAAATTACAAGTGACAAGAATAGTTCACTATTTTATTGGTAATGTAGGTTGACAACAAAACTGTTTTCACAAAATACTATTATTTTTGGACAACAAAACCTAAAACTGAAACAACAACATGGAAAGGGTTTTTAAAACAGCCGTAAAATACAAAATTGATATGCTGGCCCTTATCTTTGCCCCTCTACCCGAAAAAAAATATCTCAGCTCTTGTGTAGTACTGTACATAAATATTGAACGGATAGGAAGGTAAATGGATAGAAGTGAAATCTACTTCTCTCATGGATTAATGTTAACAAAGAAATATTTCAAGGTGGATGTGGCCTCAAGAACACAGATTGATGTGAAAGGCCTAAAAAGTTATACAGAATTACCCAAAATTAGAAATCTACAATATGTAGTTGTTCGCCAGAACTATGGCACGCAGGTTTTCGCTAACATCTTGTTAAACTGGAAAATAAGTTTTCTACAAGAACTTGAACAAGCAAATATGGAGTCCCCTGTACATCCTCTCCCGAACGATGCATAACTGGCAGGCACTCATAATGATATACTTCAGGGACAATTTCTGTCACCAGGCAACCAACAAGCTATAGAGGACTGGGGTCCCCAGTTCACAAGTTTACCTCACGTATTCACAGAATAGTCTTTCATCTCAGACAACCAGGCCTCAATTAACACTGCTGCACAGTAAAAGAAATTTTTAAAAACGAAGCGAGATACACAACAAATCTGGGCCTGTGCATCTTTGATAGCATGAAGTAGGGATGGAAGGATATACAACAGAGACAGGCCACTTTTCTCTGTCAAACACCCAGTCCTAGGTACACTGAAGTATATCTTCCATGAATGCTCAATTGCTCATATAATTGGAATGAATTTTGACAGGTTGAAGTTGAGCAATTTCTTGAGCGGACATCACGAAGCCTAGCCTAATGCCCAGAGACACCTGCAGAGATTTAATGGCAACCAAAATGAATGCTATACTGATACAAACAATAATATTGCTATGCATTTGGTAAACACATTTCAGAATTAATCAGCACACTTTCTTGCTCGATTGGGAATTATTTCTCATCCTTCCCTTGAAATCTCTTCCTGATCAATATTGATGAGGCACCATCACATTTCAAGCTTAAGATTAGTGCGATTGGGGTTAAGAGGTTTTCCCATCAGTGACGATAAATTTCAGCGGGTGCCATTTCTGTCAAAACAGGTAGCCACATTCTTATATGACCCATGTTTCAAACTGATAACATTTTACACACAAACTGACGGAATACGGCAATGTTGTTGTAAAGGGAAAGAAGCGGGGTGCCTCAAACTGTCCCGAGGTGAATTCATCACGTTACAAATCCAAAAGGCTGGCAGGCACGCACCAAAACCAGAGGAGAGGCAGAGCGGCACCTGTTTGGGTCTAAATCCTAGACTTAGACCCCTTGGATGTGCACTCTTTGTGGTTTCTAACTTGAGGATAGTTCTCAGACTGTATTTCAAAGGTACTAGAAAATATCAAGTGAATGGCTTGCGGAACAGAACATCTCGAGGATACTACACAAAGAATGCTTAGTAACACGAGAGCAAGCCAAAGACAAAATACTGACAGATTTTCTCAGCAATAAGATTCATGGGAGGGAAAGATTTAGACATTCAGATGAAGAGCTTACGTTCGGAAGTAAGGAATCGTTATGTTACGCTAGCTACACCAGAGTTGGAAGTTCATGACTTGCTCTGCAGATGATACCATGTCAGGGCATTCTGCTACAAATCTTTCACAGCCTGGCAGCACATTGAAACAAAGGTGCACAGATCAAGTAAACGAATCACAAAGTTTGGATTCGGCACGTGGAAAAGATTCAGCGTAAACCATTCACGTTTGACACGTACACCCGACATGGGCCAACAAAAATAACTCCCTGAACAGAACATAGCTGCATGTACCATGCCTACAAGTGCTATCATTTAGCTATTTCAGTGAGCCAACATTTATCCTATAAATGTGACTAAAACATCATCACACGAAGAACAACCGTTCACAATGTCTACGTGCAAAAGTACTCGAATTGCCGTCGGTGTTCGATATTACCAACTTAAGACAAAAAATAAAAAATTAATCCATGCTGACTATGCAAGAGGAAAAGTATACAGAGAGAAATAGATGTTATTTGATACAATTATGTGGCATTAATGCATGTTTGATTTCTACCAGATGAGTTATGAGCAAATGTCCTTCACCCGTTGCCTCCAATTGACACCTTTTTGTTGTGGAGCATTCAAAGATTTCACGCTTCCATCCTCTGACTTCCAACTCCCAAATTGGAGGTCGAAGGTCAATAATTGATATCATACTGAAATGTGCCTTTGGTGTTCAGGTGTGGGTAGGAGGCAGGCAGGCCCCACTTTCATGATCTTATAAAACATTTATCTCACTCCAATCTTGAACTTGAGAAGCACTCCTCTATAAAATACAGAAATAACACTAAATTCCAGACAAATTCCTGCCAAAATTTGACCCAAATGACAACAAAAATCTGACATTTGATTTATTGCTCATGGCCTCGTGAATAGTGGTGGTATGACCATGGTAGGAGGTACACTGTAGGTAAAGCCCCCGAGGTATCCTGGCATCCTTTTTAGTTTCAAAATGTTGAATGTTGCCAATTTGTCAATTTCTTGAACATAATTCAAAAAGTAATAAAATATGACTTTCTACAATGACAAAGTAGGGGGTAATGATATTTCTATCCAAAGTCACACAACTTAAATAATCTTAAAGGGTTGAATTCAAAACACATCCTAAACAGCTCAAAGCCAACAATAAAACGTACAGGCATATTAAGAGTGACAAGGGTCGAATGCGTGCAACAGGCTGCCAGCATGCACTGTAGCTCAATGCATTTAAACGCCACAGCAAATTTACTTTTGTTCATGAATTTGCTATGCAGTAGTCAGTCAAGTGCAAATAAGCCATACAGTTTAAAAATGCACCACACAGTATGCAGACATACTGTCCAAACATGCAGAGGCAGGCAGCACTGCACAGTGTCTGGCGAACATGGAATGAATGAGGGGAGAAATGCAATATTGAGACAAATCTGCACCAAGTTAGATCTAATACTGTCTATTTGAGGTTCCTGATATATTAGATTTGCGGCACGTATTGATCTCTCAAACTCCTCCAAGCGGTGGGTATTACATTCTTCATGAGTTGTATGAGAACCAGATACGGGGAAGCTTTGAGAGATAAAAACCTCTCGTTTCATCATGAAAATTTGGGCTTGGAAAGTGAGATTATAAAAAGACTTTAAACAAAGCTTCAAGAAATAAAATATTAAAAATGTATAAATTGGAAATAATACTGAAGAAAAATAAGATGGTATCATTTATCAATGCATCTCAAGGCTGATCTGCATTTTGATGAAATAAAACATTTGATATTTTTCATATTGTATTTTTTTCTTCTGCTTTACACACTCATCTACATGTATACTAGCTTCTCTGAATTCAACCAAATCTAAATATATTCTGTTAATCACCCATTCAATTCCACAACTGAAGTGCTTCAAGAATTAAATATTTTTGTTTACATTTATAGCTACACCTAGAGAATATTGTTCACATATCTGTTTTTTCTTCATGTATCTCAATATGGAAACTTATCTATCCATATTTTATACTACTTATATTTCCCTATATATGTTGATTGAAACATTATTCCATAGAGGTTGCAAATTTCTATACCTTGATACAAATACATTCATCTGCATATAACACAATGGACTGAATTGCACTTGCAAAATACACCACAACAAACCTCACAGTTGGCCAACCTCACACCCCAACCTTATCCCGATATCTCTCTGAAAAAGAAGGGAAAAAGCCATCGATATAGAGTCGCACAGCATGCGTGCATTCCGTTTTGAAGTTAAATTGTGAATATATCTGTATGTGAGCTCTCGACTCAAGTTCACCAGGCGCCTCCATTTGATATCAAAATTGACTTTGGGACGCAGGGCTGACAACCACTGTCACAATAGGTTCTGGTTTGTATTTATCATGGGGAGGGGGTATATGCACAGGCCATATATTTTCTGACCTCTCGTTGAATCCACGATGCAATTGCAACAAAGGGCTTCAAAAGATATTTTTTAAAGATATACACTCTGTAGAGCATACAACATATGCATATAAAATAAGACTTTTTTCAGCAGTAGATCTAACTCTAAAGAATGCTTGATAATTGGACAGGCTTCTGCTTACATTACATACATTGTAGCAACTACTAGTATGTTGAAAGATATTAATAATGATTTTGTCCAATCAATACATGAAAATTACTGCATTTATTGTTTTTTGTTTATTGTTCACATTGTGTTTAGATTTCCATAGATTAGCTACATGTATTCACAAGATTTCAATTTTTTATCACTGTGGCAATTTCTATTCCCATATTCTTTCATGGCTTTCTTTGCTGGCTGAGATTTTTTTTTCACAAAACATATTTTCTTCTCTATTCACTAATCACACTGGTATGAAAATCCTTTTTATACAGATTACTGTTCATTCGTGACTGTGTAAACATGAATGTTTTCAAAAGTATTTCAAACTGTCTGATTCCATTTCTAAAAGGGAATGCTTATCATTTTTAAAAGAAACAACTTTAGTGAAATGATCACTTCTGTTGGAGATTTTTTAATATTTTAAATACAAATACAAGCAAAGATATTGATTGATTGATTTTATTCGCCAAGCCTCCAACATACAACAATATTCAGATCAAAATTAAGTCAGCTTGAACAGGGGTTAGCCAAGATTAAGTATTTGTTCGGATAACTTTACTCGTGATGAAATTAACAGTAATTTATTACATCTCATCCATTGGCAGATACTGCCGATTATAATTTCATTTACAATCAACAATCATACCAAATATTTCCTACCACCTAGATTTTATCAGTTATTTCATGAGGTGTTAAGTCCCTAGAGGCAATATCAAGATTAATTTCTTAGGAGGTAGTAGAGTGGTAAAATCATTTGTCACACCTCTTCTGTACCCTCACAAAGACTCAATCAAATGCTCGTATATATGCCCGATATGATCTTCCAGAGTGGATGAACAGACATTCGCGCCCCTTCATAGAAAAAGCAGGTGTGTGCTCTCATTTTCTTGGTCTTTAGAGACTTCCCCCTCTCTCTTCGATGGTCAGTAAGACCGCTCTTCTCACTCAAAAGTGGCTTCCGACACCCAACCTGTCAATATTTTCAATTCCTGTTTACTCTATTATCGCCCGCACTTCTTGGCTCTGTTTGCGGCACTTTGCCCCTCATCATCCCGATCAAACGCGGATAAAAAGACAACAGACCCCCGAAAATGGCTACCATTTGCAAACTCTTGTCTACTGTTTGAGTTGAGAAACCAAGCAATGTTTACTCGGCGCATGACCCGTTGGGGGTCCAAGTTCCAATCGCGTATGAATATTGAGCAAACAGATGGGGGTTTGCAGAGATTGTTTTAGGTGATAACTTCAAACTTCTGGGGAACAAGCGCCAGCATTAGCACACTATTTGTGAAGATTCAAAAAATATGTGCAAAGCAAATAGTGGGCGAAGGCCAAGCTTCTCTGCTGCCTTGTTGCTTACAATACAGCACAAAATTACCAAGTGTTCCATAACTTCTATGAATATGTAAAGTTTTAAAAATAAAGTACAAATGGCTGAAATGAGTCATCCATTTTGTATTCAATACATGTACTGTACATAGGCAAGATGTTTGAAATTTATGTTTGTACACACGCATGTGCATGAGGAATGACATAGCCTTTTGTAAGGTAAGGTGGTGTCTCTTACACTCACCACAACAATAAAAGTGTTAAGACTTCAGAACCAATAATTTTATACAGAGCGATGAATATGTGCAACAATTTTGCATCCCAGTACAAAAGTCGAGCAATCTTTTTCCTTCAATGATAAGACAGTTTCGATATGCATTTCCATGGTTATGCAACCTATAAAATCTCTTCACAAAATAGATTTTTCTATCAAATAAAAATATAGTCCGATGTGGTAATCTCTTGCACTTTTAGTGTATTACCTTATTTTTATTCAGCAGATGACATAGCGATAATGATGGACTCTGCAAGATGTTGAAAATGCCACTGAATATAATGATAGCAGATTAACCACATGCTGAGGTCACACTGGGGTCACACTGGGGTCATGCTGGGGTCGTGTCAGTTCAAGCCACTAGGGTCCGGTCTATTGGACAGTCTGGGGTCGAATTTTGGACTCGGTGGGATATGCTTCTGGAAGAATTTGGAATATCTGTTTTGATGTCTGGATTTAATTGACTGCTGTCATAAAGAGTCATTACATAGCTGGTTGTAAAATTCAAACAGAAAGGTTGGTTGTGAATCCAAAGACATACATGTATGGAGCGTTTCATACAGTGAGGAAAACGTTTAAGTGTATACCGGAGGAATATTTCAGTAGAGAATATGTAATAATAAATCAGGTCCATTTCAAATTAGAAACCTAAACCCCCTCCCCTCCCTTGAAATATAATGTACATGTATGTACATTCATGTTCATAATTCATCCCAAAATTGTTAAAGGTAGGCGTTACTACTGCAGCTAGAAGGGATTAGACCACACAGCGAGCCATCGAGGTCATTGTGACAGGTGGCTATCTCATTAACTCAGCTCTCATTTAACATAAGAAAAAGAGGATCATGGGGGACCAACAGGCACCGATTTGGGAAGTTTTCTATATAGAGGGAGCAAGTAGCTACAAGTAGGACAGTGTGCCTTTAAAATTGAAGGATATAACCCGTCCCATATTTCTCTGATCCCTGGAAACTCAAGTGAAGCCAGTACCACTTACATGAGAAGTCTTTACGATGTTTGAGTATTTGGCCAAACGGTCCCATAAACTAGCCTCTAATAGGAGGGTAAGTAAATAGCTGGCCCAATTCTAAAAAAGGTCTAAACACTTGATTGTTTGTTGATGATGATTGCAAATGTCAATGACCAGCCATGCTTAATAGTTTACATGATTTACAAGTTGATCTTGGGGTCAGTTCAGAGTCAATGTGGTCGTGTCTGCAATATTTAGGACAAAAAGTTATAGTCACTTTAATTGCATCAATACACTCTTTGAATTATAGGACCCATAAAGGTCTCCCTCTGCCGATCCACCAGGAGCTCGGTCTGGCTCTCATCTGATATTAAATTTATAACTACATAAAAAATACTACCACCCAAAGCACGTTTCAGCCCCCCCCCCCCCCTCCACTTACACATCTTATAGTCTACTTCTGAAATAAACATAAATGTGAATGATAAACATCTCTAGACTTCTTTTTCAAAATAAAAAAAATGTCAAAATATATTACAAGTAGAAAATAGAATCATTGACCTGTACATAAATCTAGACAGGAATTGGCAATAGGCAATTTGAAAGAATGCGATGACATTTGCACATTTTTCTGCTGAATTAATAGAGAAAAGTCTTCATAGAGCTCAGGTGAGTAAGCAAGGCTTGTCTGTGGTATGTGCTTACGTGCCACTCAACAATAAGCGCATCATACCAAAAAAGACAAAAGGAAACTGTGGATCCAAATACGATGAACTTTGACCTCTGAGAGTTTGACATGAACTCAGAGCCTGCAGGGGGCAGACGGAAGATTAGGGGTTGACAAAAATATCACTTTTTTTTTACAACTGTCAATTTTTGCTTGTTCAGACAACATGCCCATTAAAACAATATTGAGTCTAATAACATATATATATTTCATGATGAAAGGATAGCAACTCAGAAACACATTCAATTGAAAAGATATTAATTCATGAAATATGAAGTTCCAATCAAGTATTACATACCACAGTACTGGCAGAGGTCATAAGAAATTGATTAAAGTGTCTTGAATTAAACCCTTGTTTGTTTGTTGTTGTGTTTTTTTTTTTTTTTAATCTCATTCTTCTCATTGTTAACCTTAAATAATCAAACGCATGCTTTCCAATTGACCATCCTGACTTTTAATTGCTACAAGTTTGCAATAATCTCACAGATTCATTGTCTCAATGGCAGAAATCAAAATCACCTTCAAAATTATGCAGATATCATCCGTTGAAAACTTGAGAGCGAGAGGGGCATTAAGTCTTTGCAAAATTACATGAGTTAATGTTCTTCTGGCTCTCCTCTTGGTAGATGATATTATCTGAAATTATATATTTCTACAACTGACATCTGTTATCATTGAGCAACTTTGCATGACACCATGTGAAATCTGATGTTGACCTTTCAACTACATATTCCACAACTATACCATGCAGCATATCTCCAAAATATAGATACAAAGTTCATATTTATCAGTCAAATTTATCAAAATATGTATCATGACCTCGAGTGAACTTGGGGTCATTTTCAAAGGCCATTATCTTGTCTAAACCAGCTTAAACCAGTATGTATTGCCCTTCAAGATTCATTCAATTACACAGGGCTTATCTTTTATGAATTCACAATCGTAAAACCCAACTGTGTGAAGCGAATGACTGCCCTTCGCATTGACAAGTGTAATTTCAGAGAGGGGTGCCCCCATTTTCTGTGTTTTCCCAACATCGGCAGGGATTAGAGCTAACCATAGTTCAATCAGAATACTCCGGAGGCAAACTCATTACTCATTGGATCTGTTCACACTCACATTAATGTGACTTGAATACACGTATGAACATGTACATCCGTTGTCATGATGATACTGGTAACCATCAAAAGCCAGAACATGCCCATGTAATTTTACAAATTTACCAAAGTATTGGGTGTCTTTAATAACAAAATTCTACACCACGCTATCAGAACTGCTTTACTCAGGCTTCATATACCAAAGTAAAGTGGAAATTATTTTGTGATATATATCACTTCATGATATATATCACTTCATGATGATATCAGTAATATGTTGTGATAATACTATTGTCTTCCTGTTTTTGCAAGATTAAAATCATCTGATATTTTTAGTTTTGGTTCATAAAATCAGTGTAAATGCTCTGTGTTCGTGATTCAGGGCATGACAGTGGAGCTGAATAGAGGCTTGGCAAGAGAAAAAGAGTGAGAGAGAGAGAGACGGGGGAAGATGCTTGCCCCGGGGCTAGCTGCATAGCACCATCGCTCTCTCTTTAGAAACCAGAACAAAGAGAAGCTGTCGCACCATGACATATTCTCTGTGTGTGTTATTTGCGAAAATTTATAGCCCACTGGGTTGATGTCATCGCTTTATGGATAACTCTGAATAAATACTGCTTACAGAAAAGGTTAAATTTTGAGTGTGTTGTAGCCCTTCAATAAAATACGGTCCCATGACTGTGTCGTAACTTCACCTATGCAGTATTCACATAGGTATTAATTCTTGCCATCAATGGCCATAAAAACCACCTGTAAAACGGCATATTTATTTGAATCATAAATCAATAAGAGTAAACAGATTTAAAATGAATTCATTTGTAATTGATCAGAATATAATGAAATGTTATGTTAGAATATACATTTGGGTACAGAGCACTTAAACTATTTCAATTGTGTACATGAAAATACAAACCTTTATTAAATCAACACCAACTAAAACTATCCATTCTCATCCCAATTCGATTTTCTCTATCAATATGCATGAAACGCATTAATTACATATTCCTCTACATTGTGTTACCTTCTTCTGGCTTTCAGCGTATGATATGTCACACTCTTCCATTTTGCCATACATGTACATGTACATGTATTTGACTAGTACTAAAATTAAAAAGTAATTGTGTGTATACATCAAACCTGCCAACTAGCTGTTTCCTTACGTTTAAGTTTCTCTTATTTACAATTCTCCTATACCCCCACATTCATTTAGAAACCCAACAGATGAATTACAAATACATAATTTATAATTTCATTTTGTTGCCTTGACGCCTGCAGTGTAAGCAAAGAGAGCATGTTTAATCAAGGCCACAGCTAGTTACTAGTAGTGACCAAAGTCACCAAACCAGATGCATGTACATGTAGACATGTTTGAAACATCTCAAATGGATTGTCAAAATCCCAAAGACCCATTTTTGTAGTCCCAAAAAGTCTATTGAAAGCTGACCCATTTTTGCTTTCATTTCATACACATTGATGGCTGAACTAAAGCAATGCTCAATCAATGACAAAATCAGAACAAATCAATAGAAAGAACTTTTTTGGAAAAAATTAAAATGAATAAAATAAATGTCAGTCAAAAATATTGTAGTATTGGGATGTTACAGCAACAAGATAAAAACATATTCAGTCATACCGTATGGGGCCTCTTACAAGTTCTTCCATAAAAAGCTCAAACAATACCTATAATTCTCAAAAGAGTCAAGGATTATGAATCGTGAACGAAATACAAGCCAAAGTCCCAGCCTTACATGTACATAATGAGAGGTGAGAGAAAAGTATGCAGAGCTTATTCAAGCTATGGATTCAATTTGGCAAAATGGACGCATTTGGGGATTTTCATATCGACCTCTTCAACTCTTTGCAACATTCCATCATTCTCCCGACGAAAAGAACATCATTCATGCTCTGCACGTAGCCCACCTACATGCAGGTACCCTACTGGTTTGCCTTTAAAGATAAAGTTGAGTTCTGGTCATGCAATTTCGATGTGAAAGTACATGTAAATGTCTCAGAACAATTGAGAAATTCTGATTATGTACCCCAAAATTATAAATACTGCACGATGTATCATGTTTTGGAATCATGATATCATCAAAATGATAAGAAATTTACTCAAACCTAGATGAAGAGCAAATGCCCTGCACACAGAAATATGTATATGGGACTACACCCATAAATATGTGGTATGTGAGAGCTTGGTCCAAATAGATATATCTCTGGTCATACATGTACATGTATATAAAATGTATTTAAAATACAAAGGGCATTTGAAGAGCAATCTTTTTCAGGGGACATTTCTACTGTGAGTGTGATATTCTTTGAAACTCACATTTTCAAATGAGGAAGCTCGGAAATTCCAATTTTGTTTTCATTTACCAAACCTCAACCTTCTCTTTAGCCCGGGTTACATCCAGCGACTAATCCTGGGAAGCACCGCGGAATAGACGGAATGGAGATATATCGGGAGCATCCATTCTTTGGAGATGACAGAGGCACCGACAAGGCTGCCCGGTAGATTGTGAGAAATGGGACAATCATAAGCTAAATCAATCTGGGCTAATGTATTCAAAGCTTGGGAAAAGTCAACAAGTTCTTCTGTTTAAACTTGTTGACGTTGACTGATTTTTGATGACATCAATACATTGGTATTTTTAAATAGTCCTACACATACTGTACAAATGAAAATGTTCAATGTCATTTATTTATATATATTTTTATTCTGTCTCTTTTTTTGCATCCAAGGAATAACTATTTTCTGCATCCACATTACATGCAGTTGATAAATTTATAAGAAACATTCCCAAATCATGCTGCTACATGTATACTTGCTTAAATCGGTAATGATTAGTCCTATGCAAACATAGTGTACGTGCTTTGATTTATTCATCTGTAAACAATGTCTGTAATAAAAATGTGGAAAATTCTCATATCAGTTCCCCTACAGTGTAGGAATGTCAGTTTTTTGAAAGTTCTGTAAATATTTTGATTCCTCTCGTTCTTTTTCTTTATTAAGTCTTACCAAATAGTTACATGGAAAGTATTTTCTTTAGCCTATAACACTGTCATCCGCAATGATCTTGTATTTGAGCCTCTGTCTTTCAACAAAGTCTACATTGATTTTGATACCAGATGTTATCAAGTTCACAACCCCATCTCATTCTGACATTGATGCTACATGAGGTGTAACATCTTCCTCCCACATTCTCTTTCGCGCATTCTTATTTCCTTCTTCTTCTTTTTTCCCCTAGTTTTTCCCCCTTCTTTTTATTTTGACATCACCATACGGATGAAATCAAGCAAGAGGTTGGAATTTTCTGCCGGGTGGCTGGGTGGCAGGATGGCAGGATGGCTTGGCGTCCCTGTACCACCCCCATCGGGGACCAGCAGTTTGCCTTCTCGATGATAGATTGGGTCATCGGCAAGGAGGAAGAGGGCAACATCCTCTTGTCTATGCGATTCTATCATCTTCTTGAGATATCAATCTCTCTCATCTCTTGTGATGCCTCTAGTTCCAGAGCGTATAGTATGATGAATTTGGTGTCCATGTGTAATGTTTTGATGTAAGTTTGTTTTTGTTATGCGCATGTGCTTACATGTAATTCACAATCCCTCAAATATGCTCTATGGTGAATATAAAAACAGATACAAATTGAAATACCAGTAGATGGTTTGCAATTTTGTTTCAAGATGTCAGAATGTTAATCCAGTATATACAGTGTACATTTAACAGTGAGAGTAATTTTGCAGTTTCAATTACAAATACATGTACAGTACATGGTACACAAACTTGTGTATTTCATATAAAATTTTTGACTGTATTATCAAAACATTGAAAATGAGATAGGCCCTGAGAAAACCTGTGCCATAACACAGCTGTACACAAATTACAAAATCCTACCAAAAGGCTTGTACACTGTATCATACCACATTGTAGAACATGGAGTATCAAATAATGTTTTTTGCCAACATCCTATTGACAGAATGACACTTGCTCGTGTAACTGCATGTACTAGCAGATGGTGACTCCAATGTGAAATAGCGTTGGACGCTAAAGTGTGTAATGATTAAAATAAACACCTCCCGAACCAGTATCACCATCACCATTTGTAATCAATGATAGTATAATCAAGAACGCCAGGTCTGTACTCCAGCATGTATCATTACACTGGTGTATGTTACATTATCTCCTGATAAACACTAGAATAGGGTATCTCATTTGTGAATATTCAGACTAGGGGAAATTGATACAAAATCTGTAGTACAAGAATACAGAAATGTACAAATATTTAGTGCAGTGTGAACTGGGCATAGAAAAGAAATAAGGATGTCTTAAAAAGAAATATATTGTCTGACAAAGATGTTTGGAGAGGTTTACTCACATCTTAACTTTTAATGTCAGAATACATCATGGGCATTGCTAGAGGGTACAAGATACAAGATAGCAACCGGTGCTGGTCATTTTGGTGCTATTCAAGATAAGCCCCGCCCAGTAATATGGTTTCCATGCAATGTGATGTCTACACGGGCCATGGAATCATTTTGTTTATCATTTATATTTGATAAAAAATCTGTTATACACCATACAACATTATAACTAATTGATTATCAATAAATGGATGTTGATTATCAAGAAATGAATATTGATTATCAAGAAATGAATATTGATTATCAAGAAATGAATATATATTAAATATAGATGGCTTCAATTACGATTTTGTACAGCTATACAATGAATTTTGCTCGTCTGAATGGAGGGTCACTTATGAGCATTCCAGAGCTTGTGAGCGGCTCACCTGAACTGCTTTGGAACAGCCCCTATCAGTGTCGGCCCGGCTCAAATGATAATAACAGATGAATGAGGGATGCCATGGGAAACAGATAGCACAGGTTAATGTCTTGTCTATCCGTGCTCGGGTATACTAATGCATGCGCAATAGCTCGTTCTTAAAGTGTACTTAAAGCAAGTGCGTGCTCATGTACGTAAATTTCCAGCATCATTGTTATTTATTAAGAATGAAGTATCACCCAAACCAAATAGTTAAAACAATGATCAAAAGGATGCAAGCCATTTTGTGAGCATCCAAATCAAACTGTGTAGAAATTATTCCCCATTTCTTGTTCATGTTTTAATGATATCACAGCCCTGTGATATCACATTGTTGCCATAATTTGCAACATTGTGTATGAATATTGTTCAAATGCTTTCCCCTAAATTGCTACCAGTGTAAGAAAGATTAAAGGAACAAATCATTTTTAGCAATGTATATGTTACACTGCCTTTCTTTCTTCCTAAAATGTGCATTAAACATACACAATATATGGTTGTATTCAATGCACTTTGAGGTGCAACATATTCCTCAGTTGCAAACTTGTGATTGTACATGTATGTACTGTACATATGCAAGCATTCACCAATGAAAATCATGTGAAAAGAAACACTGTTCATATTCACGTACATGTAAATTGTCTACACCATACATCCATTTAAACAACACCCAGGCACATACAGCACACATTCACTGCCAGCTGAAAATACAGTGGATGCATTCATTCATTTACAATCCCCCTTCAACATCTTCCTTAGATTGGAGTCAAGGGAAACTGGCTTCCTGGCCTTGACAATGGTCGCACACAAAGTCTGTAGGAGAGCAGCCAATGGCTACACTACAGGAGGATTGGACAATATCCTAACAACCGGGTTACTAGCTGGATTCTCTTCCAAAAATAGACAGCGATTTGATTGCTTGTATATCGAACAGTGTGATTTAACAAACGTCAGAAGTACATGTACAGTGTAGAAGACTCAGAATTGCACTTTTATGTACAAATCACAGATACATGTACTGTAGTTTAAAGTATATACTACCGTACATGTATACTTCATTCACTCAACAAAAGATGGAAATTATTTTGTACAAATTCTTTGTAAAAAGGTATTATTGCGCTAGCTACAGAACAGCGATAGTGTTAAGGATGTACATGTACAGTGTACAGTCATGTATACATGTACATGTATGTATCCATCAATGTGTATCCATCGAGGTAGATGTAGATGTATAAATATATAACTACTGCAAGTTTGCAACATAGACAAGACTAAAAGAAAACATAACATTAAATGTTTTATCAACACGTACATGTAAGAAGTGTTAACAATAAAGTCTTAACCCTTGAACTTTCTTTCTATGAATGAAATGGAGAAGAAGAAAAAAGGCAAGCAGGAAAGCGTTATTAGACTACTGGATTGCAATATCCACAAAATGTAGGCTACACAGCCCGGCAAAATACAAACTTATCTGAAAAGCAGTTGACCTACAAACATTTCCACTAACATCACCCATTTTCTTCTTTATCCTCTCTCTCTCTCTCTCTTCTCCATCTCGCTTCTCCTGTGCCAATATTCTCTGAATTACTCCGGCATGCTTCCAGCAGCCGGCTCTAGTTTAACAGTACATCAAAAGCAACAAGGTCACTATGCCTCATGGGCTATTGCATCCTTTGTTTGCTATTGTTTTCATATCATCTTCCCCCATTTCATTCATAATATCTTTCATAGATTTATATTCTGAGCGAGTGGCTTCGATCACGTTCCACCATTATTGGAAAGTGTGGAGATGAAAGTGGAACGGTGACGGGTCAAAGTCATGTTTTCTAAAAGTTGAAGAGCTTTCCTGGAACTCTCAAGGGTTTTTAGTGCAGTGTCGTTAATTAGCAAATAATTACTGAAGAGCTTTAATAGATACACTGTAAGTTTAATGAAAACAAAATGCAGGTGTTGGAATTCAGTGAACTAACACTTCACACCCTGCCTAATTTAAGGACTTTAAGTGTTGATGTAGTTACTTACTGGAACATTGAAGTATATTTGTTTTTCACAAATAGAGAAAGCTCATCAAACAAAAAACTTGAGCCATGAAGACACACACGATTGTCTGCTTATAAAGTGAAGGTCAAATGAAAAAGAAAAAAAATTAATATCACATCCAGATTTATGACAGCAACAGTAACGCTGGCAACAAACATGTATATGGCATTTATCTTTTACATGTACCGGTACGTGTACAAGCAGTCGAATCAAAGGCTTCCAAAGCAAACTTTATTGCTACTTTCGATCTTGATCTAATTCTAAATCAGTTTATGACAGGAACTAATGGAGAAATATAAAATCCAACCCTTTCCAATCCTCTCTCCGTATACTGCACCGAATTTCTATTATCATCCCTAATCCTGATGGTGATCAAAAGAAAATTCCACATAATTGATAACTTTGATAAACAATCTGTCTGAAATCTGTTCCTGCCCCCAACATTAGCGCTTGATGCTCCATGGTTTTGTGTAGAGTAACCGTAGTGGAACATCAAATCATTACCACTATCAGGTTTATCAATCTTATCTATCTAATCTACTGGTAGGAAGCAGTCGGGGTAAACGCTGGCAATATGTTTTCAATTTTTCTCACACTCAAAGACAAATACAAGTCATGGTACAGTGACTCTGAGGTATGATTATGATTTATGAAAACCAAAATCTTTACCTGTGATCATTCTACATGTATATTTGTCTATGTAATTTTGAATGAATTCGTCCTTGTTTTCACGAAGTGACGGTAGTGAGGAAAATCGTAATGCAAAGTGAATGCAATTTTTTTTCACTACCGTCACTTCGTGAAAACAGCGACGAATTGTGGCTTTTCGCTTTTTGAGGCACGATTGTATCTCTGAAACAAAGTGATTGAACATATATGGCTCTTACAAATGGTACATGTACTTCATAATATTCATGTGAAACTTTTCTTCCCTTCTTTCAAATTTGGGTAACATTTTGATTTAGAAATCTCATAAATCATACTCATCCTGAAACGACAAATGAATATAAAATATGGGATCACCACAAAGTTGTAGTTTGTTGATTTCATCACCAAAAAAAATGTACCATTTATTTTGACTGCAATGAAATTGTTTCTTTAGATCAATTGATTGATTAACTGATGATGTATTAATGTAGACTGAATGTGATAGCATTTTATTTTGATTGTGTACAACAGCTGAACATTTGCTTTTAAAAAAATATACAAAGTTTGTACAAACTTTCTGTAATAATCTAGAAAAATATGTCATTTTGGTACTGACATGCTGACAAACAGATTTACAGAAAAGTTGATAAATCTTTCATGAACATGGCTATTCCACAATCTTGGATGTTTTCCTAGCCTAGAATAAGCATCATGAACAGAAACATTTCCAACATATAAAAACACATAATATAAACAATCTTTTGCAACATCCAGGCTCAAAGTGTGAAAGGATTGAAGACCATGGAACATTTGGAGTAAGAAAGGATAAAGATCAGAGATATTCAGAGCTTGACGAATAATTATCTTATACTTTAATACATGTATGCAGAATGAAAATGAAAAGAACAATGATAACTCTGCTCTTGAAAGAGAGCAAGTTAATGTACTGTACACAATGTTTAATTAATTGCATGAATATTTATCGACTTCCACCCATTAATGTCTGCATGACTGTACAATGTCCAGCAGTCAAATCTAGTATTAAATATTCATTGCAATATCCCATGACAAGAATTTAGATTGTTGCTTTGTGTTTTATAAACAATTTTTTTTCCTCTTCAAGTTTTGATAACTACTGTATTCCATTGTTTATCATCCCAGTTCAAAACAATACCAAATGCTATCAAACATTGCACCCTTCATATCTCTAGAATTGTAAATACTGCCGGCTCTCCGCAAGAAGGCGGTTACTGCCATAGACAATACATGCATGTAGCTCTTACGCCGTTCTTGCGGGTAGCTGTTGATATACTTGAGACTTTGCTACCACTCACTGATTGGTATCAAATTAAATATGCACTCAAAGGCCAATGTCCCCATAATAAAGTGTGAAGGAATATGAATTTTTGCTTGATTGTGAAGTCATCTCATCATTTTTAAATCCTTCCTAAGCTAACAATGGAGTCTATCTTATGCTCATAAAAACACCCAATGTTTTTCTATCATTATCTTGCCAGATTTAGTAGTCTTGAGGGCCCAATGACTCATACAGAGGCTCAAATTATTGACAGTATGCAAGTACATTTTTAAATCTATACAAATGAAACAGCATAATAATCGCTACACATTTCCTTTGTAAAAATCTACATGCAAAATGTATGCTTGCATCCTGTCAATAATTTGAGTCTTTATAGGTATAAAAAGACCACTGTTACCAGGCAGTCCAAGAATATATGCCTAAGTCTACAAAATTTGTAAGCTCCAAAACTAATAAAATTCACTTCCAATTTCAATAAGAAACAGCATGATATCCTTTTCCTTTTTAAACACCTCTTCACACCTCATAAAACTCACAGTTTGCTTTTTCAAAGCTCTAAGGCTAGAAAACACACACTTTAGGAAGAGAGGGGGAAATGATTGAAGGTTTTACACAATTTCTTTCCCCACTTGTTGTTTTCTTATTTTTTTACAAATCCTGCAGTCTTCCAATACCCTCCTAAATACTTGCGCAAATGCTCAAACAAATCTGTAAGTTCTTTGTTGGAACTCTGTGTGAAGCCTCTCAACAATGGCTGAGGTGGATTTTGAGGCATTTCTGGCTGTTTGTTAATCTTAATGGGTTTTTCTTGATCCTGTCAAGTAACCACTGTAGTATAGCAGATTTGGATTCATGCTCGACTGGCACGCTGGAAAAACAAGAAAATCAGTTTTCCTTTTTTTTTTTTTTTTTAAGTGAAATTCTCACATGAGCACAAATTGGTGAATACATATTTCTAAAATAAGTATCCCATGCACTGTGTTTTTCATACATTTAAAATACAATGCCAAAAATATACATTTTTTTTTATTTACAATGCTTTTTGTTTGATGCATAATTACTCTGATAACTGTCAAAACAACAAAAAAAGATCTGGAATTTCAGTTACATGATTATCAGTTCCTGCATTTTGGTTGAAAAAGCGATTGCTAATGAAAAGAAAGAAAAATTAGCTCTATCAACGTTTCAAGTATGTATATGTACATGTACATGTACATGTACTCAAAAATAAAAATGTAATGTGTTCCTCAATCTGTCATTTTCAATTCATTAGCATCAAGAGAATGTTGCTTTCCAAAAAGGAGGAAGTGTTTTCTCTTGCACGAAGATGAACTATTCACCTGCTAATGAGTTTGTTGCTAAGAAAATTAATGCAAGCCTATTCGGCAATCATCCAACACCTTCTTTAATTAGTAACCGGCACAGGCTAAGAAGTATGATATGAACCGACAGTATCCACCTAATCCTTTCCTGCTATTAACATAGTCTCGTAGTCAGACAGGGAACCGTTATTTGGTAAACACATTGTCTCCTGCCATCTAGGCGCTGGTTGATTAGGGATCATTTGGGGTTACGATCGGGGTAATTAACAGGATTAATAAGCCGATGGCTAAATGTGTTATCTGGTATTTGACTTTGAGTCGTGACTAATATGGCTTGGAAAAGAAAAAGACATTGCTCGTTCGATACAAGGACATCTGGAATGCTTAATCAATTATTGTTTTATCGCAGAGAAATTTCAAAGATAGTTAGTTAGAGCGAATCTTGAAATATTTCTTCAGTTTTCAAGCATTCCAAAATACATGTAGATGGAAATGAACATTAATTCAATCAAGCATACATTTTGAAAGCAACTGCTTTTTAAGTAGATCTACGCCTGCATGAATAAGGTTGAAAGGTTGCAATTTTTGCCAAACCCTTTTTTTATTGAAAGCCTAAATTGAAACTAATTTTGTTAATGAATTATCCATTTGCTGTTGTTGTTTAAAGAAGAATATATAAACTATTCAGTATTCACATACTCCCATCTGTAAATCTGTAATTATCTTTCTTTTGAAAACATTACTACCAATCCATCCAACACTTTTTGTTATTCCGTGTTTATCTTTGAAATACAAGCAGAACAGCGCTTCGGGGTACCGACATGCCATGAATAGGAGCATCACTGCAACAAAAGCGATAGGGAATAAAGAAACGGTGGCATCACATGGACACTGTATTCTTTGGTAGGAAGGCTGAAAAGAATGCAGAAGGAACACCAATCAATGATATTGATTATCCCCGGATCGATGAAGGTGAATCCAGTAGCATTTGGGGTGATGGAACGCACCCCTTAAATATACAGCAAGTTTAAGTGTATCAGGCATATCTATGGTGTATTATGGGATGAGTTCTAACTGACAATGTGGTGTCTGGCAAGGCTAAGGAAAGAATTCATCAGGTCAGTGTGACCATTGGTTTGACCACACATCAGAGGGTCAACGGTCTGACCAGAAAGAGAGTTACACAAACAATTATTTATTTTACAGTGTCTTTTCATCGCTCAGCATGTGGTCTTGATTTTGTTTTGTTTTTTATGTTTATGATCAAAAATATATACGTACCAAATCAGATATTAAAGAAAATATTTATTTCATCTACACCCAGTCATTTTTTGTTGTTGACAAAATTCCTCTCAAAATGTTTTCTAACTTTCTAAATTCTGCTCTTGCTTTTTTTCTTAAGAAACCACTGAGTGACACACATCTTCAAACAGATCTTCAGTCTGTGACAAATAACATCATTGTGTAAGCTTTCTGTACACACTTGACACAGATTTCGTTATACCTGATTAAAATCATTTTTTACAAATAGAGGGATTTAATAAAATTTCTCAGAAGTTCCTTATTCTTTTAAGTTTTTGATGCCACAAGTGATTCATGTGTCATCATGGTACTCGTGTTATCCACATCTTTCTGAATTAAACACAGGGTTAGTTGTATAGTTTCTCTACCGGGTAATTCTAATAACAGCATGAAATCCACCAAAAAAAGCAAGAAATAATCTTGTCTCTAATTATAGCAACTTGGTATCAAAGACTTTTTTTAGTACATAGAAACTGTTATTGTCATTGTCATAATGCAATAATTTGCAACATGAAACTGTTGTGAATCTTGACTACTCGCAATAAAACTCATGAAAAGCTTCTGGTCACACACTAATCATTCACAATTTCACATGTATGTTCATTCAAAAGACTCTAAGATCAGGGAAACTATGGAAGCACCAGAAGATCTGGCCATCAAGTGCTAGAATCAGTCAAGCTTTGCTCTATTTGCTCCTAGACACATTCAAGACATCTTTCCTTCTCCAATGCTCTATTGTTTTCTCGGCACTTCTAATCAAACATTTGAATAAAAAACCAGACTCAAACAAGCGCCAAACTTCCATGCAAGCCCAATGAAGAATAGTAAGGAAGGGTAGAGGTGTATTTGCTTAGATGATGAAAGCAGTCTAGAAAGGTTTCTGTTCAATTATGAGTTGAGGAGGTTGGAGTGATATTTGGTGTCAGTAACGGCTTAAAAACTTCAATGCAAGTCTCTCTACTTTTGTTGGGGTCTGTATCACATTTCGGGGAATATCTAAGCTTGATTTCAAAATGGAAACTTGTGCGGTTAGCCTTAAAAGTATGCACACACAAAAATAACAGATGAAAGTTTGATGAGATATTTGTTGCTTGCACCTCTTATGGCTGGTTATGGGAATAGACTTCTGAAGATCTTTTTTTTTTTCTCCTTTCAAATGCTTCTGAATGAGAAGATACAGCACAGCCCAATTGATGTAATTTTCTCTTTATAAGTGAACATGCCTTCCTATACTTCATTCTCTCCTCATTTTTTTTTTCTTTTCTGTCTGTTCCATTTACTATTTTTGTTCTTTCCTATCAACTTTCTGTTATATAAAATGTAATTTTCATAATAATATCTATAATGTTCTTTCGGTAACTGTGTTTTTTTATTATGGGCGTTCCCAACTCAAGCTATGCTTTCCGGGTTTTCGCCTCCTTTCGTATCTGAATTATTTACTGTATACTCTATGTTGAAATAATTGTTATGTATATCATATATACATGTATATACATTGTGTTTCATATTGTACTGTTGAGAAGGAAATAAATGTTAATAAATACAAATACAATACATGTATAATATCAGTTGGTATTCTAATCATGTGTTTTCCATTGATAAAATTTTTTGCTTCAGCACTCCAAAAACTGGTGATTTTATCACCATTTTAAAACTTGGTTTTACAAAAGTACCCTATTGTTAAATCTAAAGAGATGAGAAGAATATATCAGAAATAAATGTGGAGAGGATTCCATCCAAAGTTTTTGATCTGCCCACTGACTTAAAGAAAGTTGCTTCTTGCTAGATAAGATGACAAATTTCTAAAGATTATTTCATATTCCTGAAAGCTAATTAATATCTTTTTGCATTTAACGGAAGTACCGTTGTCCAGAATGAATGTACATGTAAGTTCAACAGATTGTAAAAATGCCATGTTGAATATATATATGACAGTGTGGAAGCATTTTACATGTCTATCTATAATTGGAAACCACATGCACATGTGCCTACAATTCAAATCAATTAGACGAGTGAATTGCTAATGGTTCTCACACATGCAAGCAGCCATTAAATGGTCATCACGTGTCCACTCCCATATCATGATTACATACATACATGTATCAACCTGTCACTCATTTCACAGATATACCCATCACATGCTCAACTGAACTCTTCCACCTTCATGTACAGTAGGAACTCTCAATCGAAACGGATAAAGCAGATGAAGGCATACAGAACAGTAATTCTGTGATGTGTATACATGTACATATTGCTTATTAGGCAGGAAAATCTATTTTCTAGTTTAAATGTAAAAATATAGTGTCTTGGTTATCTCAAGTTTGCTAACCAAAATGTAGAATTTAAATATATATATTTGCTCAAATTGTTCATTGATATATGTTCGATGCAATCTACAGGTGTAGAAGGAAAATTAGAAAATACAAGCATAATATATATTAATCAAGTAATTTGTTAAATTGTTATCTTGTCTACATGTACATGTACATTACATGTATGTCTTTTACTTTGAAATATGTAACTCCACCCGCCAAAAAAAAAAAGAAAAGAAGAAATGATGCTACACCTGTACATGTACGTGTACATCACTTGTACAGGTGTACATCACTTGTACAGGTGTACATGTACATATATACCGGTAAGCAATTTTTAATTTATAATCTTGAAAGAGGTAAGGTTTGCATGTCCCTGGTTTGAGGGTATGGTCTTCATTGGATACCAACTCCAAATAAATGCATTAATGCAACAAGCTTTAGTACATATGAACTATAAGAAATAATGTTAACATGCTACCTGACTATAAATTCAGCATGCAAGCGCTTACTTTACATTTGAACCAATTATAATAATTTATTGGAATGACTGTTAGAAAATGTTTATGATTAAATTACCATTTTTTACAAAGGCATCTCTTCCCTCTTTGAGCATGCACCAAGGGTTAACAATTCATCAAATAATTTGTCTGGTTTTTAATTTACAAAAATGGCATTTCCTGTTTGTCAAGTGTCAATTAGTGTGATATAAAATGAATGATGACTTAACATGGAGAACCACAAAACCAATATCGCTTCAGGCTCATTAATCAATTTAATTTACGTTTTTTCAGACAAAAATGCAGTATAAACACATTCCTTAATTCAAGAACAGAATAAATTTGACTGTATGCGTACATGTACAGAATGCATGCCTCTGTCTACTGCACTGTGTGTTGAAAGCCTAAGACTTCTCAGCCTGCTGCAATATTTGATCAATTCATTATCGCAAGAAGTGGTACTTGCTCAATGTGATTAAGGACAAAAAATATCTTGAGATGCCAAACATTTCCCTTGACAACTTGAGTGCTTTTAAGTGTCTCAAAAGCACAAAATTCCAGTAATTTAGGCACTTTTAATGGGATAAAGTTCTTACACTTAAAGGTAATACAAAGTTTTGGTAAATTTAGAAAATTGGGTGGATAGTGAATCTTTATAATTTTGTTATATTTGGATGCCCCTGTGGATGTAATATAAGCACTAGAAAAATTAGCCCCTAAAACACTTCTGTTTTCGAGAAAAATTGAATATAAAAATTTACCGGTGCTCCCGGTAAATTTTGATAAATTTCAAATAGCGCCTATGGCCGTACAATGGTAGCTTCAACCATGAAAATCTCAGAATATGTAGTTGTGATATATAATTTCCAAACGGGAATAGCTAATCGGTCGATTTTAGTCAAGAAACATTGTTTCACAGCTAAGTTAATATCTTGACCTTGAGAGGGAGCTATACAACATAAAGAGTTTATTATTTATAATTTCATAACTTTAGACTCGATTTCAACCGCGACAACGATCAATGAATATTGTAGGAACGCATATGCTTCCGAAATTGTTAATTTGAACCAAATTCATGACCCCATACCAAAACTTTGTAATACCTTTAAAAGTTCAAATAGCCTCTACTGTACTTTAAAGTCTTCAATGGCCTGATTGCTTACACTGGACATTGATAACAGGATGATCAAGGATTCTGTACAAAAACGGGGCACAGTTTTAATAATCTTTGGTTGTGCCCCCTCCCCTCAATACTACTGCTGACTGATATTTTTCATATTAATACACAGGTCACAATGCACATGTACACTATACATTAGTTCCCTTTTAAAATAGTCATCTACATGTACATATACACCAAGTACTCTTGAGGGTTCCCACCCCCCCCCCCCCCCAACCAAAATATATTTTTGTTTTAATCCACAAGTTGATTTTGATGTTAGAAGCATCAATGCAAATACAGAGTAGGCCTTTATG
Organism: Strongylocentrotus droebachiensis; assembly: GCA_035222895.1. Lineage (NCBI taxonomy): Eukaryota > Metazoa > Echinodermata > Echinoidea > Camarodonta > Strongylocentrotidae > Strongylocentrotus > Strongylocentrotus droebachiensis. The sequence goes on along the minus strand of JAVYIG010000184.1, from coordinate 604,090 downwards.
TACAGTACAATGAGCAATACACAAAACTTCCTACACGTAGTACATCATAGGTCTATGATCATACACATGTTGTATAGTAGGACCTTATTCATTTTTATATTTGTCACTCAGTAACAAGCCGATATCAGCATGTAGCCTACCTAGATTGCCACATATCTTGACTTCTTCACATTCCGTCTTGTTAGGCATCTCGTCAAGGAGTTTCACCTACTCAGAGTCAATGCCCTGGTCATCAATCGCGAGCCCCATACCATCTCTTTAGTTGTAATTGTAATGTATTTGGGGCAAGTAAATCGTTCGCTTGGTCTAGATATTGTTCATAAAGACAGAATAATGTTCTGTGAGAGCGTAAAGCAATCGTCACCAGAGCATCATGTATCCTATAGGCACTCAAGAACATCTTTGTGTGACTGGGGTATATTACATGAATAAATGATCATCAAATTTTTAATGTACTGTACTATGGTGAAATATTAATTTTATCTGGGGAAAAATAAAGTAGGAGGTATAAAATAAATTGAATTATTTTTTATTGATGACTTTGTTTTCAGTTTGTTATTTTTTGTTCTCTCTTAATTTTTCATAAGGACAACTTTGCTCATAACCATTTTGATTTTGTTTATCTTCCAAAAAACAGAATATGCTATCCATCCATTGTAGACTTTGTTTCAAATACAATCTTTCATTATCAACTTCATGCAAGCCTACGATAACCCTCAAGTCCAGCCTGATATTTACACTGTATTAAATGACGTAAAAAATGCAAGGCTGCATGGACCAAACTCCTCTAAAGGTCTAATTGCGCTATCCAATTTCAGTGCAGCAATGCTGTCAATTGACCCTGATGCTGCTAACTCTAAGCAGCTGTGAGGATTCCATCTTGGAAATTGGATGTTATCCTTCACATCCAAGCACAATGTTGGAGGCATACTGGTACATAAGCTGTATGAATTGATGTACTTTTACATAGATGTAGATGTACAGGGTATACAAGCAAAAGTTGGTTGTGATAATAATAATAATAATTCATTTTTATATCGAGTGATCAATACATCGATGGTGTCTCTATTAAAGATGCTTAATCATGCTTTACAGATCTATATCCTTCCTAATAATATTAGCAAGATGAAATGTACAATTTATAAATTGATCTAAATGTGTAACTTTAAAATATTTCATCAAATTGGATATCATCGTTCATCAAAGAACACGGTATACATTAGACTTGATGTTCAGACAATGTTGTTTTTTTTATTCCTGTGAGGTTGCATTGATATCAAGATGAGATGCTTCAATAAATATGTGTATGTAAAATTTATGAAGTGATCTTTGTTTGAACATATTCCATCGGGTTAAAAAAGACAATAAAACATGTTATCTGGATATTTTCTACCAGTACAGTGAGTCATGATGAAATCAAAGGAAGGTTATTTTTCGAAATAAAGATCCTTGCTCTAATGAACTTTGATTTTGGAGAAATGGTACAGATACTGTACATTTGTACATGATATGATGATGTACTGTACATGTACATGTAAGTGATGTTCCCTACAAAGGAGTGTACAAAAATCTACATCATTTACAAATCAGGCCCATTCTTACAGCTTTAGTTGAAAGCGATGCAGTTCAGTGATTTAAAGGAGATAGGATTTTCTTCTCTATCTTTCTTTATATTATAGATCCACTAAAAACTCCATCCTTTTGAAAGATTCTCCTTGCTTTGAAAATCAGCTCCTTAAGCCCTTAATCCATCAAAAGGGATTGCAATGTTTGGGGGTGATAGAACTGTGGTTTAATGAATAAGCTGCAGAGCACTGCATCCATTGTGACACCTCCATACTGTTTGGCGACAGAGTGAGATCAAAGGAACGGCCAACCATTGGGGCAAGGTGGCAGCTAGAGACAGTGCCCTGTTGTGAAGCGCAGAGATGGTATGTGCACACACAGTGATAGGCTTTGCTCTTTCATTGCACCCCATCCTCATTGTGCATAACAATGGCTATTCAAGGGGGCTGTGGCTTGGAGAGAAGACTGTACAAGACTTGTTTCTAAAGAAGTGCCTGCATTCATTCATTATGTACAGGAATATGTGTACAAGAAGGAGTTGAATCATCTTACCATAGTTAAATTAAAATGTTTTATGTATGAGCATTGAATCTACATGCAGAGTGGGTGGTATTCGGTGTACACTGCAAATATTGTTTGGAAAATTTAATTATATTTTGAAAAATGTAGAATGAATGCGGCACTTTTTTTTTTACTCCAAAGCAAATTCAGTTAACAGAAATGTCATGTTGACTTACAGCAAAAATTCCGCTAGGAAGAGACTTTTCTCCATAGAGATGTTCTTTCAGTAAACAGTTGACTTTCACATCAAAATAAATATTGATAGAATATTTGTGAAATATTTTAATCTCAAACTACAGCTGTACATGTCAGAAAACAGACACCATCAAAGACATTGACACATTCCACCATGCTCACATGTAAATGGAGTATTTTAGTAAAAAGGCGCAAAACAAATCTTGCATTCTAATAGAATGAAAGGATTTTCTTTTTTAGATGATGGTTGAAATACAACATAAAAAAAAGGTTTGATGTATTGTAGCAACGTAAAAATAAACAGTTGCAGCGAGACCTGCTACATGTACTAGTTCTCGTTCCAAATTCACAAAAATTTATTCTTTATTCATCTGCCTCTCAAATCCTGAATATTCTTTCAACTTATGAACTTGAGTGTTTGGTGTCATGTTGATGTTACTGAAATAAATTGAACTGTATGTTTTGTTTCAGGGGATAAGAAATAAATACTTAAGGTCTTCATGTAAGCACTCTCTGTTTAAATTACGAAGTGAATGTTTGTTATGGATGACAAATACCTCTCTCATTCAATAACACTTTTATTTTTACTGCTAGTAGTAGTACAGAAAGATAAAATGAAATTAAAAATTGAAGAAAAAAATAATACTCAAGGTAAAAGAAAGGTTTTCTTACCTGCAAGAAGCAGTAAGGTATCTCCTGTTCTTCCAATATAGAGGCATTATAAGACCCTGGAAAAAAGACTGGTTGGTTGTCATTGACATCGGTGATGGTGATGTTGATGATCACAGATGAAGACAAGGATATCTCCCCTTCATCACTAGCAATCACCGTTAAGAACACTGATCCCGTTTCCTCCCTATCCACTTTTTGGAGGGTAGTCACAAGCCCTGACATGGGATTTATATCAAACCAGTCAGAGTAGTCAGTGCCTTCAGGAGATATCCTGTAGATGATCTGGGCGTTGACTCCTTCGTCGGCATCCGTTGCATGGACCTGCTTGACCGGGGTACCAGGTTCGGACGCCTCAATGATAGTCGCATGGTACAACGGAAGGTCAAAGATAGGTGGGTTATCATTAACGTCGGTCACTGCAATGGTCAGGTTCTCCTCAGCATGCTGTGGCGGGGAACCGTGGTCAGTGGCTCGAATTGAAATGTCGTAACTTGCGACTTCCTCACGGTCAAAAGAACTTGCTGTACTAGCCACGACTAGAAAGTAGACTTGATTGCTATTCTTTTCGAGGTCAAACTGGCCAGCACCACCTGTAATAGTCATGGTGACATTAGTGAGGATACCATCATCAGGGTCTGTAACGGAGATGCGTGCAAGGGTGGTATCAGCAACCGCTGCTTCCGAGACTTGGGATGCTCCTCCTTCAGGAAGGAACAGAACCTCAAGAGAAGGGGGTTTTTCATTGATGTTGATAACCATGATGGAAACATAAGCAGGCTGGCTGGACATGGGAGGTTCCGCTTTATCTTGAGCTATGACTAGAAAATCATGGGCCTGGGCATCTTCATAGTTCAGAGCCTTGTTGAGATATACCATTCCGGATGCAGGGTCAATTCTGAAGAAGCCGTCGTCTCTTTGTAGATTGAAGACGACCTCCCCATTCAAACCTTCATCCTCGTCAGATGCTGTTACCTGAAGCACAGTCGTGTTTACAGGAGCGCTCTCATTGATGATAGCAGTAAAGGAAGTTAAGGTGAATACTGGTGAGTTGTCATTCACATCGGTTACTTTGATATTGACTGTGGTGTTTGCAGTGAGCCTTGGGTCTCCTCCATCATAAGCCTCAATGATCAAGGTGTACATGGAGATTGTTTCTCGATCAAGAGTTTTATTGACGACAATATCCATGTAGACACCCGTTTCCCTTACCCTAACATCAAGATCAAAAGTGTTGTCAATATTTCCACCAACAATGCGATACCCCTGAATGCCATTTATTCCTTCATCCGCATCAGTTGCGGTGACTCCGTTAATTTTTGTCATGTAAGGTTGAACCGCTTCTGTCACTTCAAACGTCCTGTTATCTTGAGAAAATATTGGACTGTTGTCGTTTGTATCATTTAGCCTGATCGTTACCACAATGGCAGTAAACATTTCACCAGCAAACACGATGATTACAAATTCCTGGTCTGGTGCTGTTTCTCTGTCTAAAACTGCACCAGTTGTAATGATTCCTGTATCCGATTCTATCATGAATTCTGCGGATGGATTTAAGGTGGTGAATGGTAAGCCAAATGACGTGTCATCCTGAAGACTTCCCACAAATGTCCCAACAGGTTGGTTTTCTTTCACACTGTAGTACAACAAATCCTGCTGAGCCGAGCATGTTCTGGCACAAATTAGTGCCCATAACACAAGTAAAGCTATGCAAACTCTCCATGACAATGCCATTTTCCTGTGTACTAGACAGCCATGTGTACGTTTAGTCCTTATGATTCCGGATACAGAGGACATCAATATTCCTTTTGAGAAGGACACCACCTCTCCATCGCCCATCTCACATTTGTCGTGATGGCAACTCCTTCCTCCTTCTCCTCCAGATCTACCTTTTGATGAAGCCATTTTGTTCAGTTATCTTCTGCTCCCATAAATTCAAATTTAAGTTCACTAGACCTCTTTACCTCCATTTTATGTCCGACACTAATAATAACAAATAGATCTACCTGAACACACTCCCCAATCGCGATCCACGCCGGAGCTCAGGCCAGCCCAGGGCGAAGGGAGCGATATGGACAGGCGGGCTCGACCCGTACCCGTCTCGTTGGCAGAACAGCCGTGACGCCGACACTCTTGACAACAGCACGCTAGCTATATCGGTCCGTATTCCTCAAACTTCATTGCTCTCCAAATCAAATTCCGCATAGAAATAGGAGAACAGAATGTTACACACCTTTCTAAATCATCTCTGAGATCGAAATTTACAATCATCCAAATTAGTTTCTGACGCGAATAGCTAATATTATGTGCAGTTTTACTGCCAATCTGGTTTGGCTATTCTCTCCAATATCGTGCGAACAGTTCCACCGTACCAGTGCAGTATACACGGGGCCAGCGTAATCCGTGATGCGATGGGGTAGCTGGTATTGATCGGTACGGTTGGACTACAATACAGCGCAGCATAGCCGCATCATTGAAAATCCAACGCAGAACAAAACAAAATCAGTAGTCTAGCGCCATCTTTAGTCGAAATGCCATATATTTAATTTACTGCTCGCTTGACAGAATCGGTCATTGTTTTGTTTTTTTTCCCGTTCAGTGAACAAATATACATTACCGGTATGTTAAAGAAATTAAATAAAAACAAAATTGAGAGAGAATCCAAGACTTCCTACCCCAAAAATAGCCACTGCATCGAAATTCTGGGCTCCTTAAATACCACAGTCCAAGAAAGGGATCTTTATCAAAATATCGGTGCGAAGAGAAAATAAAATCATATCTTCCTTATCTGTCTGAATCCAAACAGTCACTAGAATAATTCATGGATTTAAATTTCAGTCAATGATTTGTGTACGTCGTGGGGGATTTATATCTTCATGTTAATAACTGAAGGAAAGATATTGGGAAAGCGGGAGGGGGAGAAACAAATTGTCGCAAAACAAACTATCCCACTTTATCCATTATTGGAGTCGGTTCATTCCAAATGTCAAAGCTGACAGTGCAAGCTCTTATTAAACATTATCAAAGAGCACTATTATTTACACTGGGTAACTATAGAACAGTAGCCCATTGGACATCCTTATACAGTCCAAAAAGCCAAGCTAGGCGGTCAACTTTTGAAGTTGTCTTCACTAATGAAAACCCACTTAATTCGGCGATTGAGAATTAAAAGGCAGTAAGAGGCTTACCCCTGCATCAATGCATGTTTTGCCTCGATGGATTAACTCAAACAATAGACCCCAGACCAAGTTCAAAGTAATAGACTTTAGTAGCCTAACAGTCTTTGTGCTGTGCTGGACTAACAGATACCAGTGGGATACTCATTTCTTCTCAAATATGCTCTTTTTGTTTCCGATAATCGGCGGCGCCGTGAGTCAGTCTGCAAGAATCCCCTCGTCACAAAAATCAATGCGCTAAGTTTAATCATGGACCTATTACGGACAAGTACAAGTTTAACAAGTTTTATAATCACCAGACATACAGGCATAGACCCTGACAGAGGCGGACGAGGAGGGCTGAATCCCCACACCCGACCACCCCCATGAAATGTAGACTGGATCTATTTGGGGAAAATTCAAGAAAGGTTTGGCGGAGGGATCCCTGCGAGATTTTTTGTAGCCCACACCTCGTGACCATTTTCGGAAGTTTAAGTTTTGTTGAGTGGGGATCGTTTTGGCTGTTCTTTTCTTAGCATTTTTTTCTTCACATGTCCTCATCACGAAGTCCGTTTAATAGTCTGTTTTTTTTCTTCTACTATCTTTTTTCTTCCCCTTTCCTCACTCGCTTAATCTCTCTCTCCTTTTCCATATCCTCGTTGTTTTAATACAGATGGGTAGATATATTGTGTTCATTCAGCACCATCAAAGGCAACTAAAATTCGAACCTTGTCTCTCATTCATCTCCTCCCTCTCTCTATATATGCATTCTCGACCACTCTCTCATTCGTTCCTCAGCCCCTTTCCCCTCTCTAGTTCTTCTTATTTCTCACTTTTCCCCTCGCACATTCTCTTTCTCTTCCTCAGTTATTTCCTCTGTCTCTCTTTCCCTCCAAGGTCCTCCTTCTCCTACCATCTCCTCCTTTCTATCATTCATCCTCTTTCTGTTCCCCCATGCGCCCCTTTTCTCTCTGTCTCTCTACCTCTCATCTCAAACCCTCTTTCTTTTCATGTTTTTAATGTTTGTGTTCATTGTGCTGCATTTCTTTGTCCTCTCTCAAACTTGTGACCCTGTAATCATAATTCAAGAAACAAAGAATCACAAGGATTTGAATAAGGTTTAAATAGGTATGTCTTTATTTTTTGTTCACATTTGGGCAAAGCCACAATAAAATAAAAGTCATGTTCACAGATTTCCTTGAGAATATTTTTAACAAAGAGTAAAGTAGAAGTCTCTTATTCAGTTCCTCTTCTCCTGTCATTCTTTTTTTTTTCTTCTTCCTCCTCCTTCTTCCCCCCTCCTCCTCACCTTCTTCTTCGTCTTCTCCTCCTTCTCCTTCCCCTCCTCCTTCTTCCCCCCTCATCACCTTCTTCTTCTTCTCCTCTCCCTCCTCCTCCTCCTTCTTCTTCTTCTCCTCCTTCTTCCCCCTCCTCCTCACCTTCTCCTTCTTCTCCTCCCCCTCCTCCTCCTTCTTCTTCTTTCCCTACCCCTTCCTCCTCCTTCACCATCATCATCACCATAAATGTCAACAACACTATGCTGTCCAGCAGCAGATCTTTGGCCACTGCTAAACTTTTCCCATTCCTTGCCTCGATGCTATCCATCCATACTCAATAACGGCATCCTTATATTGCCCATTGGTTAATCTGTTATTTATTGTATAGCGCTTAAAGGGGAATCTAACTTTGATAGCAAATTATTCTCAAAGAAAGCAGAGAATTCAGAGAAGCTTAATGGTGAAAGTTTTAATGAAATCGAACAAAGTATGGGAAAGCTATGAATTTTTTAAAGTTAAATTTTAAAGTTGGTTTCTTCAAATAGGCTGAATCGGCAATACCATCGTGATGTAGTGGCAGACACTTTCCCATTTGTTCAAACACTAAAAATGACGAAAATGTAAGCTTTTAGAAATTGTTTGAATCGGGATGGTCTTTTCTTTATGGATGACCTGTAATAATTGAATCTCTATAATATATTATGAGTAGTGCCCCAAGGATGAAGCGGCTCGGGAGAAAATCAGAAATTAGTGATATTTTTTTACACAATAAATACAAGAGTTCTCTGCATTACGTCACAATCCATTGAAAATAAATTACTAATATGAGATTTGCATTGCTGTAGTGATCTCAAATTTCAAACAATCATAAATTTCTTGTTTATTGGTTCAATTTATTTGAAACTTTCGCCATTCTGTTTCTCTGATTCAAATGAAATTATACAAGGATTGGGTTGCCTTTTGATACTATGTTTCTAAGCACTTTAGATTTTAATTATTTTCTACCCCGGTCATTGAATTAAATTTCTAATCTGCATATGAGAGTGCACACACTTCACGCCCTAGGGATTATTCCCAACAGGCACCATTTTAAAAGTGCACATGGCCAAACCAACCACATAAAGCAAAGCGAGCAAGAAAGAAAGGCACCTTATAATTTTTGAAATTCTATTTTCTCATGAAATTATATACTCCGGCGGTTTCACCTATTTTGTTTTCACAAAATTGATGTTCTTCCAAAATAATGTTTAAAAATAAGAAATATCATCTCTTGTGGCACACTTTATTGCATGCAGCTATTTGTACACTTTTCACCTCCACTTGCTATTAATTTACACATAAAATGTCTTTCTCTTGCTATGGTGTTTTTATATTTTTGGCAGGTTACAAGGGAATGTCTGAACAAAGTCAAGGCTTAATAATAACTTATCAAAAAAACCTTGTCTTCTCCCAAAGATTTCATTACAACCATATAGGGTACGGTAGACCAAAAGGTGGAATACGCTTTCTTCATGCCTACAAATGTTTCCATTTTGCTGTGGTATTGTCATTTTGAGGCAGTTTACCATGTTATGACTAAATAAGGCTTCATGAAGATCCCTAGGAAACACCTATTTTCAGATAGTTCATATCACATAGGCTACATCTTGGGGACAATAGGCCAGAAGGTGGGTTACCTTTTATTGTCACAGTTCCTGTCAAACTGGAAGGATCATAGCCTTTTTCATGCCATAAATCATTTTCAATTTGTTGTAACATTTCTTTGAGGCATTCTAATCATGTCATGTCTGAACCGATGTAATATCATGTAGGAAAGGCTGATATAGGGTACTGAAGGGTGACATCACGTCATACTGGCCAAGTTGTCAAGAATGATGGTCCCAAAATTTGTTGTGCCAAACAATAGCGTGATGATCATGGCAACGCCAAACATTGAATGGTGCCCTGCTCTAGTCTGGTGCTTGAATTATTTCGCGATTAACCTCATGTACAAGCTCTGTCGTATCAAACCAGGAACCTGGACGACGAGCGAATATGATGTCAGCATTTCAGAACTCTATTTCTCGGCAGTGTTTTCCATTTTGACTACATTTTGAGGGGTACAGTAGGCCAGAAGGATGGCTGCTTTTTGTCACAGTTCCTGTCAAACTGCATCTGGATAGCTGTCTCCATACCGTGAATGGCTGGTGAATCCTTGCCATACAGAATCTAGAGAGAAGATAGAGAAAAGAAAAACAAAAGTTCATAGACAGGAAACATGTTTGTCATACCAAAACAATTATGAATATCTTTCCTCTATAGAATCTAGAGAGGAGAGAAAAACAAAGTCATGACTGTTCACCACTTATGATTTCCCAAGGCAACATATATCCACATATTTCTGAATAATCTTTGCTGCCATGGTTATCACCATTGAGAGAAACTAAAAATGATTAAAAATATTATCTCTCAAAAATATTTCTTTCACTTTTATTCAAACACATTTTGTTTAGGCAGATAGCAGGGCAATCTTTTCTAAGGTGACCTGATTCAACTTTTGGTCTTCAGAGATTTGCACTGAAATGCATGACAAAATATAAACAACACTGCAAATTAAGGTGACAACAAAAAAAGGGTTAAATAGGAAGACAAAGTGGAAGTGTGTTTTGACATTTTTTTCTTCTTCTTCATTAAGTTCATTTCAAGGGATAATGCAGACCTTTCTAACCTCCTTTATTCATTTATGAACAATGCAAAGGGTGTACTTCATTACTGGGCCAAAATATTATGTTGAAAAACTTTTCACAATTTTCTTCCCTTTCATCACTTTGTAATAATGTATTCTTTTTGGAAAGAAATTGAGAAGCCATCTGGACAGACTTCTGCACTCTTTAAAAAAACAAATCATAAAATGTTTTAGGCATAATAATATTTCTGCATCTAATAACACATAAATATGGAATATGCTTATACCTTTCCTGCACTCAGCTAATTTTTGTTCATGCCCACTTTCCAATCATTTATATTTTTTTGTTTTATACATTAAAATAACCCTGCTGTACTAAACCGCATTGGTTTCCTATTTATATAGCCATCAAAGGTTGTCTGACAGGATGTAATCAAAGGCATAGGCTAATACTGAGATCAGCATAAAAGAGTTTATTCTGGAGGTAGAGAAACCCACCTTCATCTCCTCTGCTCTTCTCCTACCAGGCTGTTCCACTGGAGCACCAATTATATGTTTCCTCTTGCCCTTCTTGGAGCTGGTAAAACTCATCTCAAACTCATCATCATAAGACTCATCTTCTTCTGCGTTTTCATTTACCACATCTCCATCTTTAGTCCTTTCCGCATGTTCCTTTTGGTTCATAGCCAGTCTAAGCTCCTTTAGCTCCTCCCGATGCTTCTGGGACTGAAGGAAGAACTGTCGCATCTCCTCGCTCAGCTCCACCTCAAACTCTTCCTCCTCGCCTCCTCCGTAGGCTTGGCCTTCATCGTCATCCTCCTGCTGTGTCTCGCTGAAACCGTTGTAATCAACATCACTCTGATCGGTAACGTACTGTTTGTTGCCACGGTAACTAGATGCTCCTGGATGAGGCTTGTATGGATGATGATGATGGTGGTGGAAGCTGTCTTGATGATGATGAGGATGATGGGCTCTTGATTGATAATGAGATTGCCATGTTGACGGAGGATACGAGTGATGCGGATGATAAACCTGATGTTGTTGGGGATAGGATCCACTCATCAAGGAGTTCTGGTATACCCACCACTGGTACTGGTGCAAGTACTGCTGGTAGGATACCATCCATGCGTTACTCACAGAGTCTTGCAGAGATTGCTGATCCTGCATCCATGTTTTCATTTGCTCGTAGTGATTCCAGTAACGCTCATACTTGGGTTCTGAATACCAGGGATGTTCACTTGGTGTCCTATCACCTTGTTCTTCTCTTACTTCACCAGACATGCTTGTTTCAAGATGTGCACCTGGTAATTTAGAGAACAAAATTGTCAGTACATGTCTGATCATGAGCAAGGCAAAATATACACAATAGAAGAACTGAATACAATTAAACAATTGTAAATGACTGATATTATATTTTTCAAATGCACAATTATTATTTTTTGACTCTCATTCTCACTTTAAGACCTTTCTAGAATTACTTTATAAACTTGTCATTGGAAATAAAATCTTAGGAATGGTCCACTCATGACATGGCATGGTCAGCCTCATCACTACTTCTACTTCTATGACGATACTCAGCAGGATCCATATAAGTTAAGATGTAGTGATGAGGAATCAACTTAGGTGCTCATTTGCAGTGCATGCCTGTTGGTGCATTTAAAAGGTTGTGCAAGTAAACATCTAGTTCCTTAGTCTAGATGCTGGGTGGAAGCGCTCCCTTGAAGGCCTCCAATGAAGTAGCGTCAAGGGTGATCTTCGAAAGTGCATTCCATGCAGTTACTGTCCAAGGGAAAAATGGATAGATCTACATGATGATGGTGATGATTCATGGATACGCACGCTTTTGGCTGTTTTTGCGAACCAGCATATCTTTTAACGCTTTTTCTACTAAAAGCCATAAAAGTACAATTTCAATCTTACTGTGTATAAAAAGAAAATAAGACCAGACTTGAGATGGAGCTGGAGACTGCTTTCATGATCATGGGCCAAGCACAATCACAAGCAAAACACGAGGCATACCAATAGTACAGCAGGAGCTGCGCCGCTTCTGGGCCGGTGTGGCTGGCGCGGGATTCCATGGAATGGGGTCTACACAATTTACAGCATATGGGACCGGACCAGTACCAGGGGACCATACAAGAAAGTTAGACGTCAATTACTAATGCAAGCCAAGAGGTATTCCATTCAAGAATTTATTCAATAAGCATACCCGACACTTATAACTTTATAAAATACTTACCGGTACATTTTCGTGCTGCTAACAGGTAACAAAACGATTTAGTCTAGTTAGGAACTGTCAACCTCGGCCTTCGGCTTTGGAGCATTGTGTATGGTATCGTTGGATAAAATGAAAATAGGAAAGTTTGGTGTTTTTTTTTAATTTCCAAAAAACACTGGGATATTGTGTGTGGATAAACAAAATAAAAATGCCTCACATTGACCTGGAAGGCCTGTTGATATTCAGGAGATGAAAATGATTTTCAGGACTACGGTAGTTTTGTCACCCCCTGTATATGGTTATATAACCTCTATTTCTCTCTCTCTCTCTCTCCCTCTTCTCTCTCTCTCTCTCTCTCTCTCTCTCTTCCTCCTCTCTCTATCAGAGGTAAAAAGGGGGCATTTAATAAGAGAAATGGAATGGGTTTTTATTAAAAAGGGAAAAGGGCACTAAATCAGTAGGAAAAAATAGGGCAAAAATATCAGAGGTGAAAAGGGGAATTCTTCGTACCTGACAAGAGGCACTCACCAGAGATGAAAAGGGGCACTCATGAGAATTAATGGAAAAGGGGCCCTTATTATAAAGGAAAAGGGGCACCTGTCAGATTGTGACAGTGCCAATTATTGGGGGTAAAAAGAGGGCATTCATGAGAAGAAAAAGGGGCACATATCAGAAGGGGAAGGGGGCAATTATTACAAAGGAAAAAGGGCACTTGTCAAACTAAAAAAACATGTACCTTTTAGATTTGAATAGGGGCAATTGTCACGAGGTGAAGGGGGGGGGGGGAGGGGGGGGGGCACTTCTCAGAGGTGGTAAGGGTAATTCTCGTACCTGAAAAGGGGCACTTACCAGAGATGGAAAAGGGCACATATGAGAACGAAAAAGGGACACTTATTGCAAAGGAAAGTGGACAATTATTAGAAGGGAAAGTTCTTACAATGGAAAAGGGGCACTTTGGGGGTACCTGAAAAAAGTGTGTGGGGGGGGGGGGGAGGCAATGTGACCCCTTGCCCCACCTGGAGGGCCACCTCTGCTACTTCTAATAATAATGATAATTTTCATCATCATCATCATCACTAACATTAGTAAACAGAATGATTAATGTCCAGTTCCTTCCGCTATCATATCTCACTTTTACTCATACTCCCTCTAAATTTGTCCTTTCTTCCTCAACTCACAATAAAATGATTAAATGTCAAGCTATTTGTCTTTGATGGTGAAGTATCATGTATATAAGCCTCTTATTTCTGGTAAAGCACTTCTCTCTTTTCTTATCTGTATGTCTCTGCCTTTCTATGTCTTTCTCTGTCTCTCTGTGGCTCTCTCTCTGTGGCTCTCTCTCTCTCTCACACCCTCCTCTTCCCTCCTCTTTTCATTAATTACAAAATTCAAATTAGATGAACACATTAATTCACACCAATCCATCAATCAACAAATCTAATAAGTTTAGTTACAGGAAATATGTTTATTTCTAGTAAGGCACTTGACCAACTACTATACATCATATTACAGTATAACTGGACACGTAAATTTGAAATGAATTGAAAATGATAATTCCTGAATATGATACAACAGCAAAGAATATTTACATGCTGCCATGGTAATTACCAATAAACAATTCTGCATAGATTGATTTTTAGAAAGGTGCATAAATTTGTACTGATAAAGATAACATTCAAAGCACTTTGAAAAAAAGACACACATATATTACACAGTCCCGATTATATTTGAATACAAAATTTAAATGAAACAATTCATAAATACTAAATAATTCCTATGATTATATTAGTAACCTATCAACTTTATCATAATTTTACTTTATCTTCTGTGAGAACATTTGGAATGGTGCTCCTTTTGTAAATAATAAGTTTTATCTTTAATTTTATCAATATTTGAAATACACACATGAGGATAATATATTTTAAAAAATTATAAATTTACAGATTCTACTCATATTTGGTGAAAGTGCAGCAACAAAAATGAAAATATGATTTTATCAAACTGGTTAAAGCCTTTTGAGGGATACCTGAACAAATGCTAAATGTCCAATCGATGGCCGCTACTGAAATTGTATATAAGATGTGAATATCCGGGCCTCGTCTTATAAAGAGTTGCGATTGATCCAAATCAATCACAACTTTTTTAAATCAATCGCAACTTTACAGTCTCCTATCTCTTATGTACAAAATTGCAGTTGATATCAATATCAAATAACTTACCATTTATATCAACTCTTTATAAAACGGGGCCTTGGCCACACCAAAATTGTATAAAAATCAACAGTAGTTTGTATATCATCTCAGTACAAAGAAAGAAGGAAATAAGAAAGAAAGAAGGAAATAAGAAGAAAGAAAATTAAAGGATAATGCCTTTCAGAACTTGAATACCACTTCTTAAAATGATAATTTCTCACCGAGATCGAGCGAACGAGCATCATTACTTCAAATGTGTCGTTTAAGTTCATCCTAAATTAACCTAATTTTATTCTATGGGACATTATTTTGACATTTGTAATTATTTAATTTCAAACTGTATCAATGCATCATGACTAAATGAGCTTTAAAAATATATTTTCTAGGATTTTGTTTTAATATGACCATGTGGCTTTGACTCTTGACCTCATGAACCCAAATCATTTCATTGTTACTAACACTAATTCAGATTTACGTACGGTATACTGCTATGTCCCACAATGCATCACCAACTTATGCCGCACGCGCGATGATGCTTGGGTACAAGAACTGGAAATCGATCTATGTACCCCATCACCGAAATATAGCGCAATTAAAAATACATTACAGCAGTGGTAGCAATGTCGGTAAAATACCCTGACTAAATTCTTAAATGGACGGAGAGATGGACGGATAACGTTTAGCAGGTTCCACATATGAGGCAAAAGTCAGCCTAAGCCCAAAACATGATCACTGTAATAACATACATACATAATATTCATTTCATGATCACACTAATGTTTCTTGAATACACTACTATCAAGAATTCAATATCATTCTATACTTGGCCTCATGCAAGCTAATCTTGAACACAAATAACCATTATCGTTTTGATTGTCGACTCAAGGTATAACTCCTTCAGTAAAATGTAAATGCCACATTTGGTACAGAATGGTTCCATGTATTAACAATTTAATGGCCAAAGTGAATAAATCTATCTCTCTTAACTCCTTGAATACTAAGTGTCATTCTATGACACATAGGGACACATGTTACAATGATGAAAAATGTCATGCAGTATTGGAGGGTTTAACATGCATAGACGACCTTCCTATAATCTTCCAGCTTATGTAACAGAAAGAGATTCTCTACAGAGAATCTTTTAACATTGGTCCGTCTTGGTGAAAGTTCATGGAATAACCTTTGACCTAGGTTTGTCTTGGTGAAAGTTCATGGAATAAACTTTGACCTTGGTATGTCTTTGTGAAAGTTCACAGAATAACCTTTGACCTTGGTCTGTCTTGGTGAAAATTCACCCCCATCTTTTCATCATGAGAATGTGAAAGGGTCACTGGTCTTGTCTTTGTTCCGGGAAGGGGGTGGGAGAGGGGGCGTGTCCTCCAGGTCAAAGCACTTGAGTGTCTGATAGGCGCTGGTGACGGCCCTCTCCTTGGGCATCGACCTCAGCTTCTCATGTCGAAGTCTGAAAACAAACAAAAAGAAACAAGGATGCTGCTCAGTAAAGGAAATATGTTCATATATCTATTCTCCATTGGTCCATAAAAGTTGTAAATTGGAATGATTTCTTCTTTCAGTACTAAAAACTAATTTCATCGGCACCATCACGACCACCACCACCATAATCACCATCATCAAACATCACAATCATTATCATCATCATTATAATCATCATCATCATCATCATAATCTCCATCTCCATCACCTATACTGCCACCACCATCACTATCACCACCACCATCATCATCATCATCACCACCACCACTATCACCACCACCATCATCATCACCACCACCACCATCATCACCACCACCATCATCATCACCACCACCACCATCATCACCACCACCATCATCATCACCACCACCACCATCATCACCATCACCACCACCACCATCATCATCATCACCACCACCACGATCATCACCACCACCACGATCACCACCACCACCACCATCATCATCATCACCACCACCACGATCATCACCACCACCACCATCATCATCATCACCACCACCACCATCATCACCACCACCACCATCATCACCACCACCACCATCATCGTCACCACCACCATCATCATCATCACCACCATCATCATCATCACCACCACCATCATCATCACCACCATCATCATCACCACCACCATCATCATCACCACCACCATCATCATCATCACCACCACCATCATCGTCACCACCATCACCACTATCACCACCACCATCATCATCACCACCACCACGATCATCACCATCACCACCATCATCATCATCACCACCACCATCATCATCACCACCACCACGATCATCACCACCACCATCATCATCATCACCACCACCACGATCATCACCACCACCACCATCATCATCATCACCACCACCATCATCATCATCACCACCACCATCATCATCACCACCACCACCATCATCATCACCACCACCATCATCATCACCACCACCATCATCATCATCACCACCATCATCATCATCACCACCACCACGATCATCACCACCACCACCATCATCATCATCACCATCATCACCACCATCACCACCACCACGATCATCACCACCACCACCATCATCATCATCACCACCATCATCATCATCACCACCACCATCATCATCACCACCATCACCATCATCATCACCACCACCACCATCATCATCACCATCATCATCATCATCACCACCACCACGATCATCATCACCACCACCATCATCATCACCACCACCACCATCATCATCACCACCATCATCATCACCACCATCATCATCACCACCATCATCATCATCACCATCACCACATCTAAATGTACACACCTTTTTCCAGAGCCCCTATTGAAAGGTTTCTTCTTGAGTTCTGCAGCTATCATATCGTCGTCATAAACAAACTTCTCCCGAGTGCTGATGTAGCTAGTGGATTCACTCTGTCAGAAAACAATGGACATGAAATCATTCAAAAATTAATATAAAGGACATAATTCTTTACATATTTGTAAGCTCATCTAATCAATGTTTAATCAACCCATGTACAAATGCATTCATTAATTTTATCACAAGTCCCTTTTACCTTTTTAAGAGCATATATAAAATTGCATTATGTCTTTACAGAAGTAAAATCGGAAGCTGGTATCTTAAACATAGTATGCTAATATGTAGCCCCAAACATAGAGAGCAAAATTTTCTTTAGTGACTGACCCCCTTTCAATGTCAAGCAGCTCATTTGCCTGTTATAAACGGAACATGCTCCATTGACAAATTTTCTGCAGACATAAACCTACATTAACTTAATTCCTAACTTAAATATAGGACTAAATAATACATCTAACCCTTAACCTAAAAGTAACCCTGACCCTTATCTTATATCTCTGATTAAATCAATCCCGGAGCAGAGAATATGTCAGACCACCAGTTTTACCTTCTTGTCATCCTCTCTCTCCTCCACCTCTTCCTTCTCTTCAATCTCGTCTCCATGGCTACTCCCACTTCCATCATCCAGCATGTCAGCTTCCCCGCTGGCCTGGCCATCATCCAAGGATTCATCGCAGATGTATTCCGACATCGATGACGTCGACTTCTGGTCAAAGATGGGGTGGTTGGGCATGCTCTGGGGGTCGACCAGGACGTCGTAAGGGACCATGGGATGTTTGAAGGTGTTTGGGTTGAAGACGTCCCAAGGCTCGTCTTGACCGAAGGTGCCTAGGATGAGGGGGAGAGGGGACAGAAGTGTATTTCACTCTAGAGTACTAAAATCTCTTTAGACCTTTTGTTTGTTTTACCCGACTGCTAAGAAAGCATGTGTATGCTTGTAAGTAAGTAACCAGGGGACCGACAGCTCTAAGTCCTCTCCGAGGGACTAGGTAATGAGAACTAATGCCTTACCAAAGGGCACCAGCGCATCGACTTTTGACAGGTACAATTCAATATTTTTGCAAGTAAATTCATTGTGTGCCTGTCAGAAGGGTGTGAATGAACGTAGATGTTCATTTTTGGAAATAACCAATTTAAAGTTTTTGACCGTTCTTTGACTACATTAACACAACACAATCGGTTACAACTAACTAAATAGGGTCATTAAATTTTAAAAGGAAAATAAATTACCAAAAATTGTTTTCACATCCTTCTGCCAGGTTTGTGTTTTGTGTTTATTTATTACTCCTGTACTCTTTCACATCAGATTGGTGACCTTGCTGTATTAATTACATTGGTTTTACTTTGCGTCATAGCTACAAAATGTACTTCTACTTCTGATCAGCAAGAGCTGTACCTACAAGGTTTTCTCAACTATGTTTTATTACACATAAAAAAAAACGATACATCATACATACAAAGCCTATAAGCCTACATCAGCAAGAAAAGTTGTGAAACTTTGTATAGAGAATGGTTCCCATTCCCAATTGCAATGAGAAAGTTTATATCATTTTTCTTACCAACATAATGGCCCTCTGTTGTCCACAGTCTTACAGTGCAGTCTAGTGACGATGTGATTAGAATACTATGCTCTTCAACAAGGCTCATGCTGCAAAAGATAATATGTGTGACGTTAATAAATAACATGCTACGCGACTCTCAACAAATATTTATTTATTCCTCCAGCTAGGAGCTCTCATCAAAAAATTTGGTTAAAAGAGTTTCTACAGATGCCTCCTTTTTTCTTACATTATAAAAAATATCTTGAAGCCTATCTGCACTAGTTTGGCCAAGAGGGATTAGACCTCCTTGTGTGGTCACTGACAGGTGGTTATTTCATCAATGCAGCTCTCAATTAACATAAGAAAAAGGGCATCATGGGGGATAAACGGGTACCTTTGCTATATAGAAGGCGCAAGTAACAAAGCTTCACACTACATTTGCATAGAAATAATCGAGATTAGATATAGTGTTTCCAACATACTGTAAAAACAGTAACACATTTGAATATTGAAGGGGACCAATGACCTACACTGCACTACACAGATGCAAATAGTAGGTATGTTCATAACCAATGATCATACAGTCTATATCAGACACTGATTAGAAATAACTTTCACAACTGAAATTCAAGCAAACTGAAGAGTAGAAAGCTTCACATTGATGTATACTTCATTTGTATTGTAATTTGTAGGTTTATTTGTAATAAAAAATTTTAAAAATGTAATTGTTTATCATTGTATTTTGTTTGTTATAGCACTTAGAGATTTCGGTGCTAAGCCCTTTATAAGCACTGTTATTATTATCATTATTATTAAAAGTAAACTGGACATACCTTGTAATGCTCTGGATATGACCTCTCCATGACCCCATCACTGAAATAATGAGAAAGAAATATGATTAGACACTTGTAAACATGCAAGCATAATCCAATTTGTATAATGCAAAATTTTAATAGATTTTCTGTTATAAATTCTCAGTGATACTGAAATAATTATACAAAATGAGATAGCATTTATTTTTTAAGATATTCAGGAATTACTGAAATAAAGTAAAATATTCAATAATGATAACCTCACCAGGAACACAATGGGGAAAGATATCAAGCCTCTTTTACTAATATATTTTGAAAATAAACATAAGGAGCTTACATTCGGGGGCTTCTTCAATGTTGTCAGGGCGGTCAAGGCAGTAGTGGTCAATGTCCCAAACGGAGACAAAACCTGAATATAAATACAAATACATTCAATTATATATCAGTCACAGAAATAGTGTGCATCTACATTTGTATCAGCATTTTATAGCGATTCTGTATGTGCAACCAAATCAAACACACATAACTATACTTGAAGTTACATTATAATTTGTTTTTTTCTAATTTGTTCCTTTTCCAATTTCCTTTCATCCCTATTTGTTTCACTATTTCATCTTTTAACCTAATCTTTCATTTTCATTGAGTAAACCTTTGTGTGTCGTTCCATTTTCTCTCTTTATTGTATGTTTCTCTCACCTGTTTCTCCTCTTTGTCCTTAATATTTTCATATTTTCCTAAATTGTATATGCCTTTGTCACCTATATCTCTTCATCCCCTTCTCCATCTCTCACTCTCTCTCTCTCTCTCTCTCTCTTCTTATAGCCACATGTCATCTTCTTAGTTTGTGTAAATTTTTTTGTTTCATTTCATTCATTCCATCCAACCACTGAGAAAGCAAGCACATGCTTGTATATGAGCAACCAGAGAACCTACAACCTTAAATCCTGTCCAGGGAC
This sequence comes from Strongylocentrotus droebachiensis, assembly GCA_035222895.1. Taxonomy (NCBI): domain Eukaryota; kingdom Metazoa; phylum Echinodermata; class Echinoidea; order Camarodonta; family Strongylocentrotidae; genus Strongylocentrotus; species Strongylocentrotus droebachiensis. Next base: position 583,413 of record JAVYIG010000184.1, on the reverse strand, counting down.
TTGGTTGTTGAGGAATAATGCCTTGCTAAACGGCAATAGTGCACTGATTTTTGTTTCAAACCATTGATCTCCCAATTACAAAACATTGCTCTAAGACTGATCTATTTCTTTTCCTTTATCTAACTATAACTCACCTCATGATAATTATATAGCGCATTTGGACATGTACAAGGAAAATGCGCTATACAAATAATTTTTTAATTATTATTATAATATCTATATTTCTTACCTAGAGCGTCTCCAGTGAAAAGAGTTAGATCATCATTGGACAACAGCATACAGTTCACTGATGTTCCTTTCTTCTTTACCTGTACATGGTATAAACACATCATCCCATTAAAGGCATAGTTTAACATTACAATGATTCCAGTTTTACAAACCTGAGATGCATGGCCCTATGTGTTATCAGTGTCTGTGATATGGTACAATATTGAAACCCTAAAACAATTGCGCTTTCAACGGTCATGAAGTGCCTCATAAAAAGTAAAAATCTTTGAGTGACCGGTTTTACCATACTCATTTTCCTCATTAGACTGTAGTCTTATAAAAACCATTTGGAACTAACCTAAAGGTTTATAATTATGATTGCAGCATGAGGTAAATCCAGGATTTTGTTTCAAAATCTGAGGCAAAGATACCCAATCCCTTTAAAAACAATAACAAGAACAAACAGAAGTTCTGTTTTTGTGTGTGTTATTTTCTATTGAAATTCTTGATTAAAAATGCTGATAATAATATAACATATATGAGCACAAGAAAGTGCACCTTTCACTTGAAATGAATGCCTCTTTTGAGTCTTTGAAGACAATACAATCAGATGAGTGTTTCACAAAGACTAAGATCGACTTTAAGTTGGACTGAACTATGGCAGGTTGTTTGCTCTCACCTACTGGCATTGGTCTCTCAAGGAATGTACAAATCACTGTCACAAATCTATAGAATTGACATTTTTTGAAATTCATTATTGAAGGAAAAAAGATCATAATGATGAGAGCAACCAGTGGCAGGAATGGCCTGCCATAGTTCAGTCCAACTTAACATCAATCTTAGTCTTTGTGAAACACCCCCAGATGTACAACTCACATACAGTCAACAACTAAATTATTCATACCCTTTTAGGCTTCAATGTAATTTTTAAAGTATGTGAAAAATTGATTTGTTACTATTTATGTTTCTTGAGAATGTGACATAGTAAAGCTTACATCTAAAAGTATTCAACAAAGGCCCTAATTCAACCAGTCCACCTTTCATTCTTGAGTTACCAAAATCACAAAACACATCAAATTTTCAAGGGGTATGAATGATTTTGTTGTTAACTGCACATGTATATAGTTTATGGATTTTTTACTTACACAGTTGAATCTACCATACAGTTGGCCATTGTTGTATACATTCCAGAAATGGATACAACCTGAAGAAGAAAAAAAGATAAGAGCAAAATGAAAGTCAGTTCAGAGAAAGTGGATACTCTCATAATTGAAAGAAGAAAAAAAAAATCAAAATAATTTATTGATTTGTTGTGTCTATTTTCACCTCCATATTCTTAATGAGAAGCTAATATTGACCTTTCAGAAAATAACCTCTTTGAAATATGATATACTGCAGGTTTAATGTCTTTTTTGTATATAAAAGTATCTTCTCCCGTATAATTAAAATGTACAAGTACCTAATTTGAATTAGTGGAAAATAACTTGGAAAGTAATAAAATAAAACAATGTGTCCTAAAAGACAGACTAGCTAGCCTAATACTTTCTGTTTAACTTTTAAGTTTGAAGATGATTTGGCACACTTAAGTTTTTACAAATGTATTCTTAAAAAAGTTTTTACAAATGTATTCTTAAAAAAGACAATAACATTCAATTTGTTTAAATTCTTTAATTGTGGTCCTTCAAGTTCAGACACGATTTGGAGAACTGCCTAAAAACACTGCTGGTGGAAAAACAAAAATTATGAGTAAATCAATGGCAGATAAAGGTGTTTTTTTTAAAGTCTTTATATACAACAGAGGTCCCCAATGTTTGTGTCATTTACTTTTGCCACAGTAGGTATTTACAGGGTGGTTTACTGCATCATGAGTGCAAAAGGCTTTAGAATCTATATATGTATTCATTTCCATATAAATACAGTAAAAACCTGTCTATAAAGACCACCCAAGGGAGACAAGAAAAGTGGTCTTTACAGACAGGTTCCTTTAGTACATGTTTCAATGAGAAATAATTTTCAAGGAAGAAAAAAAAGTGGTCTGTGTAGACAGGTGGTCTCTAAACCAGGTTTTACTGTACTAACCTCTAGGTCCACTGGCAACGAGTTGAGCTGATTCTTTGTTGGTTCTTCTTGATGGAATGAACAGGACCTTGGATATACTCTCATCACCATCGCCTAAATAAGAAAACACATATTTGTAATATTAAATATCGTGTGTTCAACATACAATATAAAATAGGGTATTTTTCAAAGAGTATTTTATTGGCTGAAAAGCTATCAGGTGACACTTATTAATTTGTTAAATGTGCATGAGTGTGCATCATGACTACCATATTTGTATGGTATATCACAAACAAAAGAATATCATATTGTGCATCCATGCTTGCATTGCATTTGTGGTGCATGTTTGATGTCAGAATTCAAACTGCACGTACGGGTGGGGGATGACTACAAAATTAAATTAATTGCATCAATATCATTGTTCCATGCACTTCCAAACTAAGAATTTCCCTTGTGCACTTATATTTCATCCTCAGCATACAGCCTTGGTGCAGTAATACATCTGCACAACCCAAATCAGTTAGATCAGAAAGAGAGACCGTGAGCATAGCATTATAATATTAATTTAGTTTATATTAATATTATTAATAATATTGGAAATAGCCACTACGCAAGATGCTCAAGGCGCTCCAATATTACCCAGCTCTGCTAGGCTACCAATTTCGGTGCTCACAGCATTCAAGGAATTCCTTCCTACCAGTACCCATTTACATCACCTGGGTGGAGAGTGGCAAATGTAGATTAATGTCTTGCGAAAGGACATTGGCGCCACGGCGGGACTCGAACCACAAACCCTGTGATCCAAAGTACAAAGACGCATCCACAAGACCACAACAACTCTACGTAATTTCCTCTCCCAGGCACGTACAGGTGACACAATTAAAATAACAATTAGAAAGAAATGAAAAATCACAAAGTAATTACCTTTGTATTTTTCATCAGCATCATCAAAGTACTTGGTGCTCTGTATGTGAGAGTAAGCGTAGCCTGAGACCAGGTTCCAGACGATGATCTCTCCGTCATAGCTTGATGTAGCTAAGAGGGATGGCGGGCACGCTGAGACGGATAGAATGTCCTCCTGGTGACCATTTTTCTGCAAAGGAAAAAATAAAATTCAAAAACTTATTTCAATGTGTAGAGGTATAAATCTTCTATAAAGGCCATGCAAATTGATGGTAGGAAAATTTAGCAAAATAAGAAAATAAAGCTTTGATTCATCCTGTAGTTCTTGAAAAACGATACAAAAATTATTTCAAGGAGGGATGGTGGCCATAATAACAGATGGAATGATCTCTGCATTCAAAGTTTCGACCTCAGCAGCTAAGCATCACATTTCAGTCTGTAAATTGTCCAAATTGTCAATAGCGATACCATTACTTCATCAATCAAAACAAATTATTTTTTGCTATGGATTAGAGTTTGGATTAGTGTTTAGGTACTTAGGGTTAGGGCTAGGTATAGCATTTAATCCAACGTGGAAGGTACCAATCTAGTTAGTGTAGGAAATTTACCCTGGAGAAATTGTTGATTGAGCAGTTTCATATGCTGGAATACAAGAATCTTCATGATTTCTTAAGGGCAGCCATTTTTACGGCAACAAACTAACTCCCCCCAAAAAAATTTAGAGTTGGTTCAACTGTGATTCACTTATTTCATGACATCTAACTTTTGCCGATCTAAATCACTACCTAATATGCAAATACTTCTTGCCCCCCAAGTTTCTTATTGTTAAGGTGACTCTAATGCCCTTACGTACCTCATCATCTGTCCATCGTGGCATGGGTCTCTGTACGTGTCTGAAGTCTTCACTAGAGTCCGTGTAGACATTGATGGACCTATCCCATCCTACAGAGATCACATAACGGTTCTTGTTCATCTCGATGTATACCACATCCGTCACCTCATCGTTGCCTTCAGCTGTTAAAGGAATAAAGAATAAACAATTGTAATACACCCAAATATAACACTATGGTCTCATTTACCCAGGAAAGATTAATACAATTCTTTCTGAATGCAAATAATAAATATTTGAATTTCTATATTACTTGACTGAGCAGTGTGTTTTGTATACTGTTTAATAATTGTAATAGAATCCTAGATTTCTGTGACACTAAGGGCCCTGCAATTGTCATTACCTTGGTGTTGCCTGGTAACCATTAATTCACATAGGTCAAGAGGGAAAATGGGGGTAAAACACCTAGTCTACAATTATAAAATGCAGGCAAGGATCAAACACAAGACTTCTTTTTAGAGTGTCAAGAGTCTACATCAAATTACTAATCAGAAGGAGGAAGGTGAATCCTGAAGAAAAAAAAACTTTTGCATTCTGAAACCTTTGTGATTTGTTATGAATGGCAGTGATTTGCGGCAAGAACATTTCACTACTTTCAAAATGTAATGTTGGGATTCATTAATTTTGCAGGGTGAAACTTTTGTGAATCTGTGCAGGGCGTTTTGAGCCTTCCAGTAGGAAATGATCCGATCGTCTACAAGTTGGTAGGCAACCGACTGGGAATTTCTTTGAGGCTTGAAAATATCTAGCATTTTAGTAATATCAGTTTTAACATTTGGGACATTCATTGAGAGGAAATTACATTACATTTCTAAAATTAGCTTTGACCCACTACAAACTAAAGCACCCATTTTTACCTTTCTCCAGCACTTTGAGGCAATGCCCATTGTTGTAGTTCCAGATTTTGAGCCTGCCGTCCCTCCCTCCCGTGATTAACCTTCGACCTGTGTTGTCAAAGGACATGGCTGTGACGGCGTTGTTGTTGTGAGCTTGGGAGAACTCGAAGACTAGGTGGCCCGTCTCAAAGTCCCACAGTTTGACAACCTGCAGAACAGAACAGTCACTCAAAACTATAATTTGTTTCCATAGCATTGCTTACATTATAATCTACAAGAAAGAAGCGCCATAATCTGTGTTTTTTCATCCATGACGTACATGAATAAAATGTCACTCCCCCAAAAACATCTTGATTTGGATAGAACACTGAAAATCCTTCTCACCGTCAATGTAATAGATCATAAACATGTTCTTTGCAACTGATGCAACAAATTCAACAATATTCCTGATATGTTTTATTCCAATTACATTGGGTAACCTCTTGGTACTTCTATCTATAAAATAATATCACAAGAACAAAACAAAATTTGATGATTGAGAAGTAAAAAAGACCATGTCAGAGGCCTGTTTATATTCTTCAGGATCCCATAATATAGTAACTTTTGTTGAACCCAAACTAAGATAATTTAATCCCATCAGGAAATACTGTGTTCCGTTGCACTTGTGACATTTTATTTCAGACATCAACTGATAATGTGAGTATATACTTGGTCTGCATTATATTGTAAGGTGTTAACCATTAATTAACCATATTGTTTATAACACATTCAAAATGCCAAAGATGGTGTGCTTACCATACCTATAATGTTAGTGACAAGGCACTTTCAGACACATTTATTCAAAATTGCTTTTGATGATTAACTTACTAGGTTCACATTGATTTATTTGCATTTTCTTTTTCTTTTTTTTTTGTTTAATAAGTAATTGTTTATCATTGTAATTTGTTTGTTATAGCGATTAGAGACTTCGATGGTAAGCGCTTTATAAGCACTGTTTTCATTATTATTATTAAGGCAAAAAGTAATGTATGAGAGCTGTTCGAGCTTACCGAAGCATCAGACGTTGTAACTACATTCTTGAACTCGTTGTTGTACCTTGCGCAGAGGATGGGTGTCCGGTGGGTGGTGGGGATTTCTCGTAACTCAAGAGATCTATACGAGAAAGAAAAAAAATCCTCAGTGAATAAAATGATTTCAGCATTAAAACAATTAGCTGCTTCAGGGTTGAAGTTGTCAGATAACTGTAATTCCTAATTCTTCAAATAATGAGAAAGAGAGTAACATGATCGTAAGGAAATAAAAATGAAAGTGAGGAAAGAGGAAAGAGATAAGAAAGAAAGAAAGATGAAAAGACGAGGAGAGGGAGAATGAGAGAGGGGAAATAGAGAGAGAGAAAGAGAGAGAGAGAAAGAGAAAGAGAAAGAGAGAAAGAGAAAGAGAGAGAGGGAGAGAGAGAAAAAGAAAGGGGAGATAGAGGGAGATGAAGCGAGGGATAGATGGAGAAATAAAGATCAAAATTAACAAATAGATAGAGTGGAAGACAGAGTTTGGATGTTTTAAAGAGGTATCACATCTGGACACTGCTCTGAGGGATAGATGGAGAGATAAAGAGCAAAGAAATAGAGAGAGAGAGTGGAAGACAGAGTTTGGATGTTTTACAGAGGAATCAAATCTGGACACAGCTCTCTTACTTGACTCTGTGTGTCAGCATTGCCATCTGATCTGTAGCTACAACAAACACCTTTGAGATTGTGTTGTAGTGGGCTGCTTGCAGGTCCCCTCGAATCTTGTGGGTCTTGGGACGGATCGTCAGCATACACACCTGGTCTTTTGTGTCCCACACCTGATGTAAAAATAGAATACAACATTGTTTATGTCATAACTTAAAGTTAACGATTGTAGACATTAGGAAAGTGAAATTTCTTCATATTTTATGTTATTAGAAATCATTAAACTGTGCAGTGATATGAGACATATTTGAAAGACATTTCAATATTTACATTAAACCGTCAGAAAGACCATTCTATTAGTAATAGAGTATTAAAAAAGGTACAGTATCACCCCCCCCCCCCCCAAACAAAAAAAAAAACAAAAAAAGGAAAATGACCACCACCAACAATTTTCTTTATATATTTTTTCATTGATAACAACTGGGAGAGTGCAGATTTGTCAAGATCAATATTTTTAGTTGGGCTACACATTCTCAAAATCATGTATTGTGTACAGTTGTCCGAGTAGATAATAAATTGAAAAGAAGATACAATTTCTCCAGTACGACCTGTTGAATCAACATTTAAAGTAATGATTCTTGCTGCATTACATAACACATAGGCAGTTCTGTGTACTGTATACTCAGCTCAAAGAGTACAAAAGTTCTTTTGCAAGACAAGCCATACCAAATTCTTACACCTCCAAGATTGCAGGAGTAACTAACATGATCAAGAACAGAACCAGTCTGCAAGCGAGGCAATGATAGAATCCTTCTAAAATAATGTCCGCTCTGATTTCCGACTACATCATAACATATGGACCAAAAACACTGAGAAACAGGTGCGAACAAACAAGTTGAGAATATGCAGAGCAATCAGTTCCAACTTCCAACAAGACATGAAGTTGGGAATCTTCCAGCTTCCCTTGCTCCTAAACAACGCAGTTTCAAGAAGGGTGACCAACTTTAACCACAACACAACCGATCTGCGGACAAGGCAACACCAGAATTCCTGCCAACCTACCAACTTCCGCTCCAGTTTCCAGTAACATCAAAGTAGAGCGGTAAGACACAGGTGTGGACAATATACCTGAGAACATCCCAAGGAATCAGTTCAAACAAGACATGAAGTTGGAAATCAATAGCTCCCCCTCCTCCCTAAGGTTCTGGATTTGGGCCACTTGAAACAAGAACAATTGGTGAACATTTCCCCAGAGTGACACCCCATTCCCTCACCTCTTCAGACGGGCTTAACAACCGATACACTACTTGGGACTGACGTCATACTGGGATTGTACAATAGCACCCTCCATTGATACACAAAGTAGTATAAATCAATCGGAAAATATACTTTTAGAAGTGGTTGAAAAGCCGGTGTCCTCAGTCCTAAACAGATCATCAGTGACAATTGGGTTTTGTTTCTAATCCTGCACTCATGCTGTGAAATCTTCTCACCTACTTCTTAACGATCGATAGAAAGTTATTTACAATTCTTAAAGGATTTCATTGCATTTTGTGTTACATGAATGTCTAAAGTTATATAATTAGGATGTCTTGATGTACAGTATATTGGACAAAGGACGTTGAATAAAAGCAAGGACTTTGAATAAAAGCAAGGAATATCTTTGAGTAACTTCATTACAGCGCTTCATTCAACGCATTTCTTACGATTTAAGTTTCTTTCATTCGGATATAAATCTTGTTTAAATAGGAGGTATTGATTTATATGTCATGTCATTACACAGTAAGGAATTTTGATAATTATGAGGAATTCTTCACGGATAACTACAAGTGCTTCTCCTTTCAGAAACTAAATCCTTACTTAATTGGAATGTCTTCATCAGATCATTCAATATATCCTCTCTGTCACATTACTCATGCCAAATTTGAATGCCTTACTTTTTGTTTACGTAAAAACATATAAATCAAAAAGAAAATATAGTCCTAGAGATAAATGGCTCTTCATTTTACTTATGTAGGACTAACAAAGCAAGCCTCAGAAGAAAAACAAAACAAAATGCAGTTGATGCATGTACAGCAGAAATTGTTGAACTGAGCATATCATATTTAAAATCTGGCAAAACAAAACTTGTATTTCGAAAATTACTAAGGGAGTAACATATGAAATCTCAGAAAGGCAAAACACTCTTTAAAGTTCATCAACATTTTTGATCTTTACTACATAATGCTCCTTATTCTTTGTAGAAATTTTAGGGTTTTTTTAACATAAAAAAATGAATATGTAATAATATACAATGTAAAGATAGAAAATATGCAACAGAAAATCATGGCATCCATCATTTTTTACAATACAATGTATTTCAAGCTTACCAATTAGAATCCTAAATATTACTCCAATAACAAGCTCCTAAGAGACGTAAGAGATGTGCGAAAATCAATCCAATCATAAATGATTCTAGTCACCACACTTGTCGCAAATAATAATCATTCAAATGAAACCTTAATAGACAATGTTCCAAAAGAGAGTACAAGACTGGGTATTTAGTGCCGTTCAATGGAAGAATTAACTTCTTAATCCTACAGTTGAGATGACAAAAAATGAGAAATTGAGTTTAAGAGTGAGGCAATAAGCTTAGCATTATGGTTCACTTGAGAAGAAAATTGAGGCCCAACTCTTTGTCTCGCATACCATGGGAATTGATTATTGGAAGGGCATAAATCAATAATTCTCTGTTTTGTTTTTCAAAAGTAGACATGCCTCTATAACTTTACATAGCATTCCTGCCTGTATTTTAAAAGACAATGCTGTGTACTATTCGGTGAATGGCCTTCATTCAAATTCATTTAATTTGCTTCCTCATATAAGCCCAAATCGTGGTGAAAAGTATTGCTTTTGTCTTAAGTAAAGAAACAAAAACATTAAGGTTTCTCCAAAAAAAATTGTGCCGTAATTCTTACTCTATCTTGGTAAATCATTGGATAGTAGAGTTAATACGGTAACTTCTTTATATTTATGGCATGACTTTGCATGCAATTCAAGAAGAGAAAAAAAGAAACAGACATTGGGTATAAACAGCTAAGATGGACAAAAATACTAGTTTTTATGACCTGATTTTGGTTGCTTATATCTAAGTTAAAGAAAACAAACAGAGCGTCATGTACCAATTTTATCTACTCATTTAAAATAAGATTTCATGCCACGTTTATCCAATCAAATAATTCATCAAATTAAAACATGTAGATCTTCTGGTCTATTCTTGATTGTATGGTTAAGATAATTATCACTCAATATCATGACAGAAATTACACGAAATGTGCCTTGATATCTATATTTCTCTTTATAAAACATAAACAAACAACAACAAAAATGATTTACAGTTGGCTGCATTTCCTGTTTGCAACTTTTTTTCCTGCACTTTAATAATACAAAATTATTATAATTGACAAATTGGGTACTCTTGAGATAAATAATAAGTGAACAAAAATACTGTGTTACAAAACAGACTGGCCCAATGTACATGTACAATCAAACACCTAACTTCCAATAAATGTACCCCTAACTTATTTTCCCCATCTTATTGATCTGGGCATACATTGCTTAGGCCCGCCAAAGTACTTATAAATGTGTCACCAATAGAATAGGATCAATACTGGCTTCACTCTCACAGTCCATTGAAACATGAATAATATAATGAAGCAGAACAACTGGAAGGCAACATAAAAAATTGGGTAACAAGTGATGGGAAATTACCCTCACGTCTTCTGGTCGGTAAGTAGGTTAAAAGCAGAAGAGCAAATACGAGATAACTTTTGAATGTTAAAAAATCAATCTATGATTATGTTCGCCTTCACACCTCCAACAAGAAGGCTTCCGTCGGCTGTCATTTGAGATTATGATGACAACTCTACACGGTAATTACAGGGCTGTTTTCTCATTTAAAAGGACAGTTTAAGATCTATATAAAAAATGAGGATTAAAGGCTATGTTGTGGCCAACAAGATAATAAGACGAAAAACAAAAATCAAATGCATCATTTCTGAAAAAAAAAGACAGCTAAACAAAGAGTAAACTTGAGGTACAACCAGAAGTAGTCAGAGAGAGAGAGAGAGAGAGAGAGAGAAACACAAACAGACAGACAGAGTGTGTACAGGTATGGGTTGTGTGTTCTTAGAGATGGAGAAAGAGAGTGACAGAGTGATGGAGAAAGAAAGTCACAAAATTGTTAAAACTATCCTCATTATGTTTAACAGGGCCTCATGGCAGACCACCATTATTGGTGATAATGAGTCAACCTGTCTAAATATCAGAAGAAAAAAAAAAAAAAATTAGAGGGAGGGAGACAGAGATACAGACAGAAAGGCAGAAAAAAATAAACTAAAATCTATCTTACCTTGATTGTTTTATCCTGAGATATACTGTAGATTCTGTTTTCTGTTGGTGCTATGAAGAGAGAGAAGATTGGCGCATTATGCCCTCTTAGCATTCCAGTGGGCTTGCTGAAATGAAAATTAGTTGAAGAACATCATAAACTTCCAAATTAAACTTTATTCTTGTACATGCGTAGATAACAGATACAGCTCACAGCATTGCAATTAATCATCAAAATGCGCAAATTGATAGACAAAAAACTTCCCAAAGTCCCTCCAGATGGACCAGTACCTGTTCAAGTAGTAAGGGTGAAACGTTGAAATTGAAATATGCAGTACATGTATCTAAAAAAGATGTGGAAGTATATAGAATAATACAAAATAAATGAATCTGCATATTTGTATGCACTCATACACAAAAATACACTGTCAAAAAATGATGATACAGTACAAAGTAACAGAAACTACCATTGCCTGGTTGCCATTGTCTACTGGAGCAAAACAAATATTCAGTGAAAACTCAACGTTATAGAGCAGAATTTAGTTCTGGATCCTCCTTGATCCCAGCAGATGATAGCCAAAATAAAGATTTTTGTACCAACAAAAACAATTAAACCAATTTTTAAAAAATGTAAATGGCTAAGAAAAGTCGCCTGAATAAAAATGAAATCCAAATCATCTACACACATGTACAAGCAATAGCAAAGTACCAATGCACATCTCTCTCGAGGCAGCTTCATGTACAACCCGACAAGTGAAGTCTGATGAAAAGTGATTATTTGGCTTTTTGAGAGTGCAAATGATTTCTCATGCATTCTACCCAAACAAAATCAGCCTGATTCCCTAGCTAATCTGTATCCAGTATTAAATAGATTTAATCGTCTTAAATTCTTAACTAGATTAATCCTTCTTTCTGACGACCCTTCCCCCTATATTTCTCCCTCTATTACTCTCTCTCTCTCTCTCTCTTCCCCTTCTCTCGCTTTCTCCCTCTCTCCCTCTCCTCCTTTATCTGTCCTGTTCATTTCCTGATTTGGAGTTACTGTCTGAAGACAGTGGAAAAAAAACATAACATACAACGTCAGATCAATACTGTAAATAAAAATAGTAGAAACACCATTTCAATAACAATAACAATAACATTGTATTTTGTATTGTAGACAGTAACTAATTGCTGTTCAAAAGAGATTTTGAATTCATACATTACTAATTGTTATTTTCAAAACCTTACAAAATCAACAAATTACTTTATTGCTGTATTTTTTAATTTTTTAATGTGTTCACAACTTCACATTGTGTGATAATCATTACATTGATGTGCAAGTGAAATTGTTTTAATTCAGCCTACGGGCTGCCAGGTTCACTATTTTAATAAACCATACCATGAATTAATGGAACATGTATGCATTATTCCTCCTTACTACTGGAATCGGCATGAAGGCCTTCACCCCGGTCCCCCACTCCGGGGTCAGAGGGACCGCATTCATGTTCCCAAAATCTCTGGTAAAGGAGTACTTTGCATTCAACAAAGTCTAAACCTTCATACACAAAAATCTGGCCCGTATCGACTTTACTCATCGGAGATAGGGGTTTGCTTTCAAAGGGAGGGAACATGCATAAGCGTACGCTAAATAACACTGAGTGGGGCAGGGGGGGGGGGCGGGACTCCACAATTGAATTATTGATGTCGAGTAAGAATACAATAGCCTATAAACGAAGACTCCCTTTTATTAATTCTGCAACTGCACACAGCACACTGAATGATTTAAAGAGGATTAAAGAGCATTAACGCTAATGCCTGAATTATCCCCAAGAGACAGAAAACATTTCTTTCTTTGTCGCCCTACAATCACAATTGATGATACATTAAAAATATCATTGGATTATCAAGTAACCCATGCTAGACATGATTAGGTTAAGAAAGAGAATGTTACACACCATCCCAAATTGGATTCTTTGGTCGATACTTATTCTAGACTTTATAAAGAATGGACAATTTTATTCTTTACATTTGTGAAAGATGGAGGATGCTACATAAATTGAGACGGAGAAGAGGAAAGAGTTAACACAAGTAGCCTGACCCAAATATTGATTGTCATTGTAGCATTACATAATGTCTGCTTTAGTAGGATCTATTTCTTGTCAAGAATGCTATTTTTAGTTGGTGTCTTGAAATGGAATGTGTTATGTTTGTCAACTGGAGAAATAAATGATGAGGGATTTATAATATTGCCTAGATAGAACTGAAGTTCATTTAAAACAATTATTGTCTTAATTAATGTAAACTGATTAATGTTTCTTCTAAATGGTTTTTGTGATTAAAACAATAAAAAGTAAAATGAGATTTTGGATTAGTAACAACAGATGTTCTATATACATGTAGTTCATTTTGTTAATTAATTAATTAATTAATTGTTAAGTAATTGCCCAGCTCCTTCCTTTATACCAGCTTACCAAATACATGAGCTGATACATGTACATTTCGACATTGAGAGCATTTGTAACATAATTTTCAACTTCCTATCTTTAATATGTGCAGGTGGCTAAATTTAGTTTAAACTTCTGTCAAATTTAATTTCTTTCCAAAATTTTGGATACAGCTTTTTTCTTGGAGACCGAAATCTGGGCCGTACAAAGCACAGGTTTGTATTAAAATGAAAGTCAAGTGTTGCATGAAATCCGAGATGTTTTACTGATTATTATTATGAAGTTTGACACATCAAAATGAAAAAGATATATACTTTAATAGTTCTTACCTCTTTCCTGATATCCACTATGGAACATATTCCATATCAATAAACACATGAACAACATCATGTCAGCTACTGTACTCTACCACATGAGTGCACGCACCCATCCCCCAACTTCATTTAATCATATATCTCACTTTAATTTAGCTTCCCCTATCCACAATATCACAATATTGATCTGAGCCTTAAAAATTTCCACACCTGCAATTGGTGGTCATTGTTTGTCCAACAGAGCTGCATGACCGCCAAACAATGAATACTCTTAGAATGAGAAAAAGTTGAGGCAATACATTGTACAAAGCAAGGGATAACTGATTTCTAAGGCTGCATCTTTAACCCCCTCAAATGAAATGATTATAAAACCCCTTCTGCTCCTTAAAGGTCCTGCATTTAGTGTTATGGAGGCTATGATGAAAACTCTATTTAAAATTTTTGCCATATCAACAAGATGACTAATAAAAAACTAAAAAACTAACACTGAGGATATATCAAATGAAGTAGGTGAGCAAGGGACACCTCCCCCCCCCCCTCCCCACATCCGCAAGAGTATTCATGAAATTTGAACAAACAATGAAAAGTAGTCGATTTCCATTTAAACAAAAGTGATATCTTCTAGTCCTACAACATGTACCTTAACCGATGCTTCGTTTTTACTTCAACTACGTTTACATTGTGTTTTAGAAAAATGTACCTTTATAGGTGCATATCTATACCCTTAAGATGTTAAAAACAGATTGAAAATTTACAACAAAATGTAGGTACCAAAGAGACACTTGTTTTAGATGTTATTTGCATTGCTGTTTTCATTTTTTTTCTTTACTATATTCACACCTAATAAGGCACACTGACACTAATATGGCAACATTTGAAAATGATGCTTTATAACTAATAGGTATATGCCGGAGACAAAGTAATTTAATTTTAATTTTATTTTTATGGAATGGTGATTTAATGAATACTACATTCATGATTTTACACCAAGCAGTGAAATATCTCCCTAGGTTTACACACAGCTTTCATCTTTCATCAATTACATGAACCTCATCATAAAACCATACAATAAATAAAAAGATTGCATTTCCTTCTAACAATCACATGCCTCATGAATTTATTCTAGACCAGAGAGCATTATCAACAAAATCTGCCATCAAGAACCAATATGCCCATGTCGACAAAAGACTATAAACTAAAGCGTGAGCCAGATTTGCATTAAAAAAAATCTTCCTCACCACATTAACCAACAAGGTTAAATCAAGATTCTCATTAAAATATAGCCTTCATTTTGATTAACCTAACAACAGACCGCAACCGTAACCAAGTCTAACAAACCAACAATCAATAACAGATCCGGTCTAGTAATTTTGATTTTCCGCATGTACCAAGTACATTTTTGACAGATGACTCTCAATTTACTTTAATAATTAATTAATTAAGTCAATAAAAATAGAATGTCTAACAGGTAAAAGAGAAACCTTATCACAAGAAAAAGCTTGACCACTTATGTGTCATGAAAAAAGACAAGAACACATGTCTGAAAAGAAACTAGATTGACAAAAATATATATCTCTTCTATATTTTCATAGGGAATATTGTAGATTTCCCTTTTAGCAAACCTACAATTATCCTTAAAGATAAGGTTTCCTTTCAGAAAAATATACTAACCTTGAAATACATGCAGATAATATTAAGAGACTGCTTTTTGACAAACAAGCAACAATAATCATCAGAGAACAGTCAACTCGCTATACACCCATGCACACAATCTTATATAAGTTTGGCTGCACCAAGTCAGAAGAGCCATTTTTTGTTTTTTTGTTGGCGCTGCTCAGTAAACAATCTTATGTTATCAACTCTCTGTAGTGTGCAAAAACTTTCTACAATAACTGGGGGGTGTTTCACAAAGATTCTTAGTCGAACTTAACTTGGACTTAAACATTATGGAGAACCATTTGTAGCCTTAAAAAAAATTATATTCAAAAGCAGAAATTCAAATTCAGACTTCGACTTTAGACTAATAATAAAAAATATGAATGATTTGAATCAATATTTTAAAATTTTAAAATAACTTTTACAAAATATTTTTAAAGGTGCTAACGGCTTTCCATAATTGTTAAGTCTAACTTAGAGATAATAATAATAATATGTCTTGTTTACCCAGGGTAGCCTCATCAGTATTCATACTGTTCTACCTGAGGGCCCTGCAATCATATTTTTACCCCGGTCATCGGATTCAGGCTTACCCGCACACAATGTATGCACAGTCTCCACTCCCTTGGGAGCATTCCAGCCAGGCATCATATTTACATGCGCCCACTTGCTAATCTAAGCACATTAGCTTTCGCATTCTAGAGATAAATTCAACTAAGGATCTTTGTGAAACACCCCCCAGGACAGCTTCATGCACTCACCTTGGTACATATGGATTCCACAGCCTAAGGATACGATCCATGCCACCGGTTGCTATCAGGTTCTTCTCCTTGCAGAAGTCAAAGGTCTTCACCCCCTTGTGGATCTTGAAGACGGTCTCGTCATTGTCCAGTCGTTTCTTGGCGTGACTGTAATGCATCTGGTTGAGCTTGGCCCGCCTGTCGGCCGTTGTCGGGCGAGGCCCGTGTTCCTTGCTGTCTTTTAGTTTGGACCCGACGTGGGTACTTCCAACCGTGCAACCTATCAGGGTGAAATGGAAGTTTTGATGGGTACAAGTCGCAGAAGGTTAGAATTCGCTGACACCAGACTTGGTGGAAATACCATCAATGGGTGTACAAGTCTCAAACACAGCAAACCCGTGGTCCCATCAAGAAATAAACTCTAGTCTCTCAGAGAGTCTTTGGGTGATGGAATGTAAGATAACGACTTTACCATATGGAGGGATGGGTGAGAAATGCAGAGCATTACATTAGGCCTGTTTGTTATAAAACTGTTATTTATAACACCTGTAAACACCTGAATGGTGTCGAATTACCCATGAGAGCCAATGCCTATGCGTCTCTGATGAATAAAAGTCCAACATATATTCAAAGACCACTCAAGGGAAACAGACACCAACCTCCTTTGTGGGTGGTATCATTTTATATTAGATAGCTTAGACAGATACCGAGATGTGATTGGTCCAGAGCTCGTCACGTGATATCAATTGCGAGGATCCAAATTGTTATATTTTCCTGGCCGGTCACTTTTCGGTGTTATATTTTACCGGCTGGTGAAATGAATATATTTTTAATCAATGCATGTCGCCCTCTTGATGACTGTATGTCACCAATTACACACATTACACCATAACCGAGGGTCATTTTATTTTTTCAATATTTTTTCATGAATTTTTTTTTTCCTTTGAAATTATTTTTTTTGAATTTTTTTTTCTTTCCCGAAAAATGCTTTTTAGGGTAAGAATTTTTTTTTTTCCTTTTTTTTTTTTTTTTTTTTCCCCAAAATTGTCTTTGATTTTTTTTTTCCTACTTGAACTATCTCGACAGATTATTTTTACATAATTTTGATTGTCCCCGAAAAAAAAAAAATTAAAATTTCGGGCAAAAAAAAATATGGACCCCCCCCCCCCTCCCCAAACAACAAAAAACAAACAAAGGCTATCTAAGACCCCGTTCTCACTCACTTTGAGAGCGCTCCAAGTTAGACCGCTCCAGACCGCTCCAGAGGAACGGGTCTTGAGGAACGGTTTGCGAGCGTTCATACTCCGAGCAGTTTTTATGGCTCGAACCGCTCCACGAGTCAAAGTGGTCTTGTTGCTATGGCAGCTCAGGTAGGCGGGTCAATTTTTTCGCGCATGGAATCCAAACCGTATGTACCGTACTACATGTTTCGCACGCAACGTCACTAGCTCACTTCCGCTCAAAGTACGCTTTCCGTTCACATTGCACGTTAGAGCGCTCTGGAGCGCTCTTAATAAGACCCGCTCCTCAAGACCACCTCGGAAGGTGGACTTCTGGAGCGGTCCAGAAGTCCGCTTCCTGGACCACTTTGAGCGTTCTCACTCACGTAAGAACCGCTCCTGAGGAGCGGGTCTTAGTTAGAGCGCTCCAGAGCGCTCCAACGAAGTGAGTGAGAATGGGGTCTAATATAACAGTTATTGACTGGCAGGGGGTGTAATATAACATTATTTGGACCTGAAGGGAGTTATATTTTCCCTCGTGACCATATTTTCCCTCTTCGGGAAAATATAACCACTTGGGAAATATAACTCCATTTAGCGGTCCAAATAATGTTATATTACACCCCCTGCCAGTCAATAACTGTATAATAGGGGTCAATAATGACAATTTTCAAGGGAAAAAAAAAAAAAAATGGGAGTCTCTGAAGACCGATTATAATGTCATTCTATACAGTTGATCAATGAAGGAAGTTTGACTGTACCGAATACAGATATACCCAAGTTGGATATACCAATTGGTTTATCTACATCTAGTTTGAAAGAGACTCGGACAAGTTTGTCCTGTATAATCTAAAGCACTAAGTTTACAATTTTTGAAGTAATTATAAAAATGATTGTAATATCATCACAATAATCATGACATGATTGCAATACAATTACAAAATAGTTCAATAAAATGTATGAGGCCTTTCCAAGCAAACATACAGTTTTCAAAATTCTGAAATCAAAGAATGCCTTACAAAATAAAGTAACATACCAATTACTAATGCAGTGTTCTCTCTGTTTGAGCAGGAGATGATGGATCGGATATCGTCATAGTACTTGATATCTCCAACCCAGTCGTCATGGACCTTCCATCGGACAAACTGGGTCAAAGGTGAATGGGCGACCTTCTCTAGGGTCACGCTGGCAATGCCTTCCGTCTTGGGCAGCTTCTTCCATGTTCTGAAACGCAAGAAGTTGGGGAGTAACAGAAAAGGATATTAGGGCAAAGTACTCTCTACAAGCTTAGCTCCACAGAGCATAATCCTACAACTTGAAAGAGTTAAAAACCAAAATTTCATAATCATTTACATTTATGTTAAATCAACACGTAGACTAGTAAAGAGATCAAACAGCAAGGCTTATTGAAACATAAACACATTTTTCTCATTATTTATTTCTTTTATTCAACCACCCTCCCCCCCCCCTCCCCCCCCCCCACCCTGCATAACAATGATAACATGACAAATTTTGAATATATCTTTCAGTTTCATCCTCTCAAGATGCAAAAGTCTTACAAGTTTAATTTCAGATTATATTTTGGAAAGTGGATGAAAAAAGGCCCTTCTAGACCATGAATACACAGTAACATTAATTTCAAATAAATCATGGTCTTGATATCAATTTAATTGTTTATGATTTTAATTAAATTTTCCAACAAAAAAAAGACTAAATATGTACCTTAGTGTCTCCCCTACTCCATTGATGATGATGATGTTGATGCATCCTTCACTATCTCCATAAATAAGATAGCATTCATCAAATCCTGTAGCACTGTTCAGATCAAACAAAACATCAATTCATGAATCTTGCTTTCAGATAAATTATAATGAAAGTGAATCATTTTTCACCAAAATAAAAAGCAATTTCCATACATAATGCAGAACTAGAAAACCTCATACATGATTTGTGAATTTTCATGCAGTGATATGATTCAATAACAATGAATTATTGCAATTCACTTTAGTTTCTTGCAAGAAAATGGCCAATCTTAACAGACTACAAAAGTGATATATCAATGCATGTGACTCTCTTTTAAGATGAACAAAAGGAATAAAAAAGATTTGGTGAATGTTTATTATGTACAGTATAAATATGTTGATTGCATAGTGAGAATACAATGTCCATGCAACACTTCACAATTTCGTTTACAATAGAACAAGAATGTGAATGGGCACTGGGCAGTTTTTGGCAGTTACGGCAATAACAGAAAGGGCAGTAACGGTCTAAAGGGTTACACCCTCTATAATAGGAATATCAGTACATAAAACTAAACAGTGCTTACCAGTATGTTAGTTTGAGAGGTGTAGTCTCCAGTCCAGTCACTTGGCAATATGGCTCAAAGGTGGAGAGTTCATAAAACTGAATTTCACGGTCACTGTAAACAAAGAAATAAAGGGGATATATTAACAGGGATGGTACATTAGGTAGCAACTCCATATACTGTACACTTGGACTGAAAGTGAATAATGATAATTTGGTGGTCATTCACCTGTGATTTATACACATTGAAATTTCCATGTAATTTATTAGCTATTTCTCATGAATTAGTTTCTCATTTCACTTGCTGGTGAAAGTTTTTTATTCCTAAAGAAAAATTTATATTACTTTACATGAAATTTAAAAAAAAAGCTATTTGTTACCCCCCAAAAAGGAAATATGTGTTCAGATTTGAAATACATGTAATAATTTAAGAAACTTGTGGAAATGTATATAGGATACACTGTCTTCCTGTAGCCAAACTGAAGTGCCTGTTTCTTGTCTTTCACAGAATAAACCAAAATGAGGCAAAACATTTTGGTGAAAACAGTCCCATAGGAGTAAGTGTCATAATGAAAAAACAACATAACTTTATGATAGATGGCAAACTTATGCATTGTTTCATTTTTCGATTCAAACAAAAGAGAAAGTTTCAATATAAAAAAAGAAAATGAAACAATTTCTTACCCTGTTCCTACAATGATCTTGTTAAACTGCGTCATCATCACAAAGTCTGTTACCCATTTAGGCTTCTGTCTTGTGGTATTCTGATCAACCTGAATTAACAAAGCACATGGAAATATATATGTATTGTTTGGGAAATAAACAAAATCACATCAGAACTGTTGACATGTATAACCAAGTAGGAAACAAGAAGAGTTCAAAAGAGCTCCGACAGCTCATAAGCAGATGAAATTATATATTTCTTTACATATATTTTCCTCTCCTTTCTTACCAATTCATGTATTTTTTTGTTTACATAATTACATATTTTGTCAAATAATTCAGCTGAATTATACAACCAATAAATTTAGTAGGGTACATGGGATCAAATAACATCTATGAAGCCTGACTGAATAAAGGAGAACAGGCTGAAGTTGTGCTATTGCTATTGCACGAGAACAGGGATCAATGAAGTAAACCTTTCTATCTACATGTATGTTATCTGACTGAATCGTAATTTGTTTTCTAAATGTTAAAGTGCGAAAATGATGCACTGACAGCTTAACACCCAGTTCTATTCTACAGTTCTGTTCGATACTAACATTTGTATTAGTAACTTTTCTTTTTTATATACCGGTACCCGGTATATACACAGTATATACAATTTTGTTTTATTATAATTGTAATAAATCTCATATCTTCCTAGAGAGATTATCTGGTCAATGATTTGAAAGAAATGAAATCACCTAGTGGCACTTGATTGTTTTAGAAACAACTCAAAGCTTTCTGTGTTCAAGCTTAAAATACGAATGAAGTGTTATCATAAGCCCGTTTATGGGTGGTTTTTCAAGTAACAGCTTTAAAATAAACTTGAAAAGGGTACTTGGATGATGAATATAAATGATTCAATACTTACCATGACAGCTTTATATCTCTTCAACTCCATATTGCCACTCCAAAAAGCTATCGTGCCATCCTATAGAATGAAAACAAAAATAGAATGAATGTCAATGTAATATACAAATGCTCCACTTGTGTAATGTTCATGTGGATGACTAATGCTTGATATTATTACTTCTTATATTGCCATTAACTACACTGTATATACAACTATTAATTTTCTGTATTAGTACAATACCATTATTACTACTACTACCACTTCTACTACAACTGCCCAGTACTGCTACCACGTGTTTACTTCTTTCCCTTTTCTCTCCTCATTCTCCTCCTCCTCCTATTTCTGTTTCTTCATCTCCTTCTCCCTCTTCCCCTTCTTATTCTCCTTCTCCTTCTCCTTCTTCCTTTCCTTCTTGTTTTATATCCATTCATTTCTCATTTTTTCTGTCGCTACTAATACTAATAATGCTTTTGATGACTACTACTACTACTCCTACTTCTATTTCTACTACCACTACATCTACTACTACTTCTACTACTACTACTGCTACTTATACCACTATTACTTCTACTTATATTTGTACTACTACTACTAATTCTACTATAATTACCATCAGGACCACTACTACTACTATTACTACTATTACTACCACCACCACCACCACTACTCTTCTACTATTTTCCTACTCTACTACTCGTATAAGATATATTTTACCTGACTTGTAGTGACACACGTGCCATCACTCATGTTGGTGACTCTGAGTACAGGATCTCTGTGGGGCGAGGTAAGGATGATAGCAGGGGTGTGGAGGTCCACCTCCTTCTTACGTAGATAGGCGTCCTCCTTCTCCTCATACTCGAGCTGCATGTAGGTACAAAACTCATCCTGGAGGAAAACAAAAGTAGAATATTGTCATTACAAAAAAATATCAATTATTTTGTTGTACAGTCAAACCTGTCTATAGCGAACGCCCAATGGAAACACAAAAAGTGGCCTTTGTAGACAGGTGGTCTTTGTAGACAAGTCACTTTAGTACATGATTCAATGAGAGACCATTTTCAAGGGAAACAACAGATGCAGACCTGCCAACCTCTGGGGTTCAAAAACTGTATTCTTTAGTGTCAAAAGTTGTATTTTACTGACAAAAGTTGTATTCTTGAAAATAAACACGGATTGTTACGCGGATCAATGCCTCTTACAGTTTCTACCTACAGGAAGAATTTTTTTTTATTGATCATTGGTTGAATATGCATTATTTTGTCACGACTGGTGTGTTCGATGAACCAATAAACATCCCCAAATTGCCGATGTGAGATGCTTGTAGGATACTTTACAGGACAGAATGGACATTTTGCCATTTGAAAATGGCGGACGCACACACAAAATATTAATAAAAAATAATAATAATAAATTAAAAAACTTTTTTTTTTTGAAAATCGTATTTTATTAAGGAAAATCGTACTGTCGTATTTGCTTCTAAAAATCGTACTAAATACGACTAAATCGTACTGGTTGGCAGGTCTGCAGATGTGGCCTTTGTAGACAGGTGGTCACTATTAAAAGCAGGTTTGACTGTATGTCTATGTTCCGATATGGCAGAGGGAAATAATTACAAATATATGAATTTCTTCAGTCACACATCTATGAAACTGACCCTGAATTTGCATGAAATATTGTAAGGGGAAGAAAGTTGTGGAACATAGGAATGATGCACATGGGGAAGCTTACAAGTTGAGTTTTTCTTGAGCTAGCAAAACTGGTTATCGACAGAAATTTGATTTGATTTGGATGATTTAGTTTCGACTTTCAACACAAACAGAAACAAAATAAATATTAGTAAATTTACAGGGAAATTACTAAATGATGAAAGGATATCAAAATGCAATGGCAACATCTAACACATAAGTTCTAAAATTACATTTCAGTTGACTTTAATGTTTAATCAAGTTATAACAAATGATACAAGGGGTAAAGATAAATATTTGCACAAGCATTTGTTGTTGTTGGGGGGGGGGGGGGGTTTGGCATTAACATTAAATCAAATAAAATGAATAAAGCAACATTCAACTTACAACCAGAAGTTAGCAATAGTATTCACTCAGTTACAATCTCGGCTCAAATCAGGCAAGGAACTGACACTAATGAACGATGACTTACACTTCAACTACCCACCATTGATTATTAAACAACCAATCAATACACTTGCCTTAGCTACCCATTGTAAGCCGAGACGATGTCGATTCTATTTTGCTCGGTAGAGCTTGAATGTCTCATAAACCCATAATGATTTCTGCGATGAAGCTTACAAGCCTGCGCCATGCAAGGTCTTTCCTCCATCAAAAATCAATTATCTTTTGTCTCACGGATGACATTAACGATTGTGTTGATGATTTGGCTAAATACACAAGGATGTCCCATTTTTGATTTTGCGGTACCTGCAGCTATTAAGGTCAGAAACCCGCAAGGAGAAGAACTGCATGGGGCTGGTTGCCGAACAACCCTTAGGGTCGTGAATGTTGTGGCTATTATCGCAAAGGGGCGCTGTTCAGTGTTTTGTGAAAACCACATTCAAGTTTTTTTTGGTCTTCTGCAGGGTGCTTGAATTCATTCATCTTGATAATGAAGGTACTTTCATTAATGCTAAATCTATATAAGAATTTACATATTTGCATTGTAACAAGAAGCTGGTGCCATATAAGGAGTTAGATCACAAAAAAGCTACATTTAATTAGACTTAAATGTTGAGAGCTTGACTTGACTTTAAACATTTTCCCAAGATCCATTCTTTAAAGGTAAAGACCAGTTTTGGAAACGCCCCCCCTCTAAAAAAATGAAATGGAAGCTCTATTACCAATCATGTGAAAGAATATGTTTTGACTAATACATGATGTTAAAAAATTTGACGGAAAACCGCCTACTAATTGATATATTTGGTAAATTGTTTTATCTATTTGGACGTGATAGAAATAACGGACGTGTCGCGCACGTGTGCGTAGTCCCATATACATCTTTCTGTGTACAGTGCTTGTAACTTTATGAAGACTAGGCCAAATTTCTTATCATTTTGATGATTCCAGAACCTTGCAGTATACACACCAATACTTATATGCTAGATGATTAATCTTTTCTGATCGATTCCACAACGTTTCTTTCACAATGCAATCGCATGACCATAACTGTTCTTTATCTTTAAAGTAAACTTTTTTTTTTCAAACCATCATCATCTCACACAAATAATTTGTGTATAAACTTTAACAAGTTCTAGTGATCATCAATGGTTTGTTGTAAAAGAACTTGTGCACATGGTAACAGAAAAATAAATATATGTATGTTCATCCTACACACGTATGAATAATACAGGCACATTACATCTTTTGTGCATTTATTTTTTAGTTGATGTAAAACAAAATTCAATATTCTGTCACCTATTTTATTGTGTATTCATTTCCTTTAAGGAATGCAGGTGCATGCTATTTAAGGATATTTCCGGTGCTCTGAGAGGAGCAAAATCATACGCTATTGGGGTAGCCAGATCGGATAAGCAGTTTCAAATAGCTTTCATCAATATTTGTTTGGCAGCTTTTGTATAATTTTTTCTGATTTGTTAGATTTCCATTTCAACTGTACAGAATTATATAATAGATCAGATAATGTATTCCCATCCGATTCATCTTTTCATTAATAATGATTAAAAGGGCAGACAAAATATTTTTTTTTAACTACATATACAAATATTGACTGCCTCGAGGGGCACAGATAAAACTACCCCGGTATAGCCCAAGGTGATCTTGAAACTGTACTGGCCCTAAGACGAAGTCAAGGGGCATAGTGCAGTTTCAAGATCATCTAGGAGTTACGTGTATCGCTATAACCGTGACCCAAAATTCAACAGTCAATATTTGTTTTATATACTGCATCCAGATAGTGGAATAAGGAAAAGGGATATTTTGAAAAAAACATCCTGTTCAAAACGTGTTTGAAAATGTGGTGAAAAATACCAAAATAAAAAAGAGGGGTGCATGTATCCACTGTGCGCATCCATTGTTGACTTCAGGTGCATCTCTTGAGTTCTTGCATTTTACGCGCAAGTTGACTTATAATGCCTAGTCAATAGTTTTCGCTATACTGCCCAGCAGTCAGATGTGAATTTCATACCTGCAGTTTTGACCATCAGAGACCTAGGATCTTTACACGTGGTATATAAATATCTTTCAATCTAAAACTACAGAGATAGACTATGAATAATAGTCACTTTTAGTAACAACTGTTGTTATGGTGGGGGGGGGGGGATGAGAGGGGTGACTGATTTTAAACACTTACCCAATCAATGGTTCCTTCTGAATTGAAATCTATTTTCATGAAGAGATTTGTGATTTCCTCATCATTCTGTGGGTAGAAAAAAATAGGGGGAAAAAAAAAAACTTTGTAAGTTTATCATAGAGTACAAAATTGTGGTCACTCACTTGTCCTTGTCCAGAAATAAACAATTTACAATGACTTACAATAGGTAATAATTAAGGTACACCGGATCATCTTATTTTCCTATTGACATTACTGTTTACTAGGTTAATGATATATGTTTATTTTGCAAACGAGTATTTTTTTTGTAACTGTTCTGTATAAATGTTATAAACGATGTAAATATGTTCATTCAGGGCCCAATGGAAGACCACTACTTGTTGGTGAATGGGCTACCCTGTCAAAAGATTAGAAATAAATAAATAAATAAATAAATCTTCCTTGTCAGCATACTATCTGCTACACGTAAGAGCCAAAAAGGCATTACCTCTTAGCCTTTAAAACAATGATAATGCCCTTCTAGCTCACAACAGATGATATAATGTATATACTCAAATACTCATTTCTTATTGATGGATGCTCTTCAGGAACTCAGAGTCTGGTTTAAAATAGACCCGTTTCCTACCGGTTTCCTACCCGCCTCTACCAATGTAACAAGATAGCACCACGGCCCTTTCAATTTTTTCAACCTCCATAAAAAGACACCTGCACAAAGAGACTTCCCTTTCCATCAAGGTGTTATGTCAAAGCCAATATGTATCAACAGCTGAGCGCCATAAAGGCATTAATTTCATATACCCTGTATATCATAATAAAGAGTTTAACACCCTTCTGGCTCTATAAGCACACAAGACTAGACAGATGCACTTATGGTGATGCGATCCAAGGTCGTATCCATGACGACTTGATGGATGATGGAGAATGGAACAATATCATGCCTGTTCATCAGTAGCCATTGGGTGTTATATTATGCTGATGCTCATTAGTCTAATGAAAACAAAACTGAATTCTATACATACATTGTAATCTAACCCTAGCATCATTTTTCTAGTATGATTATTTTTTAATGAATGTCATACCACTACCTGATTCGATTAAGAACAAAATTTGACTAAAATGATCACATGGATGAGCAGCATATTGTAGATATACCGTATTTGCCGGCGTATAGGCCGCAGTATTTTTGGAAGATAAAATATCAAAAAGTCGGGGTGCGGCCTATGCGGCGAAAGAGTAAAAAAAAGATTTTTTTTTTTTTTTTTTTTTTTTTTTAGTTTTTTTAGTTTTTTTAGTTTTGATTTATGGCGCTATGCCTGGCAATGTCTCCCAGCTCAGTAATCAGTGTTGACTCACCACTCGGAAACTACAACAACACTAAGATTTGTCTGTCATCTTGGTTTGAAAGTAATCTTTCTAATAGATCTCAATATGTAGTTTATAATAATAATTCCTCAATTTTTTTTATATAACAAATGGAGTACCACAAGGTACTATCCTAGGACCTAGTACTCTTTTGTTTTTAATTCACATTAATGATCTTACACATTCTTCTAAAAACGACATTGTTACTATTATTTTGTGACAAGTTTACAAGCACAAATCAGCGCCTTTAACTGCACCTCGATGTTAAATGAAGGTCCTTCCCCGCGTGGGTTTTCGGCAACAAAACAACAACAACAACCAAAAAAAAAAAAAAAAACTTTTTTTTTTTTTTTTTTTTTTTTTTTTTTTTAATGTCAAAATCGGGGGTGCGGCCTATACGGCGGTGCGGCCTTTACGCCGGCAAATACGGTACTGTAACCTTTTCTGCACCAAATGCAGAAAAACCTATCAAAATAATATAATACCAATCTTTTAAGTTGGAATTCATATAGAGAAAAGTGGATTTTCTTGGGTATTCAAAAAGGAGTCTTGCTTGAAATGCTTCAATCGAATGGTACATCAGTTGAATCCTCAACAAAAACAATTAATAATTTGGTGGGCGGAGGCATACAAATATATTTATCAAATGAGTTTATTGAGAAATAAAATAATCAAGATTTTAAAAAGTATTGTCAAATTCATCTGATTATTTGTCTACCCCCGGTAGCCCTTTTTCCCAGTCGAGATAAAGATCTTGTCTCTAGGCAGACTGGTTAGAAAGAGATTTGTATCAGTCTCAGGATCAATGAAATAAGACAAAGAAAGTTTGCTCAAAACCTATCTGGTATCTAAGGGTGCATTTATTGGGTCTTGCCACTAGATATGTACATATCGTACCCCACTATAATACTTCACTATACGATCGTGATTTGCGGGATGTCGCGTTTATCGTCTCTTCACGATTCACAATAAGGCCTTGTCTCTGCACAGCTGCTCTGTGCCGTTTGACCCGGGAAGCAGACAGTTTCTCGGAGGTCAACTTCACACACATGCATGCTTGTACAACAACATGACACAACACATGGCGCGCTAGCCTCCGAACCGGAAATTAACCTGGGAGGTCCGATTTGTATGTGGGGTTCAAAACAGCTTTGCATTTATCATCTCTCAGAAACGTGATTCTGGCTGTATGTCACATTCAAAACACACCTTTTTGCGTCTTTAGATAGCCCATATCTAAAGACCTTTAAAAGAGGCTTTGCGTTTATCACCTTCTATAATTCTTGAATAAACGCACCCTAAGTAATTTCAAATGTGCTTTGACAGGATAGTTTGATAGATTGGAAAAGTGATAAATTAAAAAAAATACATCATACATGTACATAGGCTTGTCTCCTATTACAATGAAAATAGAGCATGAGAACACTAATCTTAAAGGTACTATGTCCCTTTTGCAGCCAACCTCAAATTCTGTAGAACTACATGTATGTGGGAATTATGAATACATGTATGTCATGTCCTGTCTGTGAAATTTAAACGTAAGCAGTGTCCTGATATTCAAATTATGCAAGGAAACCTGTTTACTTGCTATACTTCACTGTGAGACACTATTGAGTGACTGACTGGCTTTTTTTCTTCTTTGGTAACATACATAAAATGAGCTGTAAAGGATACATGAGCATTTGTCTAGATCAATAACCCACTTCTTGTGATGGCCAAGATTAAACTGATTGAATCTGTGCGCAGCATAAAACGTATGACCATTCGGTGCAATTGTCTGAAAATCAAGATTATTACTTTTGGGCTCTATAGCCCTAAAGTCGATTTGACAACTAATAGTCGTTATTTTCCCACTTGAAGACATTTTCAAGCCCCACCTTTTTTAGGGAAGTTCTAAATTAGTATCATCTTTCATATGCCGTTGGAATTTAACCTTTTCATTTTTTTGGCCTGCAAATGGGACATAGTACATGTACCTTTAATATAAGAAAATCAGTGTCAGGTTTTTCATTTGTAATGCAGATAGCGAGAACGTTTCTAGCTTAAACGTTTAAATTACTAGAGTATGGATACTCAATTATGTAAAACTTGCTCCTCTGTCCCTCCACCTCTTTCTGGAACCCTTTCGTTTTGTGATTTACAATTGAAAAACTGACATTTATTCAGTAATTTGGACATGTATGAATTCCTTTTTATACCAGAGCCCCTTTCTAAGAATGTAGAGCTTGATTTAATTTCCCAGAGCCAAATTGCTCTCAACTCAAATGTATTTGTTAACCGACCTCTACAATTGCTTCAAATAGTGAAAGACGTTTAACATACTGCTACAGTATGAATACAAAACAGGATATCAAGAGATAGTATCATGAGTTTTTGTGACTTACAGAGAGAATATAAGAGATCGAAAGAGTAAAATTAGTATAGGAGTTCTGTCCAGCATGGATATTCACTCATGTGAGGTAAAATAAATATATCAGGTGAGGTAGAATAAATAAAACAGAGAGAATGAGAGATTGAAATAGTATCTTTAAAACAAATAGAATTGGTATAGGGGTTGCCTCCATCTTTATATTCGGGTGGGTAGTCTGGCATTCACAAGTACAGGATATTCTACTTTAAGCATGGATATTCAGTCACTTAAAGTAACTTTGACTTGTTACTGGATGGCAGAGTGCCATAGTATAATGTCTGCTGGCTAAAACAAAAGAAGACATTTTGATTAATTACCTTGGTTCTAAGGCTGAGTGAACCTCGTAAGACAGTCTTGAATTCATCCAGTGACAAGGTTCCACTTTGGTCCACATCAGCTTCCTGCATTTAAAGGGAAAACATTGCAACATTTGAAAAAAATATTTGCTGACGAATGGAAATGTGTTGTCTTCAGACAATGTAGACTCAAAGGAGTTTCGTACTATAAAAACGAATGATAAATCTCACGTAAATCTGTCTGTGTATGGAAACAAAAAGGCACAGAAAATATTTAGCGCTTAGAGACTTCGGTGGTAAGCGCTTTATAAGTAACGTTTTTATTATTATTATTATTATTTATGAAATCTTAAAGAATACAGAGTTTATTGCTCAAATTTTTAAAGCATCCCCTTCTTCCTCTCCCCCCCCCCCCTCTTTCTCTCTCCCTCACTCTTTCTCTCTCTTTCTCTTTCTCTCTCTTTCTCTCTCTCCCTCTCTCTCCCACTCTAGCATTAACTATCTAGGCCTACATTTCAATGACATTGGGGAAAACTGAATCTTACCTCAAAGAATTTCTTCAAGCCATGCAGGTCATCAAGGTTAATCTTTTCTTCAATCTGTGAATACATCGAGAAATAAAAAATAAAAACATAGTATTAAAGGTTTACATGTAATGTACAAATCTGTTTTCTCACCTCCTGGTTCAAGAAAAGTCCTACAAGTTACAATGTGTCAAGACTAGCCAACATGTACCAGTACCTGTACATGTATATCCAGTTTTCCCACACACAAATTTTTTTTTCTCCCTGTGCAGTATTTTCTTTGTAAGTCTACAAGTAAGAATAACACATTCTAACTTCTAGACTTAACAACTATGACTCTAGAGTCCAGACACTGCCTCCATTACAAATCCCTATAGCAACGCATATAAACACATTGATAGTGAGGCACGGACGAGCGCCTTCTTTCAAAGCACAAGCAGGACCCTGATTCTGATATGCTTTTGAGACGATCAAGAGATCTTCCCTGGCAACTTTGAGTTCAGATTGATGAATATCTTACCATCTCGCTCCACATGATGTCAATTTCATTAAGATTTGGTTTCCAAGAAAGAATGTACTAAATAAGGGACGATTCCTGAGAGAAAGCCATTGCACATAAACCTTGTCACACACACTGGTCACACCATGTCTTCTGTTGAAAAAGCTGTACATGTGCATGACTACATGTACGTCAGTACACATCATGAAAACAACGAAGGTATATTACACTTGGGCCACATTCCAAGATCTTGGGACCACAGGTCATCAAAATCCCGACCTCTGGTAATTTGACACCTCTACGAGGGCTACTAAGCAAGCAGAAAGTCAGATATATTGGTAATTTAGAAGTTTACCCAGCAATCAAGCGAACAGACCAAGTAAACATACTGGCCCCAAACTGAAGCAATAAAATCGTGTACGAACTTGAACTTGTCGATAAATGTAGATCCTAATGATATCTCACCATACAGAAATCCTCGCTGTCCTTCATTGCATGACAACAATGCATGAAAAGAAATCATAAACTTTCAAATGTTGTGGGACCAACGCCACGTTTCACCCAGCTCTTGGTCCTATAGCAACCAACTGGGAGCATGCAGCCAACAATCCCTTCTGCTGGTACCCTTCTGTTGGTCCGCTAACTCCTCTTTTGATGAGTCTGATGAATGATTCTTCATATTAATAGGTCACAGATTCAAAAGAGTAGAATAGAGCAAGTGCTTCAGACATTGCTTAGATTCAGTCGAGTAGAACAAACAAACAGTAGGCTAACCATCTGAGGCTATTAAACTCAAGGCAATTGTGGCTTTCCCAATTTGATAGATGTCATTTAGTTCCCCCAAAAGACCGATCTCCTTTTATAACTAACATGCAGATTACTGGGAGAGCAAGAGACAAACAATATATAATCCATAATGTAGTGATTGACTCTTTTATTGGTACAATGGTTTAATCAAGAGCTTTTCAAACAAAGATAAAAAATAATACACATGAAGTACAGTTGTAGGCTACACTGGATTTAAATATGAGACAATGCAACAAAAAAACACCCCCCCCCCCCAAAAAAAAAGGTGGGGGGGGGGGGGTCAACAAAATGGATACTGTATCATGGACTATTACTGTTTGTTGTTGTTGTTTTGCTCCAAAACAGTATGCTTATTATGCTGCACATTGCACTTAATACAATCAAATAATCGAAGAAGGAACTAAAATAATCTTAGACCATCTTTATATTTATCTTTTATAACGAGCAATAATTTGATGGAACAGATAAGTAGTACATGTACGGTAAATGTTTCTCTTGGTTACATTTATTTCCATTTCCAACACTCTTTTTTTTTTTTAAGTCAAAGCGCATAAAGTATACAATCCATATGAATATAGTTTAGCCTGCACCAGGGGAAAAAATACACGGGGGCTCAGGGCAAATGAGCCCCCAAAATGCCAAAAAGAGCCCCGAAAGTCATAAAAGTGCCCCCAAAAATTGCATACAGTTCAATGAAAAACAAAATAAAGAGTGTTATTTTCATGCACACACTCTATAATGTAAAATGAATCAGTCATAATGGCATTGTTGGTTGAAAGGCTTGCATGTGGTCCACAAAGAAAGTCCACCCTGATATCTGGTTGGTTTTAATACCAGCAGAAACATTAGAGGAACAGGTCGGTAAAAGTTTGAGCAAATTCTGATTGAAAATGAGAAAGTTGTAAATTTCTGAAGTTGCTATCAATCAAACACAAATTTGCAAATCTGTGACATATCTTGCCAGATCCCCTCCTAATTGCTGAACGGTAAGTACATGTATAACAATATTTATTACAAAAAAAAGAAAGAAAAAAAAGATTTCCTCTCAAGAAAAATTTAAATCATACATGCACCCTAATTATACATGTAAGTTATTGCAAATATATTCGTATTCGACCCTGTTATGCTATAGTCACATTACCCAAAAGTAGCCTGCTCGGCGGCCGAGCGGCGAGTTTTTAACCAATTCTGCCCGGCGGCTGGCCGGCTACCGAGCGACGGCCGCCCAGGCACCGCTCGTTTTTAGGGCATCGCTTGGTCGCCGCTGAAGTTTTAGCGCGGAGTTAACAATTTCAACAATTTGGGCGGCGCCTGCTCACTTTTCACTCGCCGCCTAAAATACGCTCGGTGCCTGGGCGGTCGCCGCCCGGGCACCGACCTAATCGCTGGGCGATGCCTAATTCCAGCAGCGACCGAGCAGGCTACTGATCGGTCGGTCGCTGCTCTGATTTGTGACCATAGCTTTAGGAAAAAAATATATTCCGTCTTCAATAACAAAGAAAATGAAAGTTTATGAATTTTATGTAAAGAGCAAATTGAAGAGGACTCAGAGAAGCTCACATGGTACTTAACAGTGTTGGCGCATTACCAATTTGTGTTTGATTGGTCGCAAATTCATAGCTTTCTTATTTCTGATCAAAATTTACTCAAACTCTCACTGATCTGTTCCTCTCATTTTTATGCTTCTAATCTATTAAAACCAAATTAATATCATTAATTTCCAAACACCCAACAGGGTACAACTGTACATATTGTAGGGATTTATTTTGAACTTCTGAAACTCCCCCTCATATCCATGATTCATCCCTTTCATATTAATAGGTCATCCCTCATTCACATTCACCCTTTTCATCCACCATCCTTTCATCTGTCTATCTCTCTCTCTCTCATTGGTTTCAATGTTCACCTGATGCAGTCAAGCTTATAGTATAATTTACATATACTATGAATATTCAATATATACCCTTTGTTTATGTTTGAATATTCAAGATACTTTGTGATGCTGATTTGTACTTGTATGGGACTTTATGAATATTTATTGGTTTCTTCTACTTTGCATGGAATGTATGTGGAATGCTCCATAGCATGCTGTTATGCTTTGACACATTAAAACCTGGTCAGTTAGCCAGTAGTTATCAATCCTAGAACATGTCTGCTGGGCTGCCTCTGTGTTAAGAGTGCTAGGAATTACTGTTAGAACCGCAACCCTACATTGGTGGCAGCGGTGGCAACCCTACAATATGAACAAAACATATTGGTGGCAACCCTACAATATGAACAAAACATATTGGTGGCAACCCTACAATATGAACAAAACATATTCTTATTCTAAGATACTCCATATAATGTATATAATTTACATGTTAAAGGTACTATGTCCCATTTGCAGGCCAAAAAAAAGAAAAGGTTAAATTCCAACGGCATTGGAAAGACAATACTAATTTAGAACTTCCCTAATAAAAATGGGGGTTTAACATGTCTTTAAGTGGGAAAATAACGACTATTAGTTGTCAAATGGACTTAGGAGCTTTAGAGCCAGTAAGTAATAGTCTGATTTTTCAGACCATTGTACCGAATGGTCGTACGTTTTATGCTGCAAAAAGATCCAATCAGTTTAATTTTGGCCATTACAAGAAGTGGGTTATTGATGTAGACAAATGCTCATGTACCCTTTACAGCTCATTTTATGTACGTTATTACCAAAGATGAAAAATGCCAGTCAGTCACTCAATAGTGTCTGACAGTGAAGTTTAGCAAGTAAACAGGTTTCCTTGCATAATTTGAATATTAGGACACTGATAACGTTTAAATTTCACAGATAGGACATACATGATGTATTCATAATTCCTGCAAAGTTCTACAGAATTCGATGTTGGCTGCAAAAGGGACATAGTATCTTTAAATCTACAATGATTCTTGGCATTAGATTTAAAAGTTCAGAATGGATTCTGACATGTAGTCTCTGAACTTGCTAATTATATTTAGATATTTTGCTTTCAACAACATTAACAATTAGAATTTAAGTAGAATATCCCCAATTAGAAATGTGGTTGGACTAAAAAAGTTTAATTGATATTGTTATGTCAACCACATGCATTTAAAGTTCATAATCCAAGATGCCATCAGTACTTACCTTTCAACCTTATTGTTAATGATGGAGGGGGTCAAACTAATGTGGGTTTACAGACCCCCAAAATGACAAAAGAATCGATGGGCCATTACTCTTCCTTCCATTACTGTCTTAATTCCAACTTTGTCCAAATTTCATATAAAAGACCAATTGATGAAAACCTTTGATCTACGGTACTCAATGTAATCAACTTCACAAAACTAATCCTTCTCAAAGGATCAGACTACTACTGACCAGTCAATCAATTATCTCTTCTTCCTCAAAGACCAGGTTAAAGACTTTTATTATGAAGAAATCTGAAAGATAATTTTGTTTGGATGTGGAAACTTTTCTATTTATTCCCTTGACAGTATTTTCCTTGTGCTGGGAAAAAAGAATGGGATAATTCCATGAAAATGTCAACTTTGGGTGAAAATACAAAGTGTGTTTCAACCTTTTTCTTTTATGGCAGTGGAATACACATGATTGGATTCTACAGAGCACTATTTTGAATTTATAGTTTTTTTTTATATTTCAACCCCAAATGAGGAGGTCTAATCCCCCTGGCCAAACTAGTGCAGAGGGGCTTTAAAGAAGGTCAAAGGTCAAGTAGATATTTGTCTTGTCTGTCATATCATGTTTAGTGTCATAAATCATACCACTTTTCTTATTGAACCAATTGGGAAGGCAAGATATTTCATACTGTGGTGTATGGACAGCAATTTAGATTGAACTTCTTCTTCTTCTTCCAGTTAAGTGCCGCTTCGATGGTGATGAAGATAATCGCACTGGTTGTGTGTGTATATGTGGAGACTTTCACAAGTATCCTGTTATTCCACATTTTAACTTGTTGTTCTTGTTGTGCTTAATAAGAATCAAAGAAAAATAGCTACATGTAGGTTGGCGTGTTACATCATAAGACAAATTCAAGTAGGCCTAGCTATGATCAAAAAAAAAAAAAATAACATCATTGTTTATTTTTTAAATGGAAGAATTTCTGTAATCAAATAAATTAAATTAAATTAAAAATTCAAAGACCAGATACTGGATAGAAGGAGATAATCTATTGACTTAACTCAGAGTCATTAAAAGGTAAAGGTAAAAAAGGTAAAGGTAAAAAAGGTAAATAGGGTCTAGAGAAAATCTATCTATAATCTAGTAAATAAATGTCAGACTCAGAGTGAAAAATACCTTGAGTGATGTCCCAGGAGGTGCTGAAGTTGCATAATGGCGAACCCTTGCTGCTTGTTCTTTGTCCTTGTCAGTAAGACCATCCACAGCTCCAAGAGTCATCCTCCTAGCTGGTTGTTCATTTTTTACATCAATGTCCAAGTCCGCCATTCGGTTCATCATCCATTTGGTATTCTTAGCAGGTGCAACATTCGTCGCATTTCCACGCCCGCCAGCTCCCCGGCCTGCTCCCCTTCCCTGGCCGTACAGCCCCGGCGCTGCTGTGGCGGGACGTCCATTCTCAAATGAACTAGGCTGCGCTCGGGATTCAAGTCTAGCGGATGCCGAGGATGGCCTAAATGGCTTTCCCGGCCTCTTTATCGATGGCATGGTACTACTATTCATTAAAATAAGTAGTTTGGAAAATGAGTTTTAAATTTATGTTTCGTCGATATGAGCACAAGTCGACCAGTCTCAACACTCACTATTTACACTCATCTGGCAGGTTTTGACTTTTGGCTTCCACTGCACACTGCACTGCACTGTTCTTCGCAATAAATCTCTCAAAATATATTCACTTTGATATTCCTGATCCGTCTCAGCCATGCCCAAAAGGTGCTATGTAGAAACTTTCACTTGTGAACGTCCTAGATCGATAGAAAAGTTCTAATATGAAATTTCGCCAAGTAAGTCTTTTTGGCTTTGGTCCTGGTTCGAAATTAGTTTACACCAATTTGCACCGTGCAATTCAACCCGACCTCGATTTGCGTTTATCGATATGTATTATGCACGAACAATTAATCAATCCCCCTTTTTTGCACTGTACACACATGATACACAAACCGAGCGATTTTCTGTAGTCTGGATTTCAGTCTCTTGTTTGAATATAATGAAAATTTGGGAGCATCCCGTTTCGTTTGCACCATTTTCTAATCACATTAATATCAGAATATACAAATTTATATTGTATAATATAATATCGGTAACATATTTCGTGATTCTCTCCATTTTTTATTTAATATTACTCAAAATGTGGCCATC
The DNA here is from genome assembly GCA_035222895.1 of Strongylocentrotus droebachiensis. Taxonomy (NCBI): domain Eukaryota; kingdom Metazoa; phylum Echinodermata; class Echinoidea; order Camarodonta; family Strongylocentrotidae; genus Strongylocentrotus; species Strongylocentrotus droebachiensis. The sequence goes on along the minus strand of JAVYIG010000184.1, from coordinate 546,747 downwards.
AGCGCACTATGTCTCTTCGGAGTAGACTAGATTCTACCAACGGAACTCCCCCCCCCCCCCGATAAAGCTTCGTCTGTAACTATGGTTGCATTCACTAAACGGCAGAGTGCGCCCCGTTGGACGTCAGTGCACTGAGCCGACTCGAGTTTATTTTGGTATACTCATCGTCTCTGTCTATAATACATGTCTTCAACAAAAGAAAACATGCTCGAACATTTATAGATCGCTGGTTCTTTAGAACTTCCAAGGTGCAAAATCCATTTTTGTTTTCATGTTGCTTGGAGGTGGCGTGTATCTTGTACCAGTATTTGAAAGTTTATATAAAATGGCACTTCTATATTTTCTGGAATTGTTAACCCTGTTCACAAACAGAAACTTAAGTTACAGCTGTATTTCTAATACTCATATTCACCAGTAAAGTCTAAATTGTTTCTCTATTCAGTCAGGAGAGAATCTGCCATAGGGACATGATGGTAAATTACTAGATCTGACTTGGAATGATAGATTAGGGGGACTTTCTTCAAATTATATTCCTCAACAGTTTCTGATCGCGATGATATAGAAGCTAGTTTATTGTAATCTAATTGTTATTTAATATAATTCAAGATAAATAAATTGGTTAAACAGTAATATGGCGTGTAATTGTACCACTATCGCTAGCTCGATCCCCCTTACTACCTCCCCCACCCCTTCTCTCTCTCTCTCTCTCTCTCTTATCTTCTCATCTTCTCTCTCTCACTCTCCCTTCTTCCCCAACTCTCTCTCCCTCTCGCTCTCGCCTCTCTGTCGCATTTATTTCATATACCCTGAGTTTCGGATACATATATATATATATATATATATATACCTAATTGGCTGGCATATATTTAATTTAACAAATCCTGTAGAGAAATGCATCAGAAAAGCTTCAGTTATGCATTTGAAGTGGGTAGGAAGAAGAAAAAAAGTGGTTGGAAAGTATCATAAACTAGCACCAGCAAACTGCTTGGGATTGAGAGGGCTTCAGTCATCACAAAGATTTTGAGGTATCACTCAAAAAGTATACATTTTTACCAAATTGAACAAATGTAAAGTTTATCAAACCTACACCACAACTGTCTACCACAACTGTAACTGTCTACCAATTTTTTTAATTTTTTTTTTTTACTGGAACTCAACCTAAAAGAAAATCTGAAAAAGTTCCATCTCAATAAAGATCATATGTGCACACACACAAATGTGAAAGAGAAAAAAAATAGGGAAAACAAATGATGAAAACAAAAGAAATGTGGAAACTTGAGTTCAATAACAAACCACAGATAATGACGTATTTTATTTGTCCTAAAATGCATTTAATAACTCTTGAGTGTGTTTGTTTGTGCTCAGTGTCAACAATATATAATTTACTAAAACTAATCTTTCAAATCATCAACTTTTAACGAAAAGCTACAGGCCTCAAAATCGAGCATGGAACATGAATATTTGATACTCACTTTATGTACATGTTGACATATATCTTCTACTATGGCGCAATCAACAAAGTTGTTACACAAAAAATACACATTGGTGATGGTGACAATGTCTACAGCACAATTTGATCATTTTCAGTACAAAAAAAACTATTATAATGTACATCGTCACATTCAATGCTAAAAGAAAAACAAATTAATATATTAAAATTATACATATGTATCGATTCAATAATTATGTTGCCTGGGCTTTCAAATGATTCAGTTAAGTAGTTTATAACTAGGGAGAATAATCAGAAAAAGGTCATAAACATCATTATTTTCTGGTGTAAAAAAATACATATTTAACCTGTCGAATCACTTGATAAAGAACATCTCAACCAAATTTGTGGAAAATGAAATTAGTATTGCTGGATTTCAATTTTGGTATGATTGCCAATTCATACAGCATTTTTGTTTAATGGTTGAGGGAGGGAATTATCAACTTTGCATGTTGGTTTCAAAAGCACATAAAGATGAAAGAACAAATTAAACTATGTCAATAGGCAGCAGGGTGTTAACCCTCTTTCTTAAATGATTCAAAGTAATGACTTTCTGGCTCTGAGCAGACATTTTTTCCTTTTTTTTTTTTTTTTGGGGGGGGGGGGGTTCTTTTGCAGAAAATCTGAATCCTAAGCAAAGCACATACAATGGTAATGGAGGGATCTGATAACACATAACACTCTTATTTGGTCTGCTGAGAGAGAGAGCAAGAAGAATGACTTTCAAGCTCTCAAAAGAATTACTTATTTATCCTGAAAGGCAGTAACTCACCAGTTTATGCAGTGTTAACACCCTTCTGGCTCCAAACAGAAAATGTACTGTAACTGCTTCTGTACAATCTTAACATGTCTGTTGAGACCCAAAAGGACAATAACCCTGTAAAAGTCAATGACTTAAAGCCCTTATGGCTTTTATCAGATGATATGTTATCATTTTGAATGAATGTACAGGTATCATATTTTACCTATCAACAAACACCTTCTCTTTTTCCCAGTAAAAGTATAAGTAAAATGAAACATTTTCCATTGTTATATTAAGTAGTGTTGTACATATAATCAAATAAAATACAATTCTTTAATGTCGATTGATACAAAATAAGACTTTAAGCATCAACTAACTGATTTATCAACCAAATAAACTCTAAGAAAACATTTTATAATTCTTTATTCCACCACTCAATGATTAGCTTTGATTACCCATTATATTCGTAGCAATATATTCCAGAATTTGGTAGGCGAATTTCATATTTCAGACTTGGTGGAAAATACAAAATGTCAGCCTACATACATGTATATCCAACAGCGGCTATTTGCCACTTCAAATTGAATGTTCTTTATCATAAACTATGTTTGGCAATACTCATTTATCAACTGCTTCATACAAGGGAATGTACACAAGTGTGTGATATCAATAATCTTTATTTATTTTCCTATATCTATATGTCCATGATGATGCTAAATTTAAACTAAGGTAAAGGCAACTACATAAACAACTGAACTCGCAGTGTCCATTTTGCCAGCAAAATAGTTTTGACTTAAGCTAATTAGCTTTTAATTGCAAAAAATAAGCCTGTTATTTTATTATAGATTTTAAGAAAAGAAAAAAAAAAGTGTGGGTATTCAAATAACTGTTCTATGATGAATGTACATGTGTGGCCTGTAACATTAAGTGGCCTGTCACTTTTCTCCCCAAAGGATAATAATTGTAAATCATGATTACCATATATTGCTCTAGAGTCTAGACACAAAACACAAACTCTCCTTTATCATACAATTGCACGGTGTTTGTAATTTAGAGTGCTTTGGTTTCAAGTACAAATTCTCATTATTGTCACATGACCTTCAACATATCCTCTAATTGGAGCCAGAAGGAAGTTAACTCAGTTTGTTAAATAACAAATAATTAATGCCTCTCTGACTCTCAACAGAGAGCTGGAGAGCAAGAAGAATGTTAACGTACATATGTCACTCAACAAGAGTTAATGACCATCTGGCTCTAAACAGAGGCCCAAAGATCATTAACCCATGTCAAAGAGTTAATGCAGAGCTGCCAACCTTGTGCGACCAAAAAAAGGAATCATGATGGCAAAAAAAAGGAATTTCAAGCAAAAAAAAGGAATTCATAAAAACGAAACTTACAACCACGCGCGACACACTTCCAATGCAGAAATGTTCATTCATCATGCTGTTTTTTCCATACAAGCAGGCAATTTTTTTTATGGTTATTTTGGTATTATCGGCATTTCATTTTTTTTGGAGAATATTTTTCTCTTCAAGTATGTTTTAAAATTAGTTTTCTATTGAATTTGTGATCAAATCACCATTTTAGGGCAGTTGTTTGACGTGTGGTATGTAAATTATTAAAAAACATATTTTATGAAGAAAAAACGTAATACCGTAATTTGGAGGAAAAAACGGAATGGTTGGCAGCTCTGTTAATGCCTTTCTGGTTCTCCAATGAGAATATGTGACACAGTCCTATTCAAATGCATAGTGGCTATTGGCAACGCCGGTGCATGAAAGCAAAATTCACACGCTTCATATAACTAGCATACTAATATGACTGAATAACACCACAGTAATACCATAAATATGTTATAATCTGCTATTTGAAATAATGGATATGATAATCCCATCACCTAGCACAAACAGTGGGTTTATAATCTTGATCTAACCCTTTATTTCAAACTTTGGCTCAGTTTTTGTTTCAAATGAATTTTTAATAATGAATTAAATTCTTCATAAGATTTGTTTAACTTGAAACTATGACATATTGCTCTACTATCCATTGTGAGACCTTCAGCACATACCCTAGTTGATTCGCATCTATTTGCAAAAATAAGAGGGAGTAGAACATATCTAATTGACTTGTTTTTGCTACATAAAGAATTTATTCACAAGAGGATACAATATCAAATTGAAATAGGAAATTCAAGCCATGTTTAAAGAAGTTCAAATGAACATTTCTTATTGATAGTTAGAATTGACTTGGGTTACTGATTACTTTCACAGGTTAAAAATATCAGTGACGAAAAGGAGTTATAGAATTGTGGCAGATTAGGTGTGGCAGATGGGAGGGGGGAGGAGAGGGAGGAGACCATGCACCCACAAAGTCCCCCTGGGTCTGCCTCTGTTCAACAAAGTCCAGTGATATACCACAAGCTGCAATTTGAGTCTAAATCTCACTTTATAAAAAGCTTGATATGCATTCTGAAAGATAAGATCTGCTCATAGCTAGAAAGGCATTCACACATATCGTTTAAAAGCATCAACAGGGTTAATGCCTTTCTTGCTCTCCAACAGATGATAAATTTATTGGCCATTTTACTCGTGCAATGTAGTGCTAACTATTCACAGGATATTCATAAACCTTTTCTTTGAATAAAACGTACACTGCTACAGAGTGGAATAAACTCACCGTCATGCACACTAAATGATCTGTTCTCACTATGGCTGTTTGAGGAATCACACATGGATAGTTTTAAGTGCTGAAAGCCAGAAAGGCGATAACAGATGTAAATACATGTAACACAGGGCTACCACCCCTCTGGCGCTCAATAGAGTTTCTTCCTCATGCTCTGTTTTGTTTGTTCTTTTCCGTAATGAAAGAAATATATCCCTTCTCTATGGCAGCTGTATCAACAGTATTTGTATTCAGAAATAACGTATACAAACACCTTATCCTTGATCTGTGCTGAATATTTTGCAAATCTTTGGTGAGGTTGTCTATTGACATTTAACATCTTGAAATATTTCATATTTCTTCAACTTTTAAGCACATCACTTTATAAAACAAAAAGCTCAGTATATACAAGGCATACATGTACATGTATTAATATGCAAACATGGCTTTGTTTTTTGTTAGTGCACATACATGTACAAACCATAATCTATACATTCATGTCCCCTAAAGTTCAACACCCCCCCCCCCAAAAAAAAAAAAATCAAAAAAAAAAATCAAAAAAATCAAAAAAAATCAAAAAAAAAATGTATATCAGTACTCTGTTGAGACAGACATGATTCTATATTTGTTTACAACAGGGGGGGGGGGGGGATTAATACAGAAATGAAAACACAAAAATATCTACATTTTGGCATGTCTAATTATTATCAAATGTATATACCATCATAACTTTGTTAACAGTGAGCACATCAGTTTAATAGCAAATAATTCTACCTAATGGCAAGAAAAAATAACCACAAGAAAAATCCTTTTTACACATCTTTTTTTCTTTATGTGTTATATTACATGTGGTTCTGATTCCACGCCTCACTGATCAATATCAATCCATTTCAAAATGTAATATATTTCCAAAATAAAATATTAAAAGTCATCCATTGCTATTCTGCCTAAATAACCCCCTGTTCAAGTGCAAAATTGATAATGAATTTCATAACATTCTTAATGCTTTGCACTAATACACATTAGTCATTGGGGAACTGTAAGCTTCTTTATACACGATCATGTAAAAGTACAAATTAAACTTGGAAATATAAACCAATACCTAGGCCTGAGAGCATGTCATACAATTGCCATAGTGGTTGCAGTCTGTTTGCAAGGATGATAAAATATCAACTCATAAGAATAATAATATCTGATAAAACTCAAAATTATGATGTGTCTAGACTTCTTGTTGCACAAAATACTTTTTCATATCATAAGATTTGTATACTTCTCTTTGTTGATTCCTTTTTTGTGATTATAATTCTCTTCTCATTTATGCTTGTACAGTGCATAGAGAAACTTTGTTTTTTATGCGCTCTTTAAATATTGTATCATTATTATTTATTCAGAATATATCTGACAATATGGTTTACTATCTCCAAACCTAAAAAAGGATGATGAATTTGAAAAATGAATTAATCAGCCTTGAATCAATCTTGAATTGTATTCCTTACATATCAAGTAGAAGAGTGTGATAGGAGAGATTTTTGCACAAACTCAATCCCATGTAATTATCTCAAATGTTTTTTGTTTTTTTACACTTGCATATTGGTATCTGCTGCCCTCTTTAGTTACAATCAAGTCAACATCTAACTCATCCAGAAATAACTACATAGGGAAATCATACAACAAGTATAGAAATTCGCCTGTATTTCTCAACAACAACTCAAAAATCAACAATTAAGACAATCAAAATAAAGTTATAATAATAAATGAATAGAAAAATACAATAAAATAACTTACATGATGATTTTTTAGGTTTTTTTCTGCCAACTTACTGTATTTTAAAATGTCTCATCATGTTCTTACCTTTGTTCTCTATTCATCCAACTATTTCATGCCAACGCGTTACATTTTTTCTTTTAAATAGGTGAACCTATTCTGTATGTTTTGCGCATAAGTTAATTATTAAGAAGTATGCACTCTATCATGAACCATGATTTAAATTATCACACTATCCATCCTTTAATCAAACTGTATTGTGTTAATTATTCTAAATCCATGAATGCTGTAAATGAAATCGATAAGAAATCTTTCAGACAGTGAGATCAGTGTTACCACTATCAAACATGTCTTTAATTTTTTTTTTTTACAAAGTCAAACAGACTGCCACTATAGAAATGAAAACCCAGATGTGAATCATAATTTGAATTTCTCACTAAAACTTTTTCCCAAATGCAAGATTGCTTAATCAGCCAATCCAAAATGAAATCTAATAATTTCTCACAGCCATTAACTCTCAAACGCCTTGAGATTAAGTTCCAATCGGTGTAGGCAATTTTACGTTAAGAATTGTGGTGTCAACCTACAACACTATATCAGTAGCTACAAACCAAATGTATAAATAATTACAAATTCATAATATTTCATTCAGTATCATCACATTATGAAATTAAACACACTATTAATACTATTCTATTTTTTTTAACAAACTGCAGAACCTACACATGTACTAAAAGGACATGTCTGACATAATTATGAATTCATGGAATTCAATTGTCCAAGCAATCAATAACGACTTTTTGAAATACAACAAGATTTATACAACATGCCAAGCGATATGAGAACAGATGCACAGAATTGGTTAAGTACTATTTCAGAAAATGACAAAACATAACCAAAAGAAGAAAAAAAAGTGCAAAGCTGTTTCTCTGTTACTTGACATCACGTATATTACACCCTGTTTTAGTGTGGTTTTAAATGTCACACTTTTTTTTATACATAAATGTTTAAATAAGACTTTGTTTGTGTTGACTAAACAGATGTTGCATGGCCAGGATCCTGCGTCTCTTCTACAAGGTTTTGCGAGGTGGATTCTTCTGCGCCGTTCACCGACGCCGCGTCTTCTGCGAGGTTCCGGGAGGAGGAGTCCGGGTCGTGAAGCTCCACGGTTGTCGTCACTGGAGGTAGAATTCCTACAAAGAAGAAAGAATTGAAACGGATAGAAATGTTATTGAGATCTAAATTCAATTGTAAATTCAAATATGAATAGAAAGAAAACATGATATATAAAATAACCCCAAACTTCCACCAAATATTTTAAAAGGCCATTATGACAAACATGAAAAGAATAAAAACATGATAGCGATACATATAACACAAACCCCAAACTTTCACCACTCTTTTAAAAAGGTCAGTACAATAAACATGAATAGTAAGAAACCATGACACATAAATGACCCCAAACCTTCCACCGATTATTTGAAAAGGTCTCTTTGTGCACATCCCCCCCCCCCCATCCCCCCTCCCCTGCTTGATCAAACATTTGTGTAGCAAAAAAAATGAAAAAATAAATAAATGTTCCTTCATTTGTAAGCAGTCTTCAGAATTTTAGTCCTGGGTCAAGAGCATAGCCAGAAAGACTGGGACCCCATTTTGGGGGTGTTTTTAGGGCCAAATTTCATAGCGTGCATGCACATATAAGGTTGTGGACACCCCCCCCCCCCCCCCCAACTTTGAAGCTAACTTCCTAGGATGCAGTTTGGCAGATTGGCGGGTGCATCCCTTTCTAAGTAACCCCTCCATTCCCACAGGCCTTGTAAACTGAACTTCAAGAGTTTAAATTCAGGCATTTTACTTTTGGCTTTGCTTTTAGATTTTCCTTTACATATATACACTACTGCCTAAAGGTTTTGGCAGCGGGCTGCGGGCGCGGGCAAGCTACTCGCGGGTCGCGTATTTTTTTTGAGTGTCAATTGCCAAAAATGTGAGCAAGTTCGGGCAGATTTCGGGCAGATTTCGGGCAGATTTCGAGCCGATTTCGGGCAGATTTCGGGCAGCTTTCGGGCAGCTGAATTGAACGCACGCGCGGAATTTGGGGGAGCGCCCGAACTTCGGGAAGTTCCCGAACTTCGAGCTGCTTTGTTTACTTTGTTGCTATGCGCCGTTGCTTTGCGCGCAATGTCTGTGAAAAAATGCGCATCTGCGTGGAATGCTAGTGCTACGCGGCTTTGTGATGTCATAATGGTTATCTCCAAACGTCACAATAGTCACTCTAACTCGATGTTTTTGTCAAGAAAACAACCATTAAACAGATTTAATTAACATGCAGTGAACGTCTGCCGAGTCGGCGTTCTCGAACTCATGTCATTTTGTCCAAGTTAAAATAAACACGATGGAAGGACATAGCTAAAAATTAAATCAATTTACCATCTAAGTATTTAGTGTTGAAGTATTATCACTTATTTTGGTACAGTTGTCGCCTAACTTTTTTGTCAATTGCGGACTACCGCAGATTTTTTTCTTCTCCAGGTGGCTAATTACAAAATAGACAAAATTAACCGTCTGGTACGAGGATAAATGCTTTGATAAAACCAGGGAGGTGACCCCCATGATCCGGTAACCCTTGCTTCACACGCAAAGGGGGATTGACTGGCGATTTTTACCGGAATCTGGCGAACAGTTTGCCTTTGCTTTTCTTCATCTGGAATCAACCGAAAATATCAAAACATCCAAATAATTATAAAGACTTACTTCAGGGTTCGTACACTCACACATTTTAAAAATTCCATGACTTTTCATGACTTTCCAGAGCAGGATAATGTAAATTTCCATGACCATTTTCAATGATGAACATGTCTTAATTTAAAGCGTACAACTATACATCATCGCAATACTAGAAAGCAAATCACAAAACTATAAGGCGCACCCCTATTTCGAAGATCCCCCCCCCCTAAAAAAAAAAAAAAAAAAAATCAGAAAAAAAAAATCTGTCATCTTTAGTTAAAAAAAAAAACATTGTTAGTTGTTACTAGACCTTGGTCTAACTTAATTCACAAGCACTTCAACTGTGGCTCGTATAATGAAAAGTGAAAGTATTTTTCGAACACTGAAATAAGACGCGATCTGATCTGGTTAACAAAAAGCCACCAAAAAAAAGCCAACATTGGTCTTTTTGTTAACATCAGATCGGCTCTTCATTCAGTGACAGTGTTAAAAAAATACTTTCATTTTATTACGAGGCACGGTTGAAGTGCTTGTGAACTGAGTTAGACCCAGTAACAATGTTGTTTTTAAAACTAAAGATGACAGAATTTTCCTCCGAGTCCAAACAGAAATGAGGACAGGCTAGTTTTCGTGTGGTGATTCGTTATCTCTTGTGTGAGCTGCATCATACAGGTGAGTGAGCTGAAGACACGGTAGAGCTTCGGCCGGCAAAGTGCCTTGTGACAGGGCATAATTTATCGAGACTGAAAACAAACTGAAAAAACCCTCTCTTCCTTTCAAATTAGGAACGTAGTTTAACTTCAAATAGTAGATCCTATTCTTTATTTGCATTATGTAATTCATGTTGAGACACAGAGATTTTTGAAAACCACTAAAAAGTAGCATTTGAGGACTCAAATATCCTGTTCCCGACTATTAAAGGCGCACTCCCGACTTTCGATATTTTGCTGACGGAAAAAAGATGTGCCTTTATTGCGGACGTTAGGGAAAGCAGCAACCACGAGGCTAGGCTCGTGCTCGCACAATGGACGCCAAATGTGGAATCAAATGCGATTCAGGGTTGCGATATTCGAGTAAAGAGCAACACAATTTTTAAAGGGGTTCTTAAGAAAACACGAGTGGCTCATGATGCATAGTTATTTACATTTAAATTATTGTTTTATGAATATTCTGTGGCCGCTCGCGTGGCCCCTGTCAAATTCCACCAGCCTTCAGCATGGACCTACTACGAACCATCATGATGACAGAGAAAGTGCATGTTACGCAATGTTTACGACTTTTCTGTTCTTTCTACAAACCGCAGCGGCATGCATGTCTGAAGTGAGAGGGCAACTTCACGAAACAAAGCTTTAGTAAACAAATCAAATTTCTAAAGGAAACCGCTTTGTGTGGAAAAGGAAAGTTATTGCCCAGTCACTGAAGAGATGTTGAGTTGTTCTGATGATACCGATTTATCGATGGTGACCGTAGTGATGATGATGGTGATGATATTGATGGACGATGATGAAAATGCTGGCTGTATGTATTGATGGCGATTATAAAAATGATGATGTAGAGAAACTCCAGCCCCCCACCCCCCCCCCCCCCCCCCCACTTCACAAAAATACACACACAAGATAGCATGGCGATAAACAATGAAAATACGTTATAGATGGAAATAAAGATTCGAAAAACGAGTAATACATAAGGAAAAAACAAAGAAATACTTGAGGATTGAGGAAAAAATAGAAAATGATTGAGAAAATCTAAGAAATACATAAAGTGAACACATTTACGAAGGAAACCAGAAGAATGATTAATAATTGCTTCATAAAGATCTACGTATGGAAAGAAAAAATGATAATCGAAAATACATGATTGATAGAAAGAAAAACATGGAATTAAACAAGGGGGTGATTGTCGAATGGGGTAATTTCCAGGGAAATGTAAATGTCCACGGGGGGGGGGGGGGGGGGGGGGGGGGAGTAATTGGCCGGGGTGATTGCCCAAGGGTAATTCTCCTAGAACTAGAACCGTAATGAACAAGAGAAGGGAATATACAAGCATAGAGAGAGAGAGAGGGAGAGAGGGTGGAACAAAGAATTGCAAAAACAGAAAAGATGATGAGAAAGATTCGAACAAAATAATGCATACGCTTAGTTTTCAGGGCAGAACTGCTCTCTCTCTCTCTCTCTCTCTCTCTCGAAGGTTCAATCATCACTACTAAGATCACGTGATCTTACCGCGCAAACATGATCTGTTTATAAATAACTTTTGAGATAAACGCATGTTGCCAGACACCTTGTCTCCAAAGTACCCTTTGTTTAGAAACACTTTTAACATAATACGAAATATACGCTACGCTAGCTCTCCTCATTCAAACATTCAATTCATTGGTGAACAAATTAAATTTGGAATTGATTAATAAGTTCTCTGCTTGTTTCGTGTGTCTATGTTTGTTCTTATTTTTAGTTAGATTGTCTTCTTTTTCTTCTCCTTCCTTTTCCTCTCCCCCTTCTTCTTATTCCTCTCCCCTTCTTCTTATTCCTCTCCTTCCTTTTTTTTCTTCCCCCACCCCTCTGCTTCTTCATATCCACTTCTTCTTTTTCTTCCACCCCCCGGCCCCGCCCCTCTGCTTCTTCACCTACTCTTCTTCCTCCCCCCCCCCCTCTGCTTGTTTATCTCCCCTTCTTCTTTTTCCTCTCCTTCCTTTGTTTTCTTCCCCAATCCCCTCTGCTTCTTCATCTACTCTTCTTCTTTTTCTTTACCCTCACCCCTTTGCTTCTTCATCTATTCTTCCCCCCCCCCCCTCTGCTTCTTTATATCCCCTTCCTTTTTTTCTTCCCCAATCCCCTCTGCTTCTTCATTTTCTTCTCCCCGCCCCCTCTGCTTTTCATCTACTCTTCATCTTTTTCTTCTCCTTCGTTTTCTCCCCCTGCTTCTTCATCTCCCCTTCTTCTTTTTCTTCTCCTTCCTTTTCTTCTCCCCTTCTTCCTTTTCTTCTCCCCCTTCTTTTTTTTTCCTCTCCTTCCTTTGTTTTCTTCCCCAATCCCCTCTGCTTCTTCATCTACAGGTGTACTCTTCCATCTTTTTCTTCACCCCCACCCCTTTGCTTCTTTATCAACTCTTCTCCCCCCCCCCCCCCTCTGCTTCTTTATATCCCCTGTTTTTTCCTCTCCTTGGGCCTTTTTTCCTTCCCCAATCCCCTCTGCTTCTTCATTTTCTTCTCCCCCGCCCCCTCTGCTTTTCATCTACTCTTCTTCTTTTCTTCTCCTTCCTTTTCTTCCCCCCTCCCCTCCTTCTACATATTTCCTTTCTTCTTTTTCCTCGCCTTCCTTTTTTTTTTAAGGTCACGAACGTGATGCAAGCAGCGCGAGCATAGGTCCTAAGTTGACCTAGATATCTACGTAAGCTTCGCGTACCACGTGCGTCCAAAATCTAGATCCAGCATGCATAGTGTTATTAGCATAGGCTATGCCTACAGGCTACACAATGTAGCACTATTAGTATTAATTATGACTTAGCTGTTGCAAAGAAAGTATATCTTAATCCTTGGAATTAAAATATGGAAACAGGGACTGATGTGTCATTGGCATAATGTAAGGTGAGACCAAATTGTTCATATCATTAGTCTGATGAATGCTCAATTGAGCCATTTTATTAAGTTTAGGCTAGAGCCTAGGCTAGGCATGACGATGTGGTACGGTAGATCTATGCTAGCGTTTGCCGTCCCCGTTGCCGTCCGGCTAGCGACTGCTAACTTCATGGACCCTGGGCCTAGCTCCTCGAAGATGTTTGGCAGAAAAATATCTAAAGCCTGCGGTGATCATCCACTCTTAGATCAAAATCAGGGTGTCTAGACTAGACTTTAGGCTGCCTTACTCATATTGCTGTGAGAGTTGGTGAACACCAAAACAAATTAGTGAGCGTCTTTCCTAACATACACTCGACTCTCCCATACACTCTACGTGTATTTGTGTATAATTTTCGTGCGGTGCGATTCATATTTTAACACGCAAATTGTATAGGCAAATTGATCTGCAGTTGAATCGCTCTTCTCGACCAATTTGACTTTTCAACGTGACGTCATCGGGTCTCGTCGCGTGCGAGTCTTAAAAACGCACGACTTCAGCACGCGCATCATTTCAAGGCGAATATAGTACCGGGCAGATTTCGGGCAGATTTCGGGCTGATTTCGGGCTGATTTCGGGCAGATTTCGGGCGCGACTCGAACATCGGGCGCGACCCGAACATCGTTTTTTCAACTACGCGCTTCGGGCATCGGGTCAGCCCGCTGCCAAAACCTTTAGGCAGTAGTGTATATATCTTCCCCAGGAACAGTTGTCACAATGTATGCATCTTTTCCTTTTTCACAATGAATTTTTGTTTTAAAGGGCTCTCTTTAGTACCACGTCATAGTAGAAAATCAACATTCTCTGGCAGAACGCACTAGAACCAGTACAGAACTGGTTACATATCCTGGATCTACCACTAGACTTCTCTTTCCACCCTGTCATGTGTTAATGTAACCCACCGGCCCATTTCCTTGACAAGAGGAGGGAGCTCTAGAGGAGCAGGAAGATCGCTACTTCCTATTGCAAAAACATGGGCTCTTTGTCTGTGTTTATACACCTTGGCTTTGCAGTGAATGGGAACGTTGTTGTTGGAAAACATAACATTATGCTTCATGCAACACATCTAAATTGCATGTTTTAGGTTTAGTGGTGGTTATTTCACCTGACTGCTAAGAAAGCATTTAAATGCTTGTTAGTAAGAACCAGAAGACCGACAGCTTTAGCTTTAGAGGGACCTGGTAATGAGGATTACTGCCTTACCAAAGGGCTAAAGCACATCGACTTGGTTTCAAACCCGGGTCGCCAAATCAAACACAACTGTGCACAAAGGTGACCTAATAAGGACCATTATTCCTCCATAAGAAACCCTTGTTAATCTCTTGGTAAGAGCAGTATCAATACTGCCAGAGCGGGTGCTCTGGATAAATCGGACCATTTTGTCATTATAATGTAAACGCTTTCAAGAGACTTTCAAAGAGGTAACCTAAGAATGTTCCTAAAGGAGATACCAGTTGTTAATCCATAATACCATTTCAAACCCAACAGGGATAATCTTTGGAGGACCACTGTTCTTTTACCCCTTGTGAATCTCTGGAATCCTTTTAATCCCGACACTAGATGGTTGCATGTTACCAGGGAAAAATAATATAAATAACAATGGGTCCATTTTATAGCGCAGCTTCTGTCTGAATATACTCTACTGCGCTTAATACAAAGTATCATATCATTATCCCGGCTGTAGCTGAGCTGCCACAATAAGGCGCTAAAGCATTCAAGGGATTTCTTCCAACCTGGTACCCATTTACTTCCCCTGGATGGAGAGTGGCAATAAAGATTAGCGTAGATTAAAAATTCTAGTCCACAAGGAATGAAAGTTCCTGATTTCCCTTAAACACAGCTTTTCGTTGTTACTGCATCACCGGCCTCCTCCAAGAAATGATCCACCCCCGATTAAAAATGGCTAAAATGCCAGGGATTCAAAATTCCTCTTTAATACAGATATTGACAGTTACATTACACCACAAACCTTCTGAACTTGATGATCCATTCCGGCTCTGCACCGATTCGTTGCCGTCAGAATGGCGGTCGTGCTCGACAGCTACCATCCGCACATAGCGCCCTCCTGTGGTCGTACAATTGCTGAGAAGTGTCCGCACTGGTTCCACGTGCTGCCCGCTCCCGGCTTCATTGCTGTCATCCAAACCTGAGCCAAACGCAATCTGCCCTACTTCCAAGATGTAATGAGCCTCTTCAGTGGGTGCTGCTGGCATCTAAGATTTATAAGACAAAAAAAAATTGTAAAGGGAAATGACTTTTTAAAAGATTCATCAAAATTATTGCTAGATGACAATAGTTTAATCATTCATCAAAATTATGGCTTGATTACAATTGTTTAATGATTCTGCAAATTATTAGCCTGTGATGGAGATTAGAGAAAGTCTTATTAATCTTACCCTACAGTTAAACCTGACCCTGGGTCGAAAGTAACATCCAACGAAAGGAAATCTCAGACTTCTTCATCGGATCACAAAGGGTTAAAATTTTAGTCGAATACAGGCCTATGAGACTTTAAACTCCTTTCATGGCATTGTGACAAAAATATGATTTGACCCACAATATTGAAATAATGGGTGTTTTGCATCAATTAATATGTTAAAAAAAGCTGATAATTCACAGAATTTAAAAAAAGCTATTAAACCTTCACATAATAACTTGTTCAGATTAAAGTATACCCATAGTATAAGTAAAAGTTTACTCCATTACATTTGTTCAAGTTTTAAAAATGATAACCTGGTAGCCTTTTATATTGATTGCGCAGACCACAAATATATGTTAAAAGCTACCTCAAAATGAACACAGTTTCTTATTTGAAATGTTACTATTCACGTGGGTGCCTTTTTGTTTCCTTTACAGTTAATGACAAACACCTACATTATACAATAATAAAACATATTAATGTTGATGATTCCTTTAAATTTAATCCAAATCCAGATATTCGTCAATGAAAAAAAATATACGAAATCTACTTCTAACCAGAAATTAGAACAATTACATACACTGGTGTCGTCTAAAAATACTTTCAAAAAAATGCGACTCTTTTCCTTTAAACAACAAACTTCAGCTGTCATGTTTTTTAAAACAATAAACTTGGCCCATCCTTTTCCTTTTGTTCTTTCCTCTTCACTGATACCTTAGAGCCTCGTTATTTAACAGACTAAGTACAAGTTCAAGGTAAAGCAGCAGTATAGTCTTAAACTTGGGGAATCTTTTAGGCCTTTTTAAAATAATAAAAAAGTAGCGAAGAACTTTTTTTTTTAAATACACACAAGTTTCACTGCAGCAATTTTCATAGGTGCTATTTGCAAGTCTTCTATGAACAGGATTATTTTCAGTGGACTGTACGTTGAAGAGGCATTCATAATTATATATTTTAAAGTTGTTTACTGCTTTGTGTCTGAAAGAAGCTCTGTCAGAGAAGATCTAGATTACTGTATTTAAAGAAACCATGTACATTAACATGTTTAAAGGTTGACACACGTCACACAACCAATTTGTTGACAAGGTTCATTTTGTTATCTGAACAAGGCTTTTATTGGAGCAGTTCTAGACTACACCATGTTGGAAAAAGCCATTTCCTTTCTGCCCATCGATGTTGGCTCTGGTTCAACATGAACTTTGGGAATTTATTGCCTTCCCTTCAAATGCACTCTCCATCCATGAAAACTGATATAGCAAGCAAAGGTACATGGACTAGGAGCTGTAAATTAATTGGTGTGGAACCTATCTGTTACATATATGATAACAATTATAAAATGTTGTAAAAATTTCGAGAGACTTTGCATCATATGACTGCCAGTAAACATAATCTGTTGACTTTAAATACTTATCGTTTAAGATTAAAAACGCAGCATTCTTCAATTTATTGAGTGTTATTCATATCAGAAGTCAAATATGTTTGTTTACTTTGCTTGACCTTTATACTACTGATAAACGTTAGACAAATTGATTTTAGGATAATGGAGTCTAATGATAACTGATCCAAATGGCCAATATTTAGTTGATTTTATGTGTCGCTGTGTTACTTTTGGCATTGTGACAGGATAGGGGATTTGGGTGTATTTTATCCCTGTTGATAGATTCAATTATCATACCAGTGCACACTCCACTTTAATGAGAAACATGCTAGACAGTTGCTATTTTACATGAAAACATTAAACATTTGTAACCTATCATATCCATTCATACACCTGGTCGAGAGAAGCACAATAAATAAAGTGCCTCGCATAAGGACATAAGTACAGTGCTAGGGTAGGCAGACTTTGATTTCTGCATCTAACCTGTTCATTGTTTTAAACAAAATCAGCTAAAACACCTCGACTTATCGAAATCCTAAGGAAAGGTCAATTATTTCATTAGCCTACATGGTAAAACTCAAAGCATACATCATAATACTTCACTGGGGTCATAACTGTATATTTTTCCTCCAGATTCTAAAAGAAAGTATTCTGTTTCTAATGTTACATTCTGTATATTAGATTATCATTTTGTACTTCTAACTATCAAGCCTTTATAA
This sequence comes from Strongylocentrotus droebachiensis, assembly GCA_035222895.1. NCBI lineage: Eukaryota > Metazoa > Echinodermata > Echinoidea > Camarodonta > Strongylocentrotidae > Strongylocentrotus > Strongylocentrotus droebachiensis. The sequence continues at coordinate 529,240 of JAVYIG010000184.1, read as the reverse complement.
ATGATTTTATTTTCAATATGTCTCAAATTATTAATGTGTTTTTTATACCACCCTCTATATCACACTGGGACCAAAGTGCATTACAATACTATACCAATCACACATGCTTTCTTTGTAACATATCAACCTAAATTAACAATTCGGTCGTAAATAAAGAGATGGACCAAATAACTAAAATGTGAAATATGATACAAGTGAAAGTTGGCAGAATAAAAAATGAACAGATAAAAAGTATTTGATTTATGAATTTGTGAAGGTAAAGCTCAGCAAATAAGGAATTAACAGATACTTTTAATGCAAGGGAAAGCCCTAAACTCTAAATAAATACAGAAGTGAAAGAAAGACTATATTTGAATATAAGAGGCGCACATTTTGATAAAGACAAAAAAGAGACAGTTTCAAGAAAAATTGCATATAGATTTGTGAAATTTATACACAGGGCTTCAAATTTGCGATTTGGTTATGTACATACATGTATGTATTCACAAAGACAATATTTAACTACTGGTTTAATAGTGCCTTGGAATGTAATAAATTGTTACAATATCACATAAATTATTTGGTGCACATTTATTGGATGTCATTATCGACTGCTTTTCAAGTTGAAAGACATTCACACATAAATGTGGCCAACTGCCATCTCTAAATTTATGAGCTGTCATCAATGACTTAAAATAAAAAACAGGCAATTACAGGCTATGCAGATAAGATAATTTTTTTCATAGGCCAATGCCAATGTCATAAATCAGGAGGTGAAGGCAAGTGCAGGGCATTCCGCAGCAGTTGGAGAGGGTGAGAGGCATCTATCGATTAGTCTGCAAGCACAGACTCTTATTTGACAATTTACTATATGATTTTATATAATGTCTACAATATGTATTTTATTATAAACTGTATCTTACTTTATTTTTATATCTTTCTGTATTGTATTGTAAATATGTTGTGCTCTCATACCCCTGAAGTGGGTCGATAGAGTCAAATAAAATCTAAATCTTCACTACAATTTCTTAAAGCCTTGGGGAGAGCCTAAGTCTCTGGCTGTGACTCATTGGACACTCTACCATAATTTCTTAAAGCCTTGAGTAGAGATTAGATAAGTCCGTTTCTGGCTGTGTCAGAAGAGGCTAAAGTACAGAGCCTATTGTAGTCTCTTAGTGCAGACACTAGGCCTGTCTTCATCAGACCGAGTTTGCCAAATAACTTACTATTTTAACTATCCGATCCCAAATAAACCAGCTAATTTGCATCTTCATTAGCCCGTACTTGCATTTAGCGGGATATTTGGTCAAGAAAATATCCTGAGAAATAATAGTCTTGTTCCCAAAATATCCTGACATTTGGGAAATAGCGGGCTAATTTGCGCCAGTCCGGGCTAGTTTGTGATGAGCGTATCCGTCTAGTGAAGACGCAATTTCGAGCATCAGGATAATATCTCTAGTCTGATAATATTGGGTTATTTGGCAAACTCAAGCTGATGAGGACAGGCCTACTATTACCCACTAAAAAGGACAAGAGTTTGTGCCTGCAAACTAGGTGGATTGGCTCAGAGGCTTGAAGTATTGATAGCGTTTAATGCCGAGACACACAGCTTATAAACATGGGCAAATTGGCAACTCACTGGGATGTAGGGGTCAATGTGATAGAGGGATTAATTACTATCCACTCTACAAGTTTGATGTGGATAGGATCGGGCCTGCTGCGGCCGTCCTTGCTTGTCTAAAGAGTAAAGATAGCATGTTGCTATTCATAGGCTTGTACATGTGTACTTGGTGCTGTTCACACTAACGAAAAGAGGGAGGTCACAATCATTATTCAAATATATGTCCACTCACAGATGGGTTTTTTTTTTAAAAAGAACACTCCTATAGATCTTGATTGTAGACTGCTCCACTAACCTTTGTTATAGAAAATGCATATGCCCACATATTGTACAACTTGAATCACTTGATCTATATAGATTAATGGTTTTTATTGATTACAAACCAAAAACATCACTGCATCAAAGCTGGATTGGGATGATATTACAATGACAGAGTGCATACAAAGAGGTAATCAGCATTGACAAAAATAACTAACAACAGATTACAATAAACAATTTACAGTACCAGTAGTAATAGGGACTAATAATAATATAGCAGTAATAGAAACTAACTAATTAGCACATGTACTTTCTCACTGTTCATACACAAAAAAGTGTGATCATGGCTCAAAATTTGTCTCACTGGTTGATCCGAGTGTAAATGGCCCTACTGTACAGTATCCTGCATGTTTAAAGCCAATAAAGGACTTCCTTGTTATAAACTCTTACTGAAATTCTTTAAGCCTGTCTTCATCAGCTCGAGATTGTCAAATACATGTAACCCGCTATTTTAACTATCCCGATCGCAAATTATCCAGCTAATTTGCGTCTTCATCAGCCCGCAGTTGCAATTAGTGGGATATTTGGTCGAGAAAATATCAGTGGGATCTTGGTCTTGTTTTCAAATGATCCCGCTATTTGGGAAACAGAGGGCTAATTTGCGCCCGTCTGAGCTAGTTTGTGATGAGCGTATCGGTCTGGTGAAGACGCAATTTAGAGCTTCGGGATAATATCCCGAGACTGAACAAAGCGGCTTATTTGGCAAACTCGAGCTGATGAAGACAGGCCTTTTGAGTAAAATATAGCAAATTGCTGGAACATATCAAAATACGTAACAGGACATGATAAAGGGCAATCTATCATAAATAGAATCTTGCTGAGTACCAGGTGAAAGCAGAATTGCCTTCTTTCAAACACATTGTCTATCAAACAATTTTTTCTTCACAATACATTTTGCCTAAGAATAATCACAAATAATCAATACCACTTTCTAAAGCTTTATCAAGCTCAACCAAATGTAATTGGTTCGGTAGCTTTATTGTGATAATTAAATCAATAAAATTCTAGTCAACTTATGACTTGTGCATAAGAAACATTTCATTTTATCCTTTTTTGATGACTATAAGTACAATTACATAATTTATGCACTAATTCATAACAGTGCTATTCCAACTTGAACATTGATAATTTTGTTATTGTTTATGTTATCAGCCTTGGTTAATAAGTAATCAACCCTAAATCCAATAGAATTGAAGTTTATGACAGTCAAAAGTCTTTGTTTCTTTGTTATTAAGCTGTCTATCAAATCAAGCAAATGTTATTACTTTCGACTGACATGTCAATGAACCGATAGTGAAAGCAAATTTAGTAGGGGGGGGGGGATATATAGACCCATTAACACATTCCAAACACCATTTTTTAGAAATCGTTGAATTTGTGGACTGATATTTACACTACTGGAAAAAGCCCATTAAAAAAATGTCGGTGTTTGCCCAATCAGATTTTGGGGTTGAGTAGTGCACACACAATCGCGCAGAAGCGAAGAGTCACATGACCAAAACTGGAATCATTCACTGATGTTTTGAGAGCAGGTATTTACACTGCGACAATTAGTTGACATTTCTGCCAGTGTTTCTATAAACAAAAAATTCTGTTTGTAAACTAAATTTTGCTCAGTGTGTCAGATATTGACTAAGTTTTGATTGACACTCAAACTGCTATTTGATTTATTTCATGTACTATTGACTATTTTTGAAAGCCTCTCTCCTTTGATTTAGTTGTGTTTATTCAATATTATGGAAAAATTAAAATTGGAAAATTTAATCATTAAGATCTTGTTTTTCAGTGCATTACAGAGAAATTTGTTCCCTTTCTCTGTCTGATGGTAAATGCAAAAATAAAGAGAACTGTGGCATGATTTTTTTGTGTGTAATCATCTACAAACACTTTTTGTTTAAAGGAAATAAGTAATTTATGAGTGAGAGATTGTGTTGCCCTAGAAGATACCTTGCAGAAATGTGAAAGGAGCCGTAATCAATGTTTCATTGAATTTAACCTGAAAGAGATGAGAACAGCTTTTGTTTTTCTTGTTTATCTTTCTCTTCATAACACTTTGAACTCATTTTAAGGCCCGGTAACACAGCCTTTCGCGTCTGTATCGCGGGTAAAATTTCGCGATTTTTTTTTTTGCCCGCGGTTGCCCGTGGTGGAAAATGTGCAAAATTGGCTTACCCGCGGTTTACCCGTGGTATGCCCGCGGAACAGACGCCGGCGACTGTTCCGCGTCCTAATCGCGGGTGAAGCGCGGCGGTACCGCGGCCTACCACAGGTATAATAAAGCAGCCGAACCGGGCTGTAGAAATCATAACCGCTCCGTGCTTACACGCGGTACACACGCTAATGCACGTGATAATAACGCCGCGGTACAGACGCGGAACAAACGTGCTATGACCGTGCTCCACCCGCGATTACCCGCTAAAATTTCGCGTCCTACCGTGTGTAACCACGTCTTAACCGCGGCCGTAGCACGTCCTAGCACGTTCGTTCCGCGTCTGTACCGCGTCTTTACCGCGTGTGTACCACGTGTACCGCCCGCGATTACCCGCGGTCTAAATTTTTGGGCAGCCCAAAACTTTTTCGCGCGGCCAACTGCGTGTGAATTTCCTACCGCGTGTAACGACGGGTAAAGTACGGCTGTATCGCGTCTTTATCGCGACCTCAAAGCGTCCAACAGCGTCTGCTTCACGGGCAGAAATTTTTGGCCGTGATTCGGCCGCGATACGCCCGTGGAGGGCTGTGTGACCGGGCCTTTAGGTAATGTCATTTTAAATGTTACACAGGAGGCGGCTACATTACACCTTTAACTACAGACATCACATAATTCTACAGATGTTGATCTCCTGTGCGCCTGTCACAGAGTCTATGATAACATGTGCAAGCCCTCTCACATGTAATCCTGAAAACTATTATGCAGATGTACATACTGATGCAATACCGTACTAATGATTTAACATACTGCCATCATAAGATCATTCCCATGTGACACAATATACATTATAGGACCTGCATATATATTTATGCATTATCTATCCCATCCTCCCTTCTTCTTAGATTGAATCAGAAATAATATCCAATTACCAAAAGTTCATCAGATAAATAATTTATTCAACCAAAAGAATTAAAATCAGGCATTGATTGACATTAAATGTAAACATGGACTTCAATGTTGGGAGTAAACTCAATACTAACATTTACGATGATACGCAATAAATTTTGACATTAAAGTGTACTGACTACTGACACAGTTTTTGTGCGAGGTTTACAGTGAAGTCAACAATATTATATTACTAAATTGTTAACGTCTATCCCCATAGCTCTCTCTATGTTTTGTATTTTATATTCTAGATAAGTGCTGCCCCTGCGATGTTTTCTATTAATTTGAGTTGGTTATCACGACGAGAAAAGTAAATAAAAAACACCCACAGACAAGTTTACCAATCTCTTTTAATAGCGTAAAGTCCCTTTAAAACCCCTTTAAAACCATCAAGCTCAATGATTTCAAGAGCTTGCTACTTATAGAGAGTCAATTACTTTTTGACATACACTTGTGAAGAGGAAAAAAGACTCAATGTAAGCATGTTACCATAATAACATTATCGAACAGTAAAATGTTCAGTTCATTAGGATGTATGGAATTAGCAGTCTTATCTCATAAATCTCTGATAACGTAGCCATTTAATTACAGTTCTACAAAAAAAAAGAGTTATCTGCTGTTCGAGAGAATTAGAAATGGATGTATACTCGGCTAATGCCACAGGCATTTCGGTGCGATAATCATCTCAAGAGATTTGACAAGTGGATTTAAACGATGCCAATCGTGTCATTTGACACCCATGTCTGACTGTCACTAAAATTGGCATGGAGAGTCAGTCGTGGGTAGTCGAGCAATACATCGAACATGAAGCCTACATGTAGCATAGTCAACATTTATTAACATGCACATCACTTCCTGCTATTGTTATTTTCCTCTTGGTCATGCTTCTCCTATCATTTGTTTCACTGCATGTATTAAAATTTACAATTTCCACAACCACTGTAAAGTAATCATAAATAAAATAGGTGAGGAAATTAAATCAATAAAGTTTGTTGAAATGGGGCATTACAAATTTGTTGATGTTTATTGGTCCTGAATCTGGGTCTGATTTTAACTGAAAGTGAAACTATATGTGAAGGATTGACTCCCATAAATATATAAAACTTTGATTCAGAGTTTGGGACTTTGTTATCATCAAGTATTAAAGGGCCATTTCTAAATGTACAGAACACAATTCATCATTCTACTATTAGTAATCCCATACGACAAATCTATTTCCATTTATTTCATTCAAAAATAAAAATCACTGGAAAATGGAAATAACCATTTCATTATGTTAGCAATACCAAAAAGAGTCATATGTCTCCAGCAATTTGTTTTGTTTTAAATCTCATTGTTTTAAAAATTAAATAAATGTTGTATGAGGCACATTGCATAGAATCGTTGGTTAGCAAAACAGATTTTTGAGCAATGTTTTGCAATGTATGAGAACTTAACACTACCACACACCTTCTTCCCAGCTATTTTACATTTTAAAAAAATATGGCAATTTTTTAATACAATTACTGTCTCATGTGTAAAGCCCTTTAAGTGTGCGTTTCATAAAACAAATTTTCCTCTGTGTATAAAAAGGGCACTTATCATGAATAAACTGAATGTGTAACTTGGCAACTAGTGTGTCCATACCCTGTAGATACAAAGCCTATCCTGCTATGAAGGGCACACAGATTACACAGCTGTTACTGCTGTCTATGTTGCTTCATACAGATGCATGTGACATGAATGTTCAAACCATTGATATAAGCTTGACAATGTTCCAGTGAACTTTGATCTGGATTCAATCAATGTAAACATTGTGATTAGAACCACTTCACTATACATTTTTTTCTTGATTATACATGAAAAACAACAACAACAACAAAATCTTCACATGCAAAAGATCTACACTGTACATGCTGATCCCAAATACAACTATACTGTGAATTTTTTCTTTAAATATATGGAAAGCTTTGGGAGGATATTTCCGAGAATTTTTGATCGAAACTCCCACCCCTGTTTGCAAGACACATGTAGACTTCCAGTAACCTTTTAATTTTTTCTAAACATAAATCTTTTTTTAAATCTCTCCAAGGGAGCTCTATGAGGAGAAGTTTGTTAAAGGGCAATTTTTTGTTCTTTACACCCTCTTTTTGAGCTTTTTGTAACTTGGTTGCTCTCAACTCTCATGTTCTTGCTAGTAAACCTTGACATGTGCCTCAACTTTCAAGAGATTTTGTATTAAAGGTTGCTAAAAGTTTTTCCTTTTTTGATTACTCCAATCTAGATGCAAATTGGTATGTGAATATCGCTACACGACCTTTACTAAATATATCTCTCATTTTTTCTCAAAATTATGGGGAAAGAAAAATAATCTAATGAAAACAAACCATCATAGCATTAAGCATTCATAATGTGCACGTGCCCCCAATTTGTCCATGTCTTTCATATATAAACAGTACAAAGCATTAGCTTTTAGTACTTAGAAAGTGATAAGTAACAGGAAAAAAGGTCAAAATTAGCATAATATGATGCATGGTAAGTGATAAGATTTCATGCCACTTTAGTGATCTTCATGGCTTCATGCACCTAGAGTGGCTAATCTGATGCATGAGAGAAATACTGATTTCTGTCCCGTCTATTGATATAAAAATCTATTTAATGGAGAGAGAGAGCACAAAATGCAACTCGTGTTTAAGATAAAGTTGAGTTCTGGTCATGCGATTGCATTGTGAAAAAAGCAAAGTGGAATCAATCAGAAAAGGTTGATCATCTAGCATATAAGTATTGGTATGTACTGCAAGGTCCTGGAATCATCAAAATGATAAGAAATTTGACCCAGTCTTGGTAAAGTTACAAGCACTGTACACAGAAATATGTATTTGGGACTACACAAACATGTGGCTTAAAAATCTGTCCCGATTTTTATGCTGTTACATGCATTTGAAGAGCCATGCTTTTCAGAGAACATTTTTATCTGATGTTATTCCACACTTGCATTTTAACGATGATAACGTTCACAAATTATTTTTCACCTCTTCCCAGAACTCAACCTTCTCTTTAATAGTGACTGCCCCATTTTCCTTGACATTGATATGTGTATGTATTCCCAGGTCGATATCGCTTAATGGTATTCCTCTATTCCTCTCGACAGCTTAACATGCATGTAAATCAACTGACAGTGTCCGTCTATGAAGGTACCGTCGAGTAGTGGGAAATGAAAAAATAAAAAATGAATATCTCATTTTCCTATAAAAAAAAGCTCCACATGGAAAATGCAACAGCAATGTATAATCTTGGGAGATGTGACCACCTGTCTAACGTGGCCACCTAAATTATCTGCCTCTAGAAAGAAATGTAGAGTAACCTGTCTACAAAGGACACCTGTCTAAAGATGCCACCATTTATGTTTCCCTTAGGTGGCCATAAGCTAATATAAGGTTCATTGTACAGTCAAAGTATTCTAGTTCTTGTAGCCACCTCTATATAAAAGGCCATGTGTATGAAGCAGTTACCAATTTATATGTACATGTATTTCCTTCTTAATAGAACCTGTTTAGAAAGGCCACCTGTAGACAGAGGCCAAATTTTCTTTAGGCCCTCAGGTGGTCTTCATATAGGTTTGCTCTTGATTTAAAACTGTTGTAGTAGCCACCTTGCAATGAAGGTCATTTGTCTGCAGCAGTCATCTAATCCTAGTTTAAAAACCTGCCTAGAAAGACCACATGTTACCGTGGCTACTCTTTCTGCTTCCATTAAATGTCCATTAAATGTCCATTATAGACAGGTCGCAAGCCTCTTTCAAATATGACGCGGTAAGTCGCTCTGTTATTTTTTTATGATGACCTAAGTGTATTACATGCTTCATATTTCACAGTGAATATGCAAAGGACCTTTGTTACGCGCAGTTGCATTTCATTTACAAATTGTTTTAAAAAAACATTTTAAAGATCGCTGTGGCTTGGTTTCCCACTTCCTGTCTGAACAAGCCTAACGGTTACATACGAAAGAGTCTGCAGTTGATACAACTTGCAGAATGCCAGGAACAGACTGCATAAAATGTCAACACCAATGAGCTTCCCTTACACGGCCTTGTCACACCTACCTGATATCCTAATGCTTTTAGAATGTTGAGCTTGCACATTGGACATGTTCTATTTTCTACCAGCCACTGGTCTACACATGTTTTGTGATAGCTATGCCTGAAAGAGAAGAGAAAGGAACAGTCACCAGTCAAAGTCAATATACAGGTTCAAGAATTTTTATTAGGGGGGAGGGTGAATAAAAATACAAAATAAACATCACTCAGAGTTGCATCTTTTCCACACAATAAACGAGTCTATGAATTCAAAAAAGTTGTTGAGTATGTCATTTCTTATTTTCTATTCTCTTGTTTCCTGCAAAATACTAACAACTGGGACAGTTTCAACATAAGAAAAATGAATAGTAATCAAGCGGTTCCTGAGTTGTGCTTCAGGAGGCAGTAGTCACCAAGCAACTTATCATGAAATTTATTCAAAACTATTAACAAATAGGGTTTAAGTGATAATGTTCATTGATAGCCACAGTAATGAGATCATAGTAGATGAATACAAATCAATATCCTTCCGGTTTTCGACAGACATTATTTATACTAGGCCTGAGTCGGTACGGTCGATCACACCGGGACCCGACCGTTGCCGTCGGGTCCCGGTTTCGTTTTTTGAGAACCGACGCTCCGAAAAAAATAATGAAATATGTAAGAAATTGCAGTTTTGCACACCACTAAAATCAATCCACCTTAAAACTTAAGTATTTAATTGTTACCAATCATATTCTAGCTCATCCTGAATCAATCCGAACTGCTGATATAAATATGGGTTGCAAAGCAGTTCGCCCCATGGGGTTGTTGTTGCCAGCTGCTAGCTAGCTACTGTACTGGCCGGGTCTCTCGGCAGGATTAATAAATCAGGTTGAAAGAAACATTAATGTTTGAATAATAAAACGGCTTTCTAAAAATACTTCTTTACAACATACCGATCGAACAATTTTTAAAAGACAAAATAGATATTTTTTCTTTGATTTTAAACACCGCATGCTTCTTTTAAAAACTGAAAATTACTTGGTAATCACAAGAAGTTTCGATACGGATAGTTGTTGCAAGGCAAGTTCAGACTAGTCTCGGAAAAATGCGCAGTGCACCTCGTTAACTGTAATGCGTGCCCAAACGAAACCAAACAATGACGTGATCGTAACGAGAAAAAAATCATTACAAACTACGAGAGCACAATTGGAAAGACAACTACTCAAAATTATCGTAAGCAGATACATAACTTGGAGGAAGAATACAATAGTTGTCCAGGAAAAGCCACAGAAATAGTGATAATCGAGGAGAAACTGGGTACATTTTTATCGCAAGGGGCCTGCTGCAAATACTCGAATCCTTTGTTATACTGCTTTTTACCGTAGAGGGCGGTATTTGGTTTCTAGCCTCGTGTTCAATTTAAACACGTGTAGTTCGAGTATTTGCAGGAGGCCCATTCAGATAATGATTGTACCTATAGTAACTCCTTAAATATCACTATTTCTGTGGCTTTTCTTGGACAACTATTGTATTCTTCATCCAAGTTATGTATCTGCTTACGATAATTTTGAGTAGTTGTCTTTCCAATTGTGCTCTCGTAGTTTGTAATGATTTTTTTCTCGTTACGATCACGTCATTGCTTGGTTTCGTTTGGGCACGCATTATACAGCTAACGAGGTGCAGTGCGCATTTTCCGAGACTAGTCTGAACTTCCCTTGCAACAGTTATCCGTATCGAAACTTCTTGTGATTACCAAGTAATTTTCAGCTTTTAAAAAAAAAGCATGCGATGTTTAAAATAAAGAGATAAATATTTATTTTGTCTTTAAAAAATTATTTGATCGGTATATTGTCAAGAAGAATTTTTTAGAAAGCCGTTTTATTATTCTAACATTCATATTTTTTGACCCGATTTATTCAACCTGCATGAATCAAAATGGCTGCTCGAATGTTGTCTTTCCATTTTTGCTCCAGTTTTTTTACTTTTAGAGGCACGATAATGGCACTAAAAATCGCCAATCATGGATGAAAAAAATGTCAAGTGGAAAAATATACCGATCTGAGGCGAGGTATGCATGTGTTGATTTATTTGATTGATAAAAAGGTCACTTTTAAGGGACATACTGATGATATGCGCTTTTTATAGAGGCAAGTGACAAATCCTGCGAGCTGATTTCGGGACACCGGGTCCCGATCGGTGCAAGGCCGTCGGGACCCGGTTTATGAAAATCCCGACATGACTCAGGCCTAATTTATACTTTCGATTCTGGTTTGAGAATTTTGATGACCGTTAGAGACCTCAATCAGAAGCTAGGGCAAAAAAGATTCTGAGAAATCATGTATCTACTTATCCTATTGCAATTACTTTCACGTTTATTTGAGTGGAACTCTTTATTTATTTAAACTGGTTTTCATTGGGGCCCTATATAACACAAACAAGTATATACATTTCAACCTTTCTCTAGGTGTGTTGTGGTCCAAACATGTCGCAAAGTTATACTTCCAACTTCACCCCTAATTGAAATTTAGAAGTGAAGATCACACTTTGACTTACTTGCATGGCAGGACCCTGAGGATGTCACTGATTCTGTAAAACTCTAGGCAGATAGGGCAGGCCTCGACTTCAACCATTTCCTGTGAGGAAAGAAGGAATGGATGGGGAAGGAACAAGAACGCCATTAGTTACATGCTGATTGGACTATACAGGAAAAAGAAAAGCTATATAGCTATGGTATGATCCAAATTCCCTCATTCTCTAGTACCATGTATAAGAATGCTGTTATTTACCATTTAATTGGACAATACAGGAAAAAGATGAGCCATAAATACAGTGATAGCTAGTGCTACAGCCTGTCCCAAGTTCCCTTTAAACCATTTCCAGTACCATAATAAGAATACAATTATTTACCACTAATGCTACGGTCACAAAGTTTCGTACGAACGATAACTTCGTACGAATCTCCGTTTTTCCATTGTCTTCCCGAATTTCCATTGCCTGAAAATCGTTTGTACGGCGTTCGTAGCAGTTCGTAATGGCATTTGTGACCGAGGCTTTAGATTAACAATACAGGAAAAAAGGAAAGTTACATCTTTTGCTGTATTCTGTGAAAAAATTCCCTTTAAAACAATTTTCTAGTACCATGTATAGGAATGCCATTACTCACCATTTAATGGGACAATACAGGTAAAAGACAATCCATAAATATAGCTAGAGATACAGTCTGTACAAAATTCCCTTTGAAACCATTTTCTACTACCATGTAGAAGAATGCCATTGGTCACCACATTGGGCATTACAAGAAAAAACAAAAGATATAGCTACATGTATAAACTTGTAGCTAACTAGCTATATTCTGTTTCAAATTTCTTTTAAAACCCTTTTTTAGTATCATGTACATGTACACAATACTCAAATGAAAGCATTATCATAAACAGGATGTTATGAACATTTAATCAGAGCCTACTGCTGTACATCTACATATGTACAAAAACCAAAGCAATTATCCCACTTATGTGATGGTAATATGATAAATTACCTATGGCTTCAGCCTGTTCCCAAGTGGAAAAGGGGTTTTCCCTACTCTCACTTCTCTGTCTGTACAAAGTTGAGGGAGTAAGTAGACTAATCTGCTGCTTTTTCTACCGTTGTTCACACAGAACCTCTAGTTTTCGAAAAAACCTAGAATTTATAAAACCACAACCAGAAACAACACATGTTCAAAGTTTTTTTAATGAAGTATGGCAAGCAGTCATCAACTACAAGCTTGCATAACTTCATACGAGGACTCCCAGCTGTTCATAGTTATCGCACTAACCTTAGGATCCTTGTGGTTAATAACTTTAGGAATAAATTAAAAGTTTCATAAGTCATACAATTGCGTCTGCATGGTCCCTAACTAATGTACAGGATAACTTTAAAATTAAAAGACCACTACGGCACTACCTGGACTTCAATTTAACGGAATGTAGGTAGATACATGTAGGTCCAACAAAAAGCAAGATTTGAATTAGTGCTGTAACCAAACGTTTAACCGTCCGGTATCCGACCGCCGATGGCGGATTCCGTTTTCAATTGGACGGTTTCGGTTAAACGAAAAAAAAAAAAAAAAAAAAAAAAAAAAAAAATCGTTTTTTTTTTTTTTTTTTTTTTTAAAGTTTCGATTTATGCCCCTCCACCTGGCAATGTCTCCCAGCTCAGTAATCTGTTTTTTGACTCACCACTCCGAAACTAAAACAACACTCCAATTTGTCTGTCATCTTCAATATGTACTTTATAATAAAAATTCATCCAACTTTTACACATGGCGTACCACAAGGTTCTATCCTAGGTCCTCTACTGTTTTTTTATTTACATTAATGATCTTACACATTCTTCTAAAAACGACATTGTTACTATTATTTGTGACAAGTTTACAAGCACAAATCAGCGCCTTCAAATGCACCTCGCAGTTAAATGAAAGTCCTGGCTTGCTGCCGACAGAGTCGGTCAACAACAAAAAAAAAAAAAAAAAAAAAAAAAAAAAAATAATAATAATCGTTTTTTTTTTTTTTTTTTTTTTTAAATTTAATTTTTTTTTCGTTTAACCGAAAACCGTCCGGTTTTGACTGGCGGTTAAACGGAATTGGAGATATCCGTGATATTACAGCACTAATTTGAATCATGATAACAAATCTTAAATTTGAGTTTGTGAAAAAAGGCTTTATGATGTAGCTCGTCCCAAATTTGTCACAACCACCAAAATTCAGAATACCTTCAATGCAAAACATGTACACATTGGTTTCACATGAACATATTTATATACAAAGCAGGCCTAAAATTTCGTAATTTTTAGGGCAAGGCCAGTTTGGCCTTGAGTACCTCATATTTTTAAGGGCACCAAGGCCAAAATATTTTTACAAAAAGGGCATCGAGGCCAAAATATTTTACAAAAAGGGCATCGAGTATGAGGCCAAAAAAATTGAATCTATTTTTGTTAGATGTCATGTGTATTTTATGAAACTTGTGCGGGATCAATTTCCCATGACTTTTAGCACCAGCTTCTTCACAGAATGTATAGAGGTCTACAGTACATACAAACAAAGCGGCGGCCCGCAAGCCTTAGATTTAGCAGCCAGGAGCAAGGGGCAATTTTTTTTTAAAGTTGCCCCTTGCCCACGGGATTTTACCAGAGCAAGGGGCAATTTTCCAAAAACAGAGAGGCCCCTTATCTAATCATAAGTTCAAAGAGAGTCTACAATGTTAATTTCATAATGTGAATAGAACGATCAATTTAATAACTTTTTAATCTTAACAATGTGAACAGGAAAGATTGATTAAGAACATCAAACTTGCACATTAAACAGTATTTTAAAGTAACTAAAAATATTGATGAGCAAATGAATAAATAAATTGTCAATTTCACAAACATCGAAAGTCAGAAGGACTTGGCAAGTTTACCGGGCCGGGCCGGGTATCCCAAATCGAAATCGCACCTCACACACAAACCTTCCGCCACACTCTCGGTAGTAGGAGCAAATTTGAAGAAATTATCTTTTTAACTGTTGTATAGAAAGGTCTAGATAGGTCTAGGCCTAACTAATGAAATAAGATGTAGAAATGTCATTAGACATTCGACAGCTGAAAGTGACACGCTCAGCTCAGTTGCGTTCACGAAACCAAAATCAGACCTCGCACACACACTCTCGCCACTTTTGGTGGGAAGCTGTCGGGCTGGAAGTTTGCCAGCGAAACCGATGCACCCTCGGAGATAGCGCGTAATTTTACCGGGACGCAAAACGTTCGTCTTGGGAAGCTGGCGGGGTAGCTTTTTGAAGCTAGGTCGGCTGGTGGCAAAATGAGAGTAACTACGATCGACAACATCATAGGTGTTCTTAACTTATTAATAAGATAATTCTAAATTCTATTTGAGATAAAATAATAAACTAGACCTACAAACAAACCTCGACAGATCTCTAATGACTATTTGAATGCTTGTTTATTTCTCCATTTGACGATTTGTTTTCTTGATCCTGGCCTTCGATTTGTACGTAAATTCTACGTACGTGCGTGCGTCAACAGCATGCACCATATCAAGCGATCGCATGAACGTACGTACGTGCGCTAGCGCATTGCCTATATAATAACAAAGGGCGCATTTGCACGGCACTTGCGCCTTATTAAAGCACTAAATACGAAGCTAGAAGAGAGCTCGTGGGCGGCAAACTGTTTGTGATTCGTGTATTTTTACTGTTCTAATAATTTATGGGCGCATTTTCACGGAAAACACTTGCGCCTTGCCGTCTAGTTTTAGATGATTATGGGCGCAATAGGTGGTTTTATGAGCGCAAATTTCAAAAAAAGGGCATCGACGGCCTGGCCGTCGATGGCCGTCGATTAATTTAAGGCCTGCAAAGTATATGAATTCTTGGAAATTTGCACTAATATCTTACTTTGAAGTATAGCAATGTGTATCTACATGTACACACACATTACGAGACAAAGCTCTCATATCTCTCATTCCTTTTCAAGTATCTTTGAATTGCTCTTTGCCCCTATTAAAAAAAACCCATTTGAGTTGGTCAAGTACTTTTGTCAATCAAAATGATATAATCACGACAAATAAAGATGTGGGAGTTGTTCGATAATCAGGGAGATATTTGTAAAAGATCCGATCAACAATAACTCCGGAGATGAAGAATATTCAAAGAAGGCTCCCAATGATGTCTATGTTGCAGCCGGCAGACGTACGTGTTGCCCAGCGTTTCCACGGTAACCAGTGTTTTTTTTTTCTCAACAGAATGTAGTAGAAATAGAAAGATTGGAGGTCAAAATGCTTCTGTTGTCAAGGAAACGATTCTCAAAGATTTCTCACTCTCCTGCTATTACGGAGAAAATGTGATTATCAAAAGAAAGTAATACCACAAGTCGTGGTATGATCATAATGAAGAGGAGCAGACAAATCAAATGTTTATCACGTTCCAGATTTTAACCTCGCCATATTATTAATCATCAAATCTCTTGTAGACTGCAAATACATTTTTCTGATCTACATTATACCGAAAACAGAATGTTAAATAAAAATAATTATCTTTTGTATCACATCCACAATAATATGATACCATGTCATTTTCTAGGACACATTAAAAAATGTATCAATCCATGATTTCATAATCGCAATTCATTTTGAATATGTCTCTTCCAAGAACTGGCAGAATGATGCCATTAAATATCTGTATCATATTTCTCTTTCTTAAATTTATTATTTCAAATATTTATATCTGACAATTAAAGTGGAGCATCTAGATGCTAAATTCTCTCCTATAGTGATCAGAATTTATGAGTAGGTAATCCGTCTTTCACTAGGCGCGTCTTCATCATCTCGAGATTGACAAATAGCCCGCTATTTCTGATTTGGGAAATAATCCTGAAGTAACAAATCACGTCTTCACTATCTCGAGATTCGACCTCAAAACTTGAAACTTGACCTTGAGAAATTAGCTTGAGATATTTTGCTCAGCGTTAGAGCGTATTGCGAATCTTCGGTCTAGTGAAGACGCACGGGACAAATAGCTGGATATTTTGCAAACTATCCCAAGATATCTTGGGATGAACAATCCTGACCAAATATCCTTTTAATGGCTACTTCGGTCTGATGAAAACGCAAATTAGCTGGATAGTTTGCGATCGGGATAGTTCAAATAGCTGGATATTTGGCAATCTCGAGATAGTGAAAACAGGCCTACTGCCTCTTTCATATGCACCATTAGGTTTAATGGCTCCTCCCTTCTCTTCACCTCCATTACAAGATTGAAGCAAGAAAAGGGAAAACTCAAGAGAAGAGAAAAAAAATGACAAACTTCCAACTCTCTGGATAGAGAGAACCCGACTTTAATACAGACTGTTCAGATTATAAGGAATATACGTGACTCGTATAAAGAATCATTATATTGTGAAAGAGGCAAACAGACTAGAAAACAACATTGTTTATTGTGAAGAGGTTAACTAAATATTTCAGCTTGAGCTGGCCAATCCTCCGTGCACGGTAACGATTTTAAAACGCCCAGTTTTACAACTTTCCTACGATGAAACGTTTAGACTAGAATGTTTTAGTTCAAATCGAGGCTCAAACATGCATTACACTTTATGACATTACATTATACGCTTTTTCGTTACCTACTGTTCAGACTAGAAAAAAAAGGTACATGTAGTTACTTATTATATATAGCAATACGAAGAAAAAAAATTGGTAATCTGAACACGCCGGGGATAGACATACCAAGTGTACATCTATCTAATTAATATCTTATTTTGGTTTTATGGAAACGTTGGAGTTCAATTTAATTTTATTATTTTATATGCCAAATACTATTTTCCAACAAATGCAAAAATACTGTACTATCACTAAATTCTTTTAAATGCATGTTAAGGTATTATCCTTCTCTTGAACAATACATTTATGTGAAAAATAACACATTTGTATCATTTGATAATAGGTGGAAAAACATTGTGTTGCTTTAAAAAAAAAAAAAAAAAAAAAATTATCTTGTATAATCAGCTATATTCTTGTTGTTGATTCTATTGGTTATATTATGTATGTACATATATATTCATATATGTTTTGTTATGTTTTGTAAAGTCGAAAGCAATAATGAATAAAGATGATTTTATTAAAGAAACAAAAGGAAAAAAAGTTTACATCTTCCTTTCCTAAAGGGTGATGGGTTCTTGAGAAATGATGGGTTCTTGAGAAGTTGTGTGTGGGAGGAGTAGGGGAATGACTTTGGCTAGAGATATCTTGACGTCGTATACAAAACAATTTCTGGGAAAGGATGCATGGGGAAGGCATTGGTTAGTTTGTACCATGCTCATCAATTAACGATGCTCAAGAAATGAAACGAAATATTAAGAAGTAGTACAATTATTCAGATAGGCTTGGGACAGATATGTGAGTGCATGCAAATGATGATAATGTCTTCTCGTTCAGTCACAGGTTTGTTCACAAGTATCGGTGGTTGTAGGTATTGTGTACAGAAGCTTTTTAAAATAGGTGCTGAGAAATCTACCCAAAGGTTTTGTGACAGTGAAGCAATATCATTTGAGACATGATCTCATTGTAATTTCTTTTAAATAACTTTCCAAAGTTAGAATGCTATGTATGATTATAGAATGCTATAGTACCACACAAAATCAACACAATGATTCCCCCTTTTTATCACTATAATCAATATTAATAACTTTTACCCGGTATTCAAACTTTCCAGGATACATTTTGTATATTATAATACAAATTAATAAACAATTAAACTACATCTCATTCAAGATACACAATACTCCAAATATTTTGTATACTGAGAGGAACATACCAACCAATTTCCAACAACAAAAATTAACAATCTCTCAGGGCAAATTTACACATAAGTATTCAGTGCATTTTGGATGCTGCTATAAAGTTATTGTAACTTACGATAAGTAGTATTCAGAAAAAGCAAAGAACGGATTCAAACCATGAGTTTTAAGGCCAGAAGATAAGAATCATTCCTGAAAATTGTCAAAAATAGGAATGGTAGCTTGACAAACAGAGTCTATTGCATTTGAGTTTAAACAAATGTATGTGACTAGCTACTGTACATTGTATTATCACATTCATTAGATCAGGGAGGTGAAAGAAAAGGAGGCGAAACTCTTGTAATTTATTCAAACGCATTCTTGAGTTCTAAAGCGTAACAATGGGATGTGTAACATTCCACTTGGCTTTGAAGTTCCATGCTCCGAACCGCGCTTCCACTGCGGGGAATTTCGGAAGCCAGGCACCAGTTTTACATTTATTACAAAATATTAAATTACCGGCAAAATTACAGTGTAAATTAAAAACTTTATATGGGAATTTTATTGGGAATAGTGCATCAAACAAATTTTCAAATTTAGAACTCTGTCCTGCCTTTAAATTGTGTGCCAGAGTTGGTAAAAGAAAAAATACATCCTGTCAAAAACTCAATATTTTAGGATGATGCGCTAATTTGTTATTTGATCCATGATTTACAATCTTCAATAACATTAAGTTTGCTAATGCGTGTTTTCGCATGTTTTTTGTATTTTTCAAGTTTAAAAAAGAATGAAATTACACAAGTTTGTGTTCGCTTGTTCTACTCTTTACACATTCAACAATGGATGATAAATCATTGGAAGGGACAGCGAACAGTTGCTGTGATACCATTTTCTGATGTAGGAATTCTAAATCCTAAAATTTCATGCGCTCTTTTATCTCACCACCTGGTCAACAGCTGCAGATTAGCGCATAACTTTCCGGCGGCTTGGAGCATGGGGTCAAAGGAGAACGGCTTGATTCAAGTCCTTCTCTATCACGTCCCTGATTAGATATACCCCATAGAAGCCCACAGTCACAGCTAACTCTTGCCTTTCATTCAACAATTCAAAGTCATGACCCTCGCAGCCGATCGCCTCCACTTCTCTCTATCCCTCGCGATTTATATAAACACGCAGTAAACGTGTTGGCTTGCGAAACATCATGGCACAGGTTTCCAAGAAGTGGGATACGGGCCAGGGAATAATTCTCATCGAATACGAGAAACTAGAGTGGAGGGGGGGGGGGGGGAGACGACGATGGAATAAGCAATCCCTCTCAAGATGAGATATCTGCATGCCCAAGGCCGCAATCCTTCTTGCGGATGGCTAGGAGACCGCGCAACAAAACTCACATATATTCCATGGTGGCTTTTCCTTCATGCATAAGTAAGATTAGCATAACCACAAGAAATCTAGATACCGAGAAAAAATGCCCTTACAGGTAAGAAAAACAAATACAGACAATTCCAAAATCATAGCAAGCTGTACTATTTGACAATGAGAAATCCTTCTGTTAATTCTGTATTTGCCATCTCAAAAGTGAGATTCCAGAAACAAGAAGAAAGACAAATAAGGATGATTCCAAAATTAGCAAGCTCTACAACATAGCAGGATGCATATTATTTTCTTGTTCACAAGAGCTCTATCTAGACTTTCCATAATGAAAGTTAGATAACCGCAAGACAGTTCTTATCCTCTGATTTTCTTGACTATTCGGCATATTCGCCAGAGCTATTATTTTTTCGTAGCTCTTTTTGTTCCTTTGAGAGCTATTAGTCGTTCACTTCTTGTGGTGCCTTTTTTGTTTGGTGGTGGTTGATGTTTTGCTCCACCATAATAAAGACATTTCCTAGGCCAGTAATGAATAGGATTCAACTGAATATCTTTCAAATGTCTTGAAAAAAGGAATAAACTCTGCATCAAAATGCATTGAAAGGTGTTATTGTAATGCGCTACATAAATGTAACATATTATTACTATTCTTAAGATAACTTTATACATGTCAAGAGACAAATAAAATTGCAGCTTTAATATACATGCTTATCTTCACCCTATATCTTGATGGTGCATTGAAATATCGCACTTAAATGACACTAAAATACTGACTTCCTGATAGTAACTAATCTCCTTATAGTATTAATAACGTTAAAATAGTAATCATCAATAGTGCTTTCATATTTCTTATCAATTCATATCTTTTTATTCTTCAAAAAGAAATAATAATGCACTGCCAATTTGCCTGCATGGCTCGCATCTTTAGGATTTTACTTTCTGATGAGTCATCGCCATAATCGTTCTCCCTGGCTCGCCTTGTAGTTCGTAAATAAGATAATTACATTCATTTCTTGCTTCTTCCTTCTGATCTCCGTTTGCGGTGGCTGAAATGTACAAAACTGCCACACCCATCTCTCACCTTGCCTTTGTAGCATGTCTTTTCTCTGGCATGCTTAGCTTATAAATGAATCATGATTTAGTGCTTGGGAGTAAAAAAAAGAACCCAAATCTAATGGAAATCCTACATCTATATTTCTGAAATTGGCATGAATTCATGTTAAAGCAAAGAGTGTGTTAAATTCCTCTATACTTCCTATACCCAGCAACCACACAGTTTCTGTTCGTTACTATTTTCACACAAACGATGGACCTTAACTCTGTATTTAGTTGCTATTCTGAAATATGCTCAAATCTCTTGTTTCTTTCATTTATGTTTCATAATTTGATACATTTTATGACATGGAAGTGTTCAGAAATGAATAACTTATAAACCGATATCATAAAGCTACGAAGAGATAATGAATTATCTCATAACTAAACAGTTTTGTATGTACATACAATGTATGTCATATACATGTACATGTAGCTACATGTACGTGTACATAACCATACATTTAGATATATCACCTAAACAGTTTTGGTACACATGTAGAGATGCAATAACTGTTGCTAGTCTGCAATGGGGTTCACTTTGGCCTGGAAGCAAGGCTAGCATGACAGTTCAGCCAAGAGGATTTCAATGGCTGCCAGCAAGAAGGCGCTTACTGCCATTAACAACAATATACATTACAGCTCTTGCTGCCTTTTTGCAAGCAGCCAACGATTCATCTCTGCAGCAACAGAGGCAAGGGGCTCATAATTCATACTTTAATAAAAAGCTATTAATTTTATCAGGGCCTGTTACACAAACAATCCCCATCCGTTCTTTCTGCATCAGCGCCATCTACAAGCAATGATGTAGTGTGGCCTGAATATTGCATGCAGCTCAAGGGAATAGGGATGTCAACATCGTGTATGATTATAATGAAAGGATGATATCAGTACCAGGTTTATAATGTATGTAGAGGGTCTGTGAGGTAATGTTTTGGGAAGGTACAAGTGTACACATAGAAAGAAAGTCTGCTCAGCTCAGAAGTATGAGAGTGAGAAATTATTAAAATTGTATAAATGGGTTACAGATCAGAAATAAAAGAACAATAAACCCCCATGTATGGTTATAATGAAAGGATGATATCTGTACCGGGTTATTAATGTATGCAGAGGGTTTGTGAGGTAATGTTTTGGGAAGGTACATGTGAATGTGTAGAAAGAAAGTCTGTTCAGAAGTATGAGAGTGAGAAATTAATAAAGATTGTATAAATGGGTAATACAGAACAGAAATAAAAGGACGATAAACCCCCAAAAAGCAAGAGAGAGCTATGAGCTGAGAAAGCATGAAATACTGAAGAAGTGATGACTAATTTCAAAATGAATATTATCAAAAGGGATAATTTTCTGAAAACCAATTCATCTCTTTCTTAATGAAGAGATTAATAAAATTTGTCTTGACAAATTTAGTTGCTACACAAATGTTTCTGCATACACCTGTATATGTCTTAATAATGAACTATCCGTGCATACAGCTATAGATCTACATGTATATGTGGTCATTTACCACTGATGTATAATCTAGATTTGTTATGACAATCCCTTTGATCAAAAGAAAAATTGAAAGAGTCTTTCAGCATACTACCCAATGCCCTCTTTTAATATTTGATGATAATATGAAGCAAAAAAACTCAACAGTTGAGACAATACAACTCTCACAAATCCCCTTGAAACTTGCAATGTGTCTAATTAAGGACACATGTAATGTACATAACAGTCATTACAAAAATAATGAGGTCACTAACATGTTACAATTGCAGGAAAAAAATATGAAAGTTACATGTACATACATGTAACCAGAACTGATCTAAAAATAAGCCCCTCCTATAATAGGAGAATGAGAAACATACACACTCGCATCTCAACATGCAGAAACACATACAAATGTTTCCGACGTAGAAGCTCATGTGAATATATAGTTTTTACTAAGGGAGATTGTGCAGTACAGGGTCTTGCATTTCTGATTATGCTATGGTCTTCTGCAATAAGCTTGACAAATGGCCTGAATCCATTAAGATATCAGCTGAAAAATCCTGATAAATCAATCATATTATATATGAGCATCAAGCTGGACTGAACAAACCGCCTCATCCATATTTACATTTACAAGTTGGTATTTACAAGCAACGCTACAGTGGTAGAAGTATCAATTCACTGTGTGAACTACAAACATGGAATCATCAAAACAGATATTGAAGGATCAATGATGTATTTTGAAGGATTTTAAGACAACTACCCCCTTGGACTTCTACCCTGAGGCAACACCACTAACCACTTCTGATTACTACCATCCAGACAACTACGCCCCCCCCCCCCCACAAGTATCCCTAAGGACAATAACCCCCTCCCCCGCCCCCTCACCAAAAAAAAAAAGTAACTAGGGCAACTACCCTATTAAGTTTACCCACTGACTACTGAAATGTCTCATTCCATAGGCTTAATACAGCATTCAACTGCTTCCACTGCATTCCACTACAGGTTAACAACCCAAAAATAGTTGTCGGGGAAGTCATCAAGTTAACTTCCAAATTCCAAAGAAGTGGTTCTCTGAGGGGGAAGGGGGTTGATATTTGAAATGGTAGCCACCCTGATACATACATGTACATGTACACTTGTAGTACACCTTTGGACTTGCCATCTACATGTATCCTGGAAAACAAGCTCGGTATTTCTTTTCATATCAATCCCATCACACGTAATCTATCAACAAGGCAAGATTAGAAGGTGGATGCTCTTCCTTTTAATTGCATTCATCATGGAAATTAGAAATTAACATTCATGGGTTCAACCGAGTACATGTACATTTTGTAGGGCCTACAGCGTGCTGCGTGCATCGTGAGAAGAATGTATATTAAACGAACATTGTAAAGTCATGGATGAAATGATCGAGACATGTATTTGCAGCAATAAGCGGTTTTCATTATCTTTGACATTTCCAAAATACAAGACTTTTATATCATTAGCCAACTCTTACGAATAAGTAGATAAAGTAATTAGAAAATAAATAAGACTTCCACACAGTATTCTAATCATGTTTGATCATGGCAGAGTCATACGCAACCAAACTGAAGTGTCTAGACATGTATGTAAACAAATTTAAGTTTCCAGACCCTAGTTTGTGATTATGCTTACAAAGTAAAAAGCATTTTATCCTCTTAATTGTTATTACTTTTTCCTGCATACATCTTATCAAGATGAATAAACAATAGGTGCAGCATTGCCACTCACTTTTTTTGAAGGTCAATTTGCTTTAAAAATAGCAGAGAGGGTTATTAAAGATCCTATCAATTACAATTAATGTGGGCAAAATGCAAGGACATTGAGAATCTAATCCTCCCTATAAACTCTACACAATGCCCCTGTACAAAAAAGGAGGAAAAGTGACTTGCCAAAATTCTGCCGAATGATTGTTATTTAAAGCAACATCAGAAGAAGAAGAACCCCTCCCCCCCCCCCCCCCCCCAAAAAAAAAAAACTCTGAACATACATTTAGTTTGGCTCTGGTGAATAAAAATATATTTTTACACTTAATTTGAATAGACAAAAAGAAAATCACCTCATCGATTCACAGATAAGCAGGTTTCGTAACATTTGAACATTCTTACCTGATCGCCATCTTTAAGTGTTCTTAAGGGTAGCTTAGCAATAACTTTCTTGGCTGCTCTTCCTAATTGTTTCTGTTTAATAAAAAAGAGAAGAGAACACAAATTTTTAAAAACTTACGTTAGATTGTTAATTTGGAATGGGATTAAAATGTCAAATATAATTAAGCTATTTGTGACGTTTCCTGATGTATTCACGACATCTGTAAAATGAATTGCCTTGAACGGGGGCAATTATCATAGGTGAAGTGGGCACTTAGGAAAGGTGGTAAGGGGCACTTATAAGAATATGGAACATGCATATATTAGAAATAAAAAGGGGCACTTATCTAAAGTAAAAGGGGTGCATTTCCTATGTAAAAAGGGAACTTTGGGGGTACTTGAGAGAGTGCCCCCCCCCCCCCCTGTAGGAAATCAGCTAGTACCATACATTTGCTAAAAAAACTGATTTCAATGTTATCAACTTGTTTTTATTATCATCGACAGCGCTTTAGTACTGTTCACATAATAGTTTATAAATCTCTTTTTTTTTTGTTAGCAATATAAATATACATGTACATGTATATTGATAAAAACTGCAGAAAGTGCATCCTTTAGATATTATTCAGGATGACAGAAGGACATTACAGATGAATACTTGACTTGAATTTTGTTTCACCCTGTAAATGAGAAGCCCACATCCGCAGGGATTAATATGTACAGTATGGGGCTGTATCCTTGAATTAAGCCTTTTTTCCCTTCTTTTTTTTAAAGCCATGATTATAACTACTAACTAGGCAACTGGGAATAACACTGTCTACACACAAAATATCATGCCAAAACAACAGCAATTTAAAAAATCACATCCCCCCCCCCCCCCTTTAAAAAAAAAAAAAAAAAAAAAATGTGTACCAGTGTACTTCATATATATCATATATCTAGGCAGTTGGGCCCTATTCTGATCCGAATACACAACTCATTTTCAACAAAATGTCTTTGAGTTTACATCTCCACAATTGTTATTCCAGTGGTACAAGACACTGCTTTGAAATGAGACAAATTCAGCACCCTGGAGGATAAGCCTTGCTAAGTGGGAGGGTGGGGGGAGGGTGGGGGGGGTGGGAGCAGCCCAAGGGAATGTGAAAACAATAATACACATGAACAGGGAAGACGGGCTAACATTTGTCAACAACATTACTTTGAGTGTTTGAATTTGTTAGCAGAATGTCAATTTTCTTGAACAAATCTACACCTATTAAATATATTTGTGGCTTCCACCCAGTAAATAAGATCGATTGATCGATCTGTATCAATAAGAGTGGAAGGGTGGAAGCCACAAATATATTTAATAATTGAAATTTCTCCCAGGAAGCATTACATTTATAACAAAAAAAAAAAAATCTACAACTGTTTAAACATCAACTAAGAGAGGGGGCAAGTGCCCCTCTGCCCTCCCCTCCCCCTCCCCCACCCCAGCAAACCTTATGCCTTGGTGGGTGTGTGAAGTGGGAAGGAGTACTTCTGCCCCCTTCATAAAAGTGGCCCTATTGGGGTCTCTGGGGCTACATAAGAGTGTTGTAATGCTAAATGCCAGAGGAATGGATGTGACTGGAATTGTATAGGGGCCCTCACAGTCTCAAGGTGGTACATTATTTCCAAGCAGTTGGCAGATTCATTATAGAGCATTCATTTCTTCAAAATAACTGGAGCTAGTATAATCATCCTGATGATACTGACATAAACAGTAAATCCATTAAAAAACTGTTGAAGAATCTCTCTGCTACTGTTCCTGAAGTAACAAATTCACACTAACACTTCCGTGATACCAGTCATATTTAACTTTTGAAAACACAGGTTTCTTACTGGTTTCAAAATAAATGTCGATTTTTCAATAAATAAACACTTTTACTTTTACTTTTAGGGATGTACTGTCTATTATTGACAATCATTGATCCTCCAGAGCATCCAGACTACTTCTTAGTAAAAGATAAGATAAATGGATGTTTTGATATATCTAAAAAAATGATAATAGTAATAAACTCTAAGTTCAACTTCAATGTATTAAAATGGCAGGAAATTATATCTGTGGCAGTTGAATTTTGTGACCTCAACCATTTTCTAGGTTGCCTGCCTGGCTGGCTGGCTGGCAACCCAAATAAATGGGCTACATGAAAACAAGCTACCTATAAACAGTAAGGCCCGAATTTACAAAGAAGGTTTACATTTAACCCATGGTTTAAACCTTCATTTACATAACCCATGGTTTAAAATTAGCGCAAATTAAGCACACGTTGCCTTGCGCGCGTCTTATATTGGACCTCTTGACTTTGTTGCGCTCATTTTTCGCTCATTTTAAACCATGGATTATGTAAATGAGGATTTAACTTTAAACCATGGGTTAAATGTACATGTAAACCTCCTTTGTGAATTCGGGCCTAAGAGTACGCAAGTATTACCTGTGTCCTCCCCCGAGCCTGAGCGTATCTGAATCTCTGTATGTAGTAGAATACAAGCCATGCCAATGAAACAATCATGAGAACGATGAAGGAGACAGAGACAAAGAGAACCGACGATTTCTTGACCTCTATACGAGTGATGACCTGGGGTCCCTCGGTGATCTCGATCATGACCTGCGTCACGTTCTTGACGAGCTCCTCTATCCGCTTGCCGTGCTCAGCTTTCAAAATAATGCCAGGGATTTTCCCTAATTAGAAGAAAAAAATGGAGACATAATTTGTGTTGTTGAAAGGATTATTCCAGATTCAGATTGAGACATTCAATATATTCACAGAGCTGCCAACCTTGTGCGACCAAAAAAAGGAATCATGATGGCAAAAAAAAGGAATTTCAAGCAAAAAAAAGGAATTCATAAAAACGAAACTTACAACCACGCGCGACACACTTCCAATGCAGAAATGTTCATTCCTCATGCTGTTTTTTCAATATAAGCAGGTTATTTTAAAAATTATCGGCACTTCATTCTTTTTGATCAAATCATCATTTTAGGGCAGTTGTTTGACGTGTACCGGTAGTATGTAAAAAAAAAAAATAATAATAAAACAAACAAAAAAATAATTAAAAAATAAAAAATAAAAAAAATTATAAAAATTATAAAAAAACATATTTTATGAAGAAAAAACGCAATACCGTAATTTGGAGGAAAAAACAGAGTAATTCCGGCAAAAAAAGAATGGTTGGCAGCTCTGTATTCACCAGTGCCCCCCATTTTTCAGATTATCCCAAAATTGACCCTTTTTAAATGGGAAAAGTGCCCCCTTTTACTTCTGATAAGTTCCTCTTTTTATTTCTAATACATGTAGGTGCCCATTCCACATGTTTTGTGCGTGGTACTACCTCTAATAAGTGCTCCTTTA
Source organism: Strongylocentrotus droebachiensis (assembly GCA_035222895.1). Lineage (NCBI taxonomy): Eukaryota > Metazoa > Echinodermata > Echinoidea > Camarodonta > Strongylocentrotidae > Strongylocentrotus > Strongylocentrotus droebachiensis. The sequence continues at coordinate 501,471 of JAVYIG010000184.1, read as the reverse complement.
CCTATGATAATGGTCCCTATTCAAATCTGAGAGGTACCTGTTTTACTTTAACAAGTGCCCATTTCCTTTGTAATAAATGCCCCTTCCCCTTCTGATGAAAGCCCATTTTCATCTCTGGAGAGTGCCCATTTCACCTCTGATAAGTGCCCCCTGTTATTGTGACTCATGCCCTTTTTCACATCTCTGATAAATGCCCCTATTCAAATGTGATTGGTGCCCCTTTTTCTTCGACAAGTGCCCATTTCCCTTTGTAATAAGTGCCTTTTTAATATTATTGAAAGAGTCCCTATTCATCTCAGGTGAGTGCCTTCTTAACCATGGCTGATAATTGCCCATTTTCAAAACTGAGAGGTGCCCCTTTTATTTTGACAAGTGCCCCTTTTCAGGTACAAGAAGTGTCGCTTTCCACCTTTGTTAATTGCCTATTTACTTTGACACATGCTCCTTTTCTTTTCTAAAAAAAAGACCCCTTTTCCGTCCTCATAAGTGCCCCCTTTTTAACACTAAATCGCATTTACAGTTGATTTTATGATGTAACTTATCAAAGGTCTTTTCAGTCTTTCATGATGAAGTTGTGCTTATAAACCTGATTCCCCCCCCCCCTCCTTATAAGATCTAATTGGTCGCAAAACAGCCTTAAAATCTTTAAATATTTGCTTGCTCGCAAATGAATTTTCAGTCCATAATACCAAACTGCAAAATATGGTGTCTAAGCAGTATCGTGGACCATGTAGAGAGAGAAATAAAATATTGAAATCATCCCTGATAATGTATCAATCACAGTGTACTGTAGGGTAATATCTACCAATGTCAATTTTCTTTAACAAATCTATAACAATCACAATGTACATGTAGGGTAATATCTACCAATGTCTAAAAATGTATACTTTAGATTTGAAAGCAGAACTCAACATTTTCTTTAAAATTCAATAGACAGACTGAACTCTAAAACAAATTGGGAGTTTGTCTCTTACAGTGATAGATAATCAAGATATCCCCATTATTCAAATTCTTTTATGAGCTTTATATCAACTCTATTCTCAGAAAATGATGATATCACTAATATAATTGATTACAGCCACAAAGTACATGTACATGTACACTGTACATGTACATGTCCCATACAACAGTGCTCACAGTCTACAGGGTTAGACTCCAATAAAATCATACTTGCAGATATATACATAAGGTGTATTATACAGTTGTATATATCTATATTACTGATTTTTCACTGAAGGTTTATTATTAAACTGAGGTTTCCTTTGATTTGTACATGTATGTACATTGTGTTCAGTAAACTTTAGTTTTTAAGAGCGACATAATATATAAGGCTATCAACACTGTCCCTAACCCTATCCGTAATCCTAAATCTATTAAATTGCAGCCCTAACTCAAAGTCTATCTACATTAGAGCAATTGTTGCGATACTGTACAAATGTAGTCAGTACTCAGTGCTTTATCACTTGTTATCTACAGACATACTGTACATGTACACTGCTGGGTCTACATGTACATGTACAGTACATAGAGTGAACCACACTGTACAGTAGGTGGAGTAATGAAACAAGATGTAAACAAAGCTAGGTCACAAATATTTGACTTCTGACCTTGCACCATAGGTATCATCAGTATTTCTTCAAGGGGTGCATTTACACTGCAACCAAAAATTGTCCATTTTCCTCGCATTTCAATTAGTGCTGTAGTCAAACGTTTAACCGTCCGGTATCCGACTGCCCATGGCGGATTCCGTTTCCAATTGGACGGTTTCGTTTTCCCGTTTTTTTTATTTTTTTATTTTTTTTTTTTTATAATTTTTTTTTTTAATATTTTTTTTTTAAAGTTTCGATGCCCCTCCACCAATGTCTCCCAGCTCAGTAATCTGTGTGTTGACTCACCACTCTGAAACTAGAACAACACTCCAATTTGTCTGTCATCTTGGTTTGATAGTAATCTTTGTAATAGATCTCAATATGTAGTTTATAATAATAATTCATCCAACTTTTACACATGGCATACCACAAGGTTCTATCCTAGGTCCTCTGTTTTTAATTTACATTTATGATCTTACACATTCTTCTAAAAACGACATTGTTACTATTATTTGTGACAAGTTCACAAGCACAATTCGGCGCCTTCAAGTGCACCTTGCAGTTAAATGAAACTCCTTCCCGCTTTTTCACATGGACCTTTTTTTTCTTTTTTTAAAAATATTTTTTTTTAAATTGTTTAACCGAAAACCGTCCGGTTTTGACTGGCCGTTAAACGGAATTGGAGATATCCGTGATGTTACAGCACTAATTTCAATGTTTCCCCGATAGTTGTTGAAAGGCTTTGCAATTGTGAAGGATTTTATTTTATTCGCTCTTGATAAATCCGGAGTGTACATGTAGTTTTTGCAATGTAAACGCCTGCTGAAGTTTCACTGATTTTTGCAGTGTAAATGATGTAAAAAAATGCAATGTCAGTAATTTTTAAGAATTTCCTGTAATATACAGCAGGGTTACATATGTTCAAATATAGAAGGCCTACATTTTTGATAAATTTACATAATTACCGGTAGATATTATGGCAAAACTGCATTTTCTCATTCTTAGTCCTATTGACAGTGAAGTGTTAGTCCAATAGTGTGTGGCCTGTTTTGACCGGATGTTCATGTGAATGCAATATATCCCTAGACCACTAGTAAATTCACTACTAAAAATAGAGAGCCACTTACGTTAGCTTGTTTTTATCTACATGGGGAAGGGAGAATTTGGTTCATTGAAGTTAACTCTGAATGAACGTCACTTTGGGCCTTAAAAACTAACTTTCAAACTCATTTCTTCGTCTTTATGTTCTTCCTTAATATTAACCATTTGAATATATTTTGGCAGGATCATTTTCTGTCTACTAACAAAAATGAATCTATTTTGTCGGTGACTTGCCCCCCTTTAACTTTAGGACGATATATAGCATTATGTACTGTACATACCGTATTTGCCGGCGTAAAGGCCACATTATTTTTGGAAGAGAAAATATCAAAAAGTCGGGGTGCGGCCTATGCGAAAGAGTAAAAAAAAAAAAGTAAGTCAAAACCAGCACGAATTTGCACATATGGGACTAGATCTACGAACGGTTCAATAACTATACATTTCCACACATCTTACCGACAATTTTATCTTGCATTGTTGACATGAAGACGAAAATAATTTTCCAAAAACAACATCTGCTGATAGATCTTGATCTAAGTTTGTGCCAATGCATTGCAAAAGTAAAAGAAGGGCCCGTTTAACGGAGCTGCCGCGAAGCATCCAGCACGCGAAGTCGCTATTTTGAATCCATTTCAATACACAAGAGAAAGGCGCAATGTATACATCACAAAAAACTACATAAGCTAGCATCAGTGCGGGATGGCCGAGCGGTCTAAGGCAGTAATTTTAGTCAAATCAACATTTATACGCAAGAGATCAAATCCCGACTTTGACAAAAAGGTTTTTTTTTTTCCTTTAAATGTCAAAATCGGGGGTGCGGCCTATAAGGAGCTGCGGCCTTATCGCCGGCAAATACGGTACTACATATCCCCATGATACGTATATTTGTGGTTATTCACCTCATAAATTATAATATTCTTTTGGTCGTTAACTTGATACCATCATACATGTACATACGAACTGCCAGATGAGTTGCATTGATCACTTTCACTTCATGATTAATTACAAAGTACATGGTACATGAACTGTATATTTGTGGTTATTCACATCATGAATGTTAATATTGTTTTGGTCATAACTTGATTCACCTCATGAATTACAATATTCTTTTGGTCGTTAACTTGATACCATCATAAATACGAACCACCAGATGAATTGCATTGATCACTTTCACTTCATGATTAATTACATGTACATGATATACCACCAGATGAATTGCATTGATCACTTTTACTTCATGATTAATTACATGCACATGTTACATAGACATCCACCCTGTAAACATGATATCATCTATTGAGTGCCAGAAAGTATTAAATACATCGGTCATCAGCGTCCTCCTGGCCCTCAGCAAATGATATGTGTTTGCATACAAATACATGTACATGCAGGATCACTGTATTCCTGTAATATGAACCTAACCTGATGGTATCATTTTCTGATATTTTTTTCGCCAGTACATGTAATTTACAGTAGGCCTATACCACAGGCATGAAATGATATTTGAGGTAATGTTAATCGATGCTAGAATAGAAACAGGGATAGGGTCAAGTACTGGATGTTTCTCTACAGGACATCGGTCAGCCACATGTTGACGATTTTGAAAATGTATGCGATATACATGTAATCTCAAAGTCAACAAGTACAAAGTGAAACCACACGGATGCACGTAAAACAAGTACCACCCCACAACACGGCTGGCCCCGATATAAATGGCATGACCCATATGTCCCATTCATTACTAACATCAAAGACTATCACACTTGATAATCATATGAATTCGATACACAGCAACATCTCATCATCATCATCGTTTATTTAAGTCAACATTTTCCATCTTATCAGGGATTATTGACATTCGCACCATAACGACATCCTCCTCATTTAGACCAACCTTACTGCTTTCTTTCTTCACCATATCTTTCCATGGAATCTTTGGTCTTCCTTTCACTTTTATGCCATCCACTTCCAGATCCCACACTCTTTCACAGCTGGGGAAAGAAAACAATTAAATACCTTAGACTTTCCCAAACACATAAAATAATACAAACTAAACCTACCTTTAAAATCTACTGAAGAAGCGTCTACCTCCGGAGCATTTATCATCAATAAAGCGGAAGCGTTTCCTTCTTCAGCTAATGTCATTTTCACCTCAGGCGTGCAATTCCCATATTCCACCAGCGCAATCCACGGTTGCTTTGGTATCTGGCTCTTTGGCAGGGCGACGCAACCGTAGACGTTTCGCGATGGTCGCAATAGAATGCCTTTAGCTTCTTTTATAGTCCCTGTGGCAAAGCGGCCATTTTCTTCTTTCTCCGTGGTGAGGTTCTTTGAGATTGGGTGTTTGTAGGTGAGGATGAGAATGGCCGTTGTCCAGGTGTCCGACTGGCTGTACAGGTCGTAGTTTTGACCCCATGAAGGCGGTAGAAGGAAACATATGATCCACAGATGGTGTAAGAAATTGGGCAGGTCCTGGATAGATGGGGGCAAGATCCTCATGCTTGCATCAAAGTGATATCCTTGTCATATATCTGAAAGAATAAAAATGATAGCCGAGAGTTAAATGCAATCAAAGAAATTGGACTGGCTACTTAACCTAAATTACTTTGCTTTAATGGCATTGTTTTATAAATATTGATTTGGATTTTGGAGGCAATAGTTTTCTTTCTTCACTAATTTCTATCACCCGTAAAGCACTGGACTTTGATCAAAGTTCACAGAGATTTTTAAATATATTAGGAAATGTGATTCGATCCATGATTTCTCATATTATTCGACACAAAATTTATTTAGTTCAATTACTACCAAATGGACTGCAATGTTTTTTCACTACAGATTGGTGCAACTAGAAAATTTATCGTCAAAGAATTCCAGAGATATTGTAATCTCAAAATTTGATGTCTGATCGGGATGCGGTGCAAGTCAAGAAAAACCATTAAAAAAACGAGACCTTAATTCACGCACGGATTTTACAGCTGATTTATCACAAAAGGTGATCAATCAATTAAAAGATAATTGCATTTGCATATTTTGCAAGGCAAGGTTACTCTTTCCAAAGGTGGTATCAGATTTTTGAAATCTTGCTGATTTTGGGGGGATAGCGAATTAAGGTCAGGCACAACCTCTATTAATATATACCAAAAGCTTCAGTCTCTAATATCGACGGTTGTTCCCCTATTAGAGTAGACTAAGTCTGGCTCAACTGACTGCCTCTATCTATGTGTATGGGGGAGGTTGACAAATGTCAGTTTTATGAAACTTTTAAAAAGAATTACCCATAGGCCATACCATACCAGACGGATATTTTCATCTAGGCCTACACCATAGTACATTGATAATTAAATTAATTAAGTCCTAACTCAATTAACACTACAGTACGAGCACTGGTCAGAAAATGAGGATATTCTCCTAAACGCGGACAAATTGCGTTCTAGAAAAAAACTAGGGGGTCTATCTTTCCCATTTACGCAGACGTTTTTTCTTCAGCACTCTGCTGGTTTCGGGATCCTGATCTGCGTGCTGGCAAAGCGAAAAAGGGATTCCACATAATAAAATACCCCCAGTTCACCGTCTACTTTATGGGTTGTCTGTCTTCCGTCATTCTTCCCGAGAATTTATCGCTCATAACGTGAAAGTCTCTGTACAAAGTCAATGTGAAATAGGTCTAGTCTACATCAAGAAAATCATTTCAGGATTTGTTTTTTTTGCATCGCCCAAAGCGCGGGTCGGAAATAAGAATCATCCACCGACAATCCTTTTTTTTGTGGAGGCATCCGTCCGCGTTTACGAAGACGATCCTCGTTTATGCAGACGATCCTTATTCCCCGGACCAGCGCCCCTACTCTCAACTTAGTCTTAGTTAAGACTAAGTAAATAAAGTCTTATCTAAAGACGTGCTTCGCTTTTGTCTACACTCTAGAAATCTAGACCTAGATCTAGATCTAGGGTCTAGATCTATACTAGACCAAAAACCTCAGTCTCTCTAATCGTCGGTTGTTCCACTGAGACTACGTCTGGCTCCACTAGACCTCCGATTATAGAGACTGAAGATTGTCCTATCGGGACTGTACGGAACCAATGGTTCGGTTCGGCAGGACCGCGATGAATGAGATATGCTACGAGATTTTCACTCTTTACATCCTCACACATGCTGCAATATGACAATAATTAGAGTCTTATTAAAAATAACATATATATAGCTTATTTGACTTACGATAGCTTGCTCATTTAGATCCTAAATTAATGATTAATCCGAGAAAGTCTCGTCGTCAACATTATCCGTCTTGGTTTTAGTTGATGAATATTAATTTTTTCTTTTCGAACGTCCAATAGCTACCGTAGCTACATACGAGTCGGCCCGGCTTGACCAACGAACTCCCACGAAACGAGTGCTCTGATTGGCCATTGGCTATGTTTTGGTAGGTGGACCCGGAAATATATCGGCCGCCGGGTAATATTTCGAATGCATGAACGTAAGTGCTTCGCGGTTCTGAGGAACAAATTGGATAATTCATATAGATCTAAGTAAGTCCGAAAATTTCACATTCTATAATAGGTTAGCAAATTTTGAAAACTGTAATTAGGAGATATATAGACCGACCTAATTTACATCTGATTTAGAAATCAGGAAATTAGATCTAGGTCTAAATAAAGAAAATCGGGGGAGAAATGTCGGTAACGAAAAGCTGTTACGCTGTGGCTCTAATTTACCCCCACGGTACGAGATCTCTGGGTTGCCATCTGTATTGGGGAATGACAACAAATGTCAGTTTTATTAAAGAAATGACCCAAATCAGATGGTTATTGCTGTCTAGATGATTAGATCTATTACTAGACCCTACATCATAGTTCATACATGATAGATCTACACACCGCACCATCTCTGCAATTTACGTGGCACCCGGGCCCTTGCAACTTTTTTCGCCTCACCTACCATCCCCGCTTAGCTTCCTGAGTGAGCTGCTAAAGGGATTTAATACACCATCAAGTACAACTACAACTTACAAGTACTACAACTTGAGTACAAGCACAACACAATTATTCATACAGAACAGCCGGGTTCCCCACACTCAGTCACAGTGCAGACTCAGTTCACGTTTACACGGGCAGCGCAGGGCGACGCAATCTGTATACTGCATCTCCGCCAATGCCTATCTCTGTGCAAAGTGTGTGAATTTAATTTCGATATGTTGAACAAAATACCCGCTTTAACATTAAAGGTAAGAGAAAATCAGCACACAACAAGAACGAAATCAAAGCATATGATCTTACAAAATATAAATTTCCGTCGTATGGATGAAAGGTACCCACTTTACGTTTTCCAAAATAATAAATTTCCAGTCAAGTTAGACTCGGTGAAGATCTTTGTGATTGTTATTGTGTGAACTAAAAACTCACTACATTATGTGCGCTATGCATATAAATGCACGTACAGTAGGCCTATTTACAGTAAAGAGATACCAGCTTGAATTTCGCTGATACCCAAATTCTCTCATGTCTGCCGCAATATGTTGCGCTAGTTCTAAAAAAATTATGTGAGTGTTGTCAAACTAGAATGTACAAACAACGTGCAAAAAAAACAAAGTGCAATCACTTGGCAGATTATCTTTGTTTATACCGGAGTGTGGATAGGGGCTGTTTAGACCAGTTGCGGATCCAGGGGGTACCAGCCCCCACCCCTGGCCATAAAAAACACCTTTTTTTTTAAAGAAGAAGACGGGCCCCCACCCCTGGCAAAGTATTAAAAAAAGAAACAATTTGTTTGTGCTCATCATTACCCCCCCCCCCCTCCCTCCCAGCTTATTCGCCGGGCTGATTCGCCGCAAAATATTTTCTCACGAATTGGGAAGAACACAAAATAGTGCTCATAGTGATCCGCCCCAGGTTTAAACAGATGTAATTGCTAAGTTCATCTTCTTCTTCTTTTTGTCCTACCTCTATGGTGGCTCCTAAGGGACACGCAAACGCAAAATTTGACGTATACTTATACAACAAATTTGTGGATTTTCACGTCAAAGACGTGAAAATCCACAAATTTGACGTATACCTATGCAACAATATGTCGATTAGTCAATTTAGTATTTATTGAGAGGAAAGAGATGAGATACGGTTTACATCACATAATGTCACATTGCCCATTGAAAAAGAAATGTTGACGCCTGTGATGTTCAATCCCTTTTCAATCCCATAAAATGATATATGCTACTTTTCTATCTATATAAAATAAACTCAGCTAGTCTACGAGGAGTCCGAAGTGGGTCAACGAAACTGAGGTGAAATATTATGAGTGAATTTCCTTCTGGTTCTCATCTCAACAGATGGTTGATTTTTTTTTCAAATTTAGAAACAGGATCCTGCTGTTTATTCGACTGAAAGAGTTGTCAGCCTCCTAACAATTTTTGTTAGGTTCGTATAAAGATTTAACGTTCATTTGGTGTATTTTTCACTGCATTTCGGTATACCATATTGTTTTGGCAACGCTATAGACAAATTTATTTCACAAATTGTATGAAAATCTGACATTATTCCGGCTATTCACCCCCCCCCCCCTCCTTTTTTTTTCTTCTCATAAATATATAGACAGAAATTGAACTGTTGTAATTTTAATACACACTATTTACAACCCCAAATGCAAATGATTTCTTACTTAGGCATTTTTATGCAAGACTTTATTTGTGAGGTCTTGGTTTTTTAAAATCTGACGGAAAAATAAAGATTGAAGGGATCGAAGTTACGATCTGTATCATTGCATTTTATAAATTATTTTACTTTTCAACGTTTTGCTTCTATATTTTCCGCATTGGAGGGCCTATATATATATAAAAAAAAATTAAAAAAAAAAAAAAAAAAAAAAGAATTAAATATGCATACAGGGTGGCAAAGTGCATATAATTATGTGTTTCAACAAGTTGGCTGATAATTTTCCAAGTGTAACATTTTAAACATCATTAAATTATAAGATGCCCCACGGTGGCGTAGCGTGGATACTCTATAAATAAGGTTATATTCGGGAGCCATGCATGCTGCCCGAATATCATCATATCATCATAATTATGGGGACGATCATGGACCTTGCTGCCTGAAACTATCCCGTTTCAAATTTTGCGTGCGAGCGAAACGAGCGAGAAAAATACACTTTACTACATGAATCTCTGAAAAGTTATTTCTCCATCAAAATACCAAGCGAGATCTTTGTATAATTTGTCATCATGCAGTTTTTTAAGTTGATGTTACTCCAAAATATATATTTTCGATATAAGTAATAATATTCTCGCCGCACCCCGGTTGAAAAGCGCGGTACTAGATGGTTTAAAGGGGCAGATTGACTAGGCCGGGAGGGGATATACCCCTTGCTCTTTTATAGTTAAACATTGTTGTATTTTAAAGTGTAGCACACACACATACCGTCTTTGTCTCTTTTCCCGTATACAGGTATGTCTTCTATATTCTACTCCAATCTCAATTTCTTTTTCTTCTCTATACTGTCCCGGCCCCCCCCCCCCCCCCCCCCCACTCAGAGGTCGGAATGACCGCATGCGTGTTGCCAAAATGTCCGGTAAAGGGGTACTTTTCGTGCGACAAAGTCCGGCCCGAGAATTGTAAAAAAAAGGGGTGTATTTGACTTTTCACCCAGAGATTTCTTTAAAAAGGGGGTGTTTTTCTTTTTTTTTCTCTCATCTCTTTGGACTCCTGAGGAATTATTCCGAATTTAGGGGGGTACATTGAGCATTAATTTTTCCTGATTTAGGGGGGTCTCCAAGGCAGGGAAAGCCCGCGAAAAGCCCGCGAAAGGGGGGTTCGGAAATGTTGGCAGTCCTCAGATAGGGGGTGCTTTCAAAAAGAGGGTACGAGCATAAAAAAATTATGCGTACCCTAAATAACACTGAGTGGGGGGGGGGGGGGCGGGTATACTGTCCGCTACATCAAGTTCGTGGTTCAGATCATCACAGAGCATTTTTCGATAATCGTTTATAAATGCACCTCTTACAGCAGATTTCGTTTCAAACTTGTTGTCCCCACTTTACTGAGTCACATACCATAATCTTTGAAGAGCTTTTTCGAGCAACCTATCTCCTCATATAGGCCTAATTTCACGTTCCCCCTTTTCCTTTATCTCTCTCTCTCTCTCTCTCTCTCTCTCTCTCTCTCTCTCTCTCTCTCTCTCTCTCACCTCTTATTAATATTTTATTTTGCCATTCGATTTGGGGGTCAATCGCCTCATGTGCCCCCCCCGTAGCCTACACCACTATATAATGTCCCATTTTTATTCTACCGAGAATTAAAAGACATCATGTTTTGAGGCTTGCTGACAGTTTTTTTTTTTTTTAATAAAATCAAAAAATCAAAATCAAAATCAAAATTTGCCGACAGTATTTTCTGTTAAATCAGGAACCTCGTAATATCAGCCCCGCGCCCTCAGTGACGCCTTAGCAAGAGTTCTTCCTCTAACTAACACAGATAAAGAATTTTCGCATAATATTCATGGCATTATATTCATACCCCTTGTAAATGTGAAGCCTTTTTTTTTTCGTAACTCAAAAACGAAAAAAGGTAGGCCATTATTGAATACTTTTAGATGTTAGATTTAATGTGTCACATTCTCAAAAAAACATAAATCCGGACAAATCAATTTTTCACATACTTGCGAAATTACAAAACTTGGTAAGGGTATGATTTCGTTGTAAACTGTACGTAAAATATTCATTAAAACAAATAGGTCCCTTTCTTAATCCCGATTCCTTTCAAACTTCGTATAGGAATAATATTATAATAACACATAATAGTGATTATGATTTGTGTTACCTGTACTTATTTTATGCTGGAAAAAAAAGGGTTGGCAGGGGCTTTAGCAAGATCTCAAAGAATTTCGATAAATAATCTCAAGTGAAATTGTACTTAATTGTATATTGACTATATTTCATAGAAATCATAATTGGGTTAGCTTTGTTCTTATCTCAGATTCCCAGAATGGAAAATATCAGAGCCTATACTGCCTGATCCCCCCCCCCCCCCCAACCCCGTTCTTGGACTCTGTTATGCCATATTAATTCATCACATCTGCCGACAAGGTAGCCGAAACTAAATCAACAGGCTGCAAATTTGAGTCTCACATTTTTAATATAGCTGGAGTTTGTTATTATATTATTTTTATTTTACTAAATTAGACAATTTCTCTCATCTGTTCAATAATTTCGAGTTTTTATTAGATGAATTTCGTCATCCAATTTCGGTTGAATTAGTCATTGGCTTCATCTCAACATTTTGGTCAAACAAAATAATGTAATGTCAAGTATTTTCACTGTAGGCCATTATCGCTACTTGTCTTGTCTCTACCGATATAGTGCTTCGGTATGCGTAATGAGGAGCAGCGAAAAATATCAAAACTTGAAGAGCGCCATCTGATGAAAATATGGTGTACAACATTAGCCAATCGAATTAATATGTTCATGTTCTATTCCTCGTTCTTAGTTTGTATTATTTTTGGTAAGTGGCCAAATGATTGATTCTATCAATCCTGTCCTTTTGGGGTGATAAGGCATAATAAGTATAAAATACTCCCATTTGGAAATGAGAAACAAAAATGGAAAAGAAAGGATAGATGTAACCGGGATGTAACAATTTTAGGGGAAAATGGAGGAAAGGAAGATAACAGAAATAGACAACAAGGTCTGTCACATTCCCTCATATGGATAAATAGAGTGACATTAGCAAAATCTGATTAGGAAAAGAAATGTGGAAATTGTCATTTAAACACAAATCTTGATTTGAACATGAAATCATTTTTTTGTCTTCAGAAATCAGAAAATATGAAGGCATCTTTTTTTTCAGAACTTGAAAAACAATCGTGAAGGGTGATGGAAAGATTTGGATTATGTCGTTTATGACGGATCAACAGGAATGCATGGATGCTACGACTTTTGTCCATAAATTTGGTAACTTGCGATAAATTTTCTTCTTGAAACCAATTTTAAGGTGTTGTTCCATTTTGTGAAGAGAAAGGTTAATTAATAATCAAATTGAGTATTGTTTCATTTCTGAAATAATCTCTTTTTGTACAAGAATATTCTCTTTTCCTTAGAAGTTTATTAAAATGATGTTCAAGTTCATGCTTTTGAAGTATTATTAATCTTATCTACTTGCTCTTTTCAATTATGATGAGTAAGACTACATCTTTCTATGGATAATGCCTTCTTAAATAGTTAGGCCTATACTGTTTGATTTGTATGTTGTCTCGGATTTTTCGAAATTCTTTTCAAAGTGGGATTTACAAAGAAACAAAAAGGAAAACTCAAAGACAGAAAGAAAAGAATAAAATCTATTAGGCCATGCTAACCAAAGACAAACTCAAAACAATGTTGGGTTCTTTCCGGGTTCTTTATTTTGGAATACATGAAATAGGCCGCAATTTGTTTCTTTCCTCCTTCGTAAAGCATTTTTGCATATTTTAGAATAGCGCCATCTCACAGGACTTTCATTATAACTTAGACGAACTCTGCACTAGAGAAGCGTTTATTTATTTCCCTATAGCTTAACAAGTGATAACAACTAATTGTTTACGGTCTGCATACTACACATTTCATATCCCGACGATTAATATTCGTGACTGAACTGGTTTTAATTTCCTTTTGTAAATGTACGATGTGAAATATTCGAACTGTTGCTCAAAACATCCAATAACATTTAAAACAAATTCATCATGTTGTATATCAATTAATATTTCGCCTATTACTGATTAGCTTCGAAAGAAGGAGAATCTGATACATTTTCAAGTGCAAGACCGAAGGCAGAGTACCGCAGGGAAGGACAAGTCCGCTCCAAAATTAACTTACTTCCAATAGAAGCAGAAAAATCAGACAAACCAATCAACAAAAGTTTGAGCAAAATCGGATTAGAAAGTTACAAATTTTTAATGACATTCAAGACGAATTGGCAACACATTTATGAGTCTGTGACGTCATTGCCTCACTATTCACGAATTGTTTTCTTTATATTGAAAATATAAATTTCCAATTTTCCCCCTAAAAAATATTATTTCCTCATACCACCAGCATCCAAGTAAAATTGATAGTAAAATGTTTTTGTGTGGATTCACTATAATTTAGAGCAATTTTTTACAGTTATATCATGACTATGAATTTTGATAAACCATTTATATAAAAATCAATGATTATGAATATACAATATTCTGAAAAAAGTATCAATTCTTCAAAGTTCATAAACTTTTTTGTGAAAATATGCACGCAATATGATAAAAAATCATATAAGCCTAACCGGGGCAAAGGCATATGGAAATTAATTTTCAGTTTTGGGGAAAAAGAAAAAAAAGGAAATCATGGGATAGAAATATATAAAGCAACTGATAAATAATGAGGCAACAACGTCACAAACTGATAACAAAAATGGCAATTCGTGTAGTGATTTTCTAAGTTCCATATAGTTTTTCATAACTTCCTTATGATCCGATTTTTCTCAATTTTTTGTTGCTCTGTTTCTCTTGTTGTTTGCATCTTTTAAAAGCAATTCTAATTATAATACCATCCAACGAACGACCTAAGTGGGGGAGAACCATAGTGATACCAACAAAAGATAATGGCGTTTGAAAAAAAATGACTGATAACGGTTTTAATAAATTTTATTTATGACCAACTACGCCTTCATTCTCATCAGCAGGAACTTCACATTCGCTGGGTAAGGGGTTGGGGACCAAAGTGCCGCCATATAAAGCCTCATCAAATTCAACATGGCCTTGTTCGTTCTATCACCGAATTAAAAAACAGACTTGTATCTGTTTATTTTTAATATTGAATATTAAAATTCTGATTTTGATTTAGTTTTTGTCATATTTTTGTTAGTTTGAAGGTCATAAATGGACAAAGTAGGCTAATGTAATAGGCCTACATTCTGATAATAAGAAAATATAATTTAATTGATGGAATAATACAAAAATAATGTTTAAAAATATATACATGGAAAAAACAGTTAATTATTTTAATCCCCTCCTTTGAAAGTTCGGAGGCCAAACAAAATCAACATAATTCTCCTCTTTCCGAGATGATTCTTAATAAAATATTTTGCCCAATGTAAAATCATAGATAAACCATCGACTTTATGAGCAAGTCCTAAAAAAGGAGAACTTGAAGGCGAGCTGTAGTTTTTTGTATTTTATTTCCTCCAGCTAGCTAGTAGCCTTATACGATAAGCCTACCGGAAGAGTCATCGAACGACTGCCCGCATCACTGGGGTTTGAGTTTTGTACTACCAGCGCAGATATTCAGCTCGTAAACACACGTTCAGTGCATGCAGTGCGCATATCGAGTCTCTATTTTTGTACAGTGCGTTATTTATCGATCGCCGCTGCTAGTGTGAGAAACCGTTCGCATTTTGTGGTGCACTCTTGGACATTTTTTCGATTTCGTCATGTCCTTTTGTTGAAAAAACAGATACTTGAACATGAAAGTGCACACTAGGTCACGGAGATGTCGGAATATATAACATTTTACTGAACGGGAACGATCATAAGTGACATTTTATTAATTTCGTTACGGACGATGGGAACGAAACTGTGTTGTCGACCCGCGGAGCCGAGGCCTGCTTGTGTTGGGGCTTAACTAGGGACGCTTGCTGGGCAGCCGGTAAGAGACGCCGCCGTATCCAGGATGTTTGGTCGGCCGAGAGTTCGAGGGGAGATGTGTGGTGACGAGCGGACAGTGTGTAGGGGCTCGCAAAGCCCGAACTTATTTGAAACAATGTCGCGGTCCAGGAGGAAAAGATGGACAAACATGATGCCTGGAGCTTTGGTGCTATATTTGACTTTACTGTGCATATTTCCAGGAATAGCAAAAGCAGATGACAGAGCAACTACAAATGACATAAACTTATTTGTTGACGAAAATCAACCGAATGGAACTTACGTTGGTTCTGTCGCAGAGGAAGGTGCAACTAGCAACTCGTATTCATTTCTATCTACTCCTCCAGATGAATTTCATCTCAATAGTACTACAGGAATTATCACCACTGCAGACGTCATTGATAGAGAGTTATTACTAAATGATTTGTTCATACTTCCAGTCGCAGTAGTAACATCTTCTGGCACAAATATAGTGGATATTAAAATAACAGTCAATGACTTGAACGATAACTCTCCAGTTTTCCCTCAACCTGTTATTACTTTGTCATTTTCTGAGAATGCTCACAGTGGTAGTGTTCAGATTCTTCCATCAGCTATGGATGCAGACAAAGACGGTAATGGCTACATCAGCACGTATCTAATTGAGAGCGTGAGTGGCGGTGGAGATGATGCCTTTTTGCTTCAAACTTTCCGCCCTCGTGAAGATGCAGAGTACACAGTCTCACTTGTAACCAACTCACTTCTAGACAGGGAAACGGAGGACTTTTACATCTTGAATATCTCTGCCACTGACAACAGCTCAACCCCTAGGACTGGTTATCTCATCGTCAATGTCACCATCACTGATGTGAATGATAACTCTCCGATTTTCACTCAAACAACCTACTTTGCTACTGTCAATGAAAGCTCTGCAGCTGGAACATCGGTAGTGCACCTCAACGCTACCGACATTGATCTCGGATCGAATGGTGACATTGTGTACCGTCTGAAAAATGAGCTAACAGACAATTTTGCCTTGGATCCCGATACGGGATGGATCACTCTTCTGCGCCAGTTACCTTATGCTGCTAATGGCTATCTGTTTGAAGTCACAGCTACGGACAAAGGATCACCCTCCCAATCAAGCTCTGCATTTGTAAATGTGATGGTCGAGGATGAAAACGATCACAGTCCTGTCATTGAAGTGCTTATTCCAGAGATCGAAGCCAGTGGAGTTGCAAGCATCAGTGAGACCATGTTGCCAGGACCCCTTTTCAATCTCAAAGCTAATGATGAGGATAGGGAAGAAAATGGAAGGGTTTCCATGAGCATCCACAGCGGCAATGATCGGAATGACTTTTCAGGGACTTCTATTTCACTGCAAAATGGAGATGTTTTCTTTATCCTCAGGGTTTCTTCATCTGCTAATATTGATAGGGAGATAATAGCCTCCTACAACCTCACCTTTGCTGCCGAAGACATGGGAACACCACCTCGGAGAACTTACAGATCCATCATCATTTATGTGGTGGATGAGAATGACCATGCACCCATGTTCCTCCAGGAGTCCTACCGCGCAGGCCTCTTGGAATCGATCCAGATAGGCAGTTTCGTTAAAAGTGTGACTGCTACCGATGCTGATGAAGGTATAAATGCTGACATTGTCTACTCCATAACTGGAGATGAGTACGGATGGTTTCAGATAGATAATGGAACTGGACTTGTGACAACGCGAGAAAATCTGGATCATGAGACAGCAGCCCAGGTTACTCTGATAATAACAGCATCTGACCAAGGCCTGGAACCCATGGCAAACACAACAATTCTTACCATTGATATACAGGATGTGAATGATGAGTATCCTGTTTTTAATCAGAGCACATACAGTGAGACTGTAGAAGAGAACTCTCCTGCCAGAGATCTGATTCAAGTTCTTGCTACTGATTTAGATAATGGGGTGAACGGAGATGTTACATACACTATCAGCAGTGACCAGTATTCGGGCATGTTCAGTCTAGATCCAGAGAGTGGATTGCTGCAAATAACGGTACCCCTAGATCGTGAAGAACAAGATTCCTATGAACTCGAAATCTTGGCATCAGATGGGGGATCCCCTGCACTCCAGGCCACAGCTACTGTCACTATTGCTGTATCAGATCAGAATGACAATCCTCCACAGTTCTACCCTACAGAGTACTATGCCAGTGTGATAGAGAATGGACCAGCTGGACTCTTTGTGACTGTGGTCTCAGCAACAGATCTTGATGTGGGTGTTAACGGAGCTGTCATTTTCTCTCTGTCGGACTCATCCAAATTCCAGATTGACAGCAATACCGGAAACGTTACCACACGAGAGTCACTGGACAGAGAACAGGAATCTTCATATACCCTGACAGTGACTGCACAAGATGGTAGTGGACAGGCTGCTGCTCAGTCGGCTACAATTTTTGTTACTGTCACTGATACACTGGACAATCCACTTGAATTTGAACTGAATCCTTACAGGTTTCAACTGGAAGAGAATCGTCCAAATCGCACTGAAGTTGGAACTGTCCTAGCTACAAGTATGGATTTGAATGTTGAAATAACATACGTGATTGTAAATGGAGATCCAAATGGACTGTTTGTGATTGACTTCTACACTGGTGTAATCAAGACAACACTCTCAATTGATCGTGAAGCACATGAATCAGCTTCCTTCAGGTTGACTGTATTAGCTGTTGATGGGTCCCAGAATGGACAGACTGTTGTTGAGATCAAGATTTTGGACATTAATGATAATGCACCAGTGTTTGCCCTTCAGGAAGATCAGGTGGATGTTGTTGAAAACTGGGCTGTTGGAAACGAGTTCTATGCAGCACAAGTCACCGATGCAGACAGTCCCCCAAATAATGTGATCCTGTATGATCTACCTGTAAACTTTGACAACCGTTTTGGCATCAATCATACTTCTGGAGTGCTGTTCTTGAATAAGGATCTGCAAAACTACCCAGAGAAGGAGTATAATCTGCAAATCCAGGCAACGGACTACGGTACTCCACCCTTGTCTTCCAGTATGAACCTTCTCGTCACCGTGCGAGATGTCAACAACAATGCTCCTGTCTTCGTTGACTCCATCAACACAACTCTGAGACTAACAGAATCCATACCTGTAAACAGCATAGTCATCCATGCTTTGGCCACAGATGCTGATCAAGGTACCAACGGGCTAATCTCCTACCGCATCACCAGTGGAAACACAGACAGCTTCGGTATCTTCCCTGATGGCATGGTCTATGTCAAGCGAGCATTGGACAGGGAACAAGTTGACCAGTATGACCTGACCATTGAAGCTACAGATGGTGGTGTGCCATCCATGACATCTACCCTTATGTTGGAAATCATTGTTCTTGATGAAAACGATAACCGACCATTCTTTGACAATGCCACCTACAATTTCTACCTATCAGAGGAAGATGATATCGGTGCAGCTGTTGGCATGATCCATGCAGTTGACAGTGATGTTGGTGGAAATGGAGAACTGACCTACTCATTCACAGCAAATCATACTCTGTTTACACTGAACTCTGTTACTGGTGCCATAACATCTAAAGTGAGCCTTGACCGTGAAAGCCTTGTTGAAGCTGGACAGCCAACTATCTTTTCTATTCGTGTTCGAGTCCATGATAGTGGACAACCACAGCTTCAAGATCATGCTGATGTGAACATTCATGTTGTGGATATCAATGACAGCCCTCCTGTATTCAACCGTGAGAGTTACCAGGCCTCGGTTTCAGAACTGGCACAGAATGAAACGTTAATCATCAGAGTCAGTGCAACCGATGATGATGTGGGAGATAATTCCTATATCCTCTACAGCATTGTCAGTGGAAACGAAGAAAGACGATTTCACATAGATCATGTACATGGCCAGATAGTCCTTATTGCTCCTTTAGATCGTGAAGTGACTGAAGGCTATGTTCTGAGGGTAAAGGCACGTGATGGAGGAATTGTTCCACAAGAATCATTTGTAGAAGTAGAAATCACAGTCCTGGATGAGAATGATCACCGTCCCTCCTTTGGTGTAGATATGCAGCGAGAAATTGAGGTTACAGAGTGTCTCCAAATTGGTGATACCATTGGTGGTGTTCAAGCAACAGACATGGATATAAACAGCAATGGACGGATCTCTTACACAATCACCGGAGGTAATCTTGATGGGGTGTTTGGAGTGAACGCTAACTCTGGAGAAGTATACCTTACAGGATACCTTGATCATGAGGCAACATCTCAGTACTCTTTGAACATAACAGCTCGTGATGGTGGCAGTCCTTCTCTTCAAGCTGTGGTGTCCATGGTCATCAATATCAGAGACTGCAATGATAACAGTCCTATCTTTGCCTATGTGGGAGTACCTGAGATCGATGAGGAAACACCAGAAGGATTTGAAGTTGTCAGAGTCAGTGCCTCTGATTCAGATTCTGGTGTCAATGGGGAAGTACGCTTTTCCATCTCTAGTCAGCGACCTTCAGGAGACTTCTTTGCCATTCACCCAGAGAGTGGTTGGATCACTACCAATAGTCGCATCGATAGAGAATCTGAAATGATGGCAACAGATCAATTTATCCTCACCGTCCATGGCACTGACCTTGCTGTACCTGTGGAAAGCAGACGTACTGCCACTGTTGATGTTGTGATCTTTGTCAGAGACATCAATGACAATGCACCAAGTTTTACTTCTCAGCAGGCAGCTGCCATATCCAGAAGCACATCAGCCAATACCAGAGTAACCACTGTGCATGCTGATGATCCTGATACTGGTGTCAACGGCCAGGTCACCTACACATTACTCTCAACTGGGGTGCCTTTCAGACTGGACCTGATCACCGGTGAACTGACCCTGACACAACCGATCCCCTCATCAGCCAACATCTATTCCTTGGACATCCGAGCTGACGATGCTGGAAGCAACCCTCAGCAGCAGTCAACACCCTTCACGCTGGCCATTATCATCTCAGATGGCCAGAGCTCTATTCTGAACTATGTCCAGAACACCTACACCGGATCTGTACGTGAGAATCAACCTGCAGGAACTGATATCGTAAACGTTGTGGCTCAGTATTCCGATGGCCGCTCTGCGACGGTGAGGTACTACGTTTCTGCTGTGACTGCGGGAGGGGTGGATAAGGGAAGCCTGATCAGGGCCAGCCTTACCAATGGAATTATACTTACTGATGCTGTCTTAGACCGTGAAGACCTGGGCGGAGGATCATCCCTGGTGGCTACTGTCTATGCTGTGGATACAAGTTCTTCATCTTCTCATGTCACAAGTGTGCAGGTAAGATAATTGGTTTCATAATTTTATCTGTATTTATAATCACTGATAACATAAAACCAGAAACATGTGCAAACAAAAAAACTTTGGGGAGAGGTCCACATTCACTTAATTTCATGCTACAAAATAATGTTGTCACAATCGTTAATGTTCACAATTTGCAAGATCTTGCAATTAAATAATTGAATTACCCTGTATGCTTTCTTGCAATTTTGCGAGAAATTTTCTTGCCGCAAAAAAAAAGGACTGTTACTAATATTATAATTTATAAAAGTTTCTGGTTTTATGATAACAAGCATAACCCATGCAAGAATAACATCAAACATGAATGCTTGCACATACTTTATTTCATTGTTTCACATGTAATGGTTGATATTATTTTTTCATACACCCGTAGCCCTAAAAAAGTACTGGGGGTACATTAGATATTTTTATTTCACAATCTAACTGTTAATATGAATGTGCAGGGAATGTGAGAGAGAGAGAGAGCGATAAGGGATTCTTGGTTATAGGGGAGTAGTAGAAATGGTGGACATTAATTCTGATAGTTATTTTTATGAGATGAACAGGGCTTCACACCAACTGTTTGGAAGGGGCCCAGTGAACCACTTATAGTCTGAGCTTTATGTAAAAGTTTGAAAAATTTAAGGGGACCAAGCCTTTTATTAACCGGGCGCCGGGCGATTTTTACCCTACGGTCCCTGACTTTTGGCGCCCGGTAAGACGGGGAAAATGAGTACCGGGCGCCGGTCATTTTTTATTTCTGGCGCCCGGTCTGGGAGAATTAACATTTTCTGTTTCATAAACTTCCACATGTCTAGCACTAAATGTTCACAAATGTGACAAAAACTTACTTGATACAAGTTAAACGTGGACTGAATGAACCCTAACAAATCATTATAATGAGAATCCTAATTAAAATCGCCCAGAAACAATTGCAGCACGAATACGAGCGGCCGCTATTTCCTACTCCTAGCGGAGAACGGAGCACACAATACAGGGGATGTACACCACTCAAAGACGAGCGCATTTCCCCAGCCCAGGCCATGCATACACACACAAATGACATCAGTGCAGTACTGCAGTACACACACAGTGTCAGTACAAGAAAGTCTCGATGTAACTTCCAAAAATCCATCCGAAAAGCCAAATTTTGCTGTCAAAAATGCGGAATCGGAGCCATATTTCCAAAGCTCACGGGGGTTAAGCCCAGTTTTAAGAAACAGTTTCATCAAAATAGCGCTAAAAATCAAGAAATCAGCAATTTTGTTACCAGTTTTTTTGCCTATCGCATGCCCTTCGAATGTAATGGTATCTTCAAAAAAGCAAATGAAAATCAAAACACCGGATCGGCTGATGCATTGACTTTATGTACAAAGTTGATTGCAACTCCAGACTTGCCTTGATTCAGCGGCCCTCGTACTCATTGACTAAAATTCTGTCATGTTTTGAATAATGGACTTTTCTGATAAAATAGATAAATATATTTAACAAATCTTTTTTTTTTAATTTTCTAATTATTATTATATTATTATTTATTTATTTATTTATTTATTTATTTTTTTTTTTTTAAGTGACAGGTCGGTCGTTCTCAATGATTAAATGCGTTTTTATTCAAAGAAACATGAATGCAATAGCATTTTATAGGGAAAATAACAAAAACGTAAAACAGGCATAATTTTTTTTTTTCACCTAAAATATGTTTTTTCAAGCTGAATAATATGTTTTTTTGAAAGCGACAGGTTGGAAGCTCTGCATTGTCATTATAGATCTGGTTTTTCTTAAATATTTTTTTATAGAAATAATTTAATTCCCCCCTTCCCAACATTTTTGACATTTAACGGCATGAAAATAGTATTAAACATGAACTACAACAACTACAAATGACAGATTTATCTAAGGTATGAGTGATTTAATATTAGAGTGCTCAAAATTTAAACTAGAAATTAAACTACCGTATGTATAAATAAAAGGTAACGTTTAACAAATAATTTAAAAGAAAACGGTACATATTTTCATCAATTTTGGAAACGGCTCCTGGTCCAGGAAAACGGCTCCCGGTTCTCTAAAAAAAATAAGGACCGGGAGCCGCTTTTTCAGATATTTGGCTCCCGGTCTGCTTTGACTTAATAAAAGGCTTGAAGGGGACCGAACTCAGATTTTGGGCGCCTGTTAGTGTTGAGCCCTGGACGAAAATATGCTACCTACCAGTACACATAACATTGTATTGATAGTGATACTACAGTAACTAGGAGGAAGATTTAACTGAACATAATTAAAAATATGTTTTACCAAGTATTACGCCCTTTGAATAGTGACCTTGGAAACTTTTGTATAGTTGGATTTTAATTGTTGCATACATCAGCTTGAGTTCAAAGGCAAGCAGAGATATTAGGGGACCATCATCAAACAGAATTTCAGTTGCTGTCACCATATTTAAGAGGCGACAATAGATATATTCTCTGTGAACTCATACAGAAAGCTCTGCCCCACTGCTTTCTTGCAGATTGTGTGCGAGCTAATAGTTTGTCACCTGTCTGGGCCCTATTTCATAAAGCTTCTTATCAATAACAAATGCTGAAATTCTATCAAATGCCATGATTTCAGTAGCTTATAAAAATTAGCATATCTTGTTATTGATATGAAGTTTTAGGAAACAGGGCTCTGGTTTGAATACAGTAGGAGCATATATCCATTTTTTGTCACTTCAGAGCTACAAATATTCCTATTAAACAATATATTCATGTTGTTTGCATGTTCAAAAAGAAAAGAGGACAATTCTTTTCATTAAATCTAGGGCAATTGTAATTTGAAAACATGCTTATATTGTATGCCTCCTACGTGTACATGTACTGTACATGTATACTGTACAATGGAATCAAATGGTCTATGGTACAGGTATATGAATACTGCATACAACGTTCATTTCTCTCTTTCACTACAAGAATGCTACTACTTTGAAGTATTAAAATATAGAAGGAAAACAAACATATTGTACCGATTTAAACAGGAAATAGTTACATTGTATTAAGTACTGCATATATACATGTACATGCACATGTTCATTTCACATTCCTAGAGCGTTTGCCTA
Source organism: Strongylocentrotus droebachiensis (assembly GCA_035222895.1). Classification (NCBI taxonomy): domain Eukaryota; kingdom Metazoa; phylum Echinodermata; class Echinoidea; order Camarodonta; family Strongylocentrotidae; genus Strongylocentrotus; species Strongylocentrotus droebachiensis. The sequence goes on along the minus strand of JAVYIG010000184.1, from coordinate 477,769 downwards.
CAGTACTACTTAGGTGGAGAATATTGTGTTGGACATCTTTTCATCTTCCAAGAGATGCAGTAATTCTGAATTATTGTTACAAATCCTAAAATTATTCTCACTGGACATTTTTGTATAAAGATTAAGCTCTATTCAAAAACAAAAATCCTTTGGGACTTTGTGCAAGTGACAGAAAGGGATTATTGCTGTCTGGGCTGTGTGTGGTATGGATGGACCTCTATGGGAGCATTAATGGAGGGAAATTTTCTGGTAGCAGACAGCTGGACCTATTCACCACCCCTGCTTTAGAGAGCTTTCCATGCATTTTAATTCTGTAATTTAGCCTGCTCAGAGTGCCCCCTTTTGAGAGTTTTTATCCAAATCCTGCCCTATTTGAAAGAGTGTTTTTGTGATGAGCATATTGATTTAAACTCGGTGTGTCAGAAAAGTACTGGTCTAGAAAGCAGCGATTGGGATGAAAGCCACACAGAAGCATAGTATGTTTTTTCTAAGCATGTACTGTACATGTAATGTAGGTTCTGTAATTTGATTGATAGTTACATTTTTTATGATGGCAATGGGGCCTAGAAATTGAATCATACATGTACATTTTGGCCTTCGTATAAATTTACAGATGTATTTAGAATATGTATTGGCAGATGATGTCATTCAAAGAAGTTACCAACATCTATTTACGTTGCTTTAGAACCTTTTAAAAACATGTTTTCTTCTTTAAAATATATCGGGTGCAAAAAGACATCTATTTACATTGCTTTAGAACCTTTTAAAAACATGTTTTCTTCTTTAAAATATATCGGGTGCAAAAAGACATCTATTTATATTGCTTTAGAACCTTTTAAAAACATGTTTTCTTCTTTAAAATATATCGGGTGCAAAAAGAAAGCGAGATAGCATTTGTCATCAAATTAAATTAATCATGATTTCACTCTTACAGAACAAAACTTCCTAGAGAATGGATATACATGTATCTGGTATTCTTAAAATTAAATAAAAAGTTTTTCTTGTTGTAAATTTTAGTCAAGAGCTGAATATCCTTGTTGCAATTTTTGCCTTTTTGGGGGAGGATTATGATACATTAACTACCATTAGAATTGATGTAAACATTAGAATTGGTGTAAACAAAAGGAGTGTGGATTATGGGTGTTAGCTAAAGAGCAATTATGAGCCCTTTGTGAAGGACCATGAATGATAAGGATAAAGGATTTAATCCAGATTAAAGCACCAAAGGGATTAACATCATGTTGTTTAGGTGGTAATGAGCACCATTCTATGTTGCTGAATGACATGCAGTGTTAGTTTATCTACTACCCTATAGATGTAACTTGAATTCTTTCCTAATGTCAATCACAGGGCTATTTGACTTTGACCAAGTCATTTGAGATAATGTCTTGAACTTTGAAGTGAACTGCCAAAGCAAATAAATCAGTGACATAATGTAGTTAACCCACATGTTAATGATATAACAAAGGACTGTGGTTTTTGATCACTCCAATGTTGATATCATAAATTGGTTAAAAATTCATTTTTGAGAACTCAGTTGATGACCAACTACAAATGTACCTGTACATGGACATTCTCCAGTTCTCACAAAATGTTGAATTCAAATAAAAATAGATTGGAGTAGAAAATCAAGCTTAAAAAAACTTGAATATGAAAAAGAAAACACATACATTGTAAATAAATCTAATAAAAATTAAGAATGTTTAAACCAAATCCCCAAAAGAAGAAATAAGATTCTAAACCTGACTCACTTTATGTTAAAGGTAAAGACCAGTATTGGAAACGCCCCAATTTTAAAAAATGAAATGGAAGCTCTTATTACAAATCATGTGAAAGAATATGTTTTGAATAATACATGATGATAAAAATGTTGACGGGAAACCGCCTACTAATTGATATATTTGGTAAATTAGTGTATCTCTTGCCTGTTGAGAGATACAAATGCACGTGTCGCGCACGTGTGTGTAGTCCCATATACATCTTTCTGTGTACAGTGATTCTAACTTTATGGAGACTTGGCCAAATTTCTTATCATTTTGATGATTCCAGAACCTTGCAGTACATCTATGCTAGATGATCAACCTTTTCTGATCGATTTCACAATGCAATCGCATAAATTGAAAAATACCGGTATAGCTCTATAGTTTCATCACCTGACAGCAGGAACTGATGGTAAAGTCGCTGTTAGTCTTACGTGTCCTTTTGTGTTAACGCCCTTCTGGCTCTCAGCGGACGAAGATATGCCATCATCTTGATTTGTAACCATAAACTTGTTTATAAAATAAAATAATACAGAAGACATAATGCCTACACCAGTACAATTGTCTGCCAAAGTCGAGGTCTGTGACCAAATTATATAAACAGATTTTGAACTAAGCTGTTAAGCAGGACAACTAGATAACTATAGGCCTGTCCTCATCAGCTTGAGATTGCCAAATATCCTGCTATTTGAACTATCCTGATCATCATCAGCCCAAAGTTGCAATTAGCGGAATATTTTGTCGAGATAATCATTCCAAGATATCTTTTTTTTTTTTTCATATTTTTCCCTCCACAGGGATTTTATTGATTTTCATTCGAAACACATACAAAAATATATATTCAAGGTAATTTACATATTAACATAAATAAAATAAAATTGGCTTTTCAAGATACAAGTATTGATGAACTGTTGAGTTAACACAAAATAACAAATCAATAATTCATTTCTAACACTCATGGAAAGAAAAACAAATACGGAATATCCAAGATATCTTGGGCTCGTTTGCAAAATATCCCGCTATTTGTCCGGTGCGGCTTCACCAGCCCGAAGACTCGCTCTATGCGCGAACGCTGAGCACAATATCTCGAGCTAATTTCTCGAGCTCAAGTTTCAAGTTTCGAGGTCAAGTCTCGAGCTAATGAGGACGCGATTTGTAACTTTAGGATTATCTCCCAAGTCAGAAATAGCGGGCTATTTGGCAATCTCGAGCTAATGAGGACAGGCCTCATGATGCCTGGAACATGTCACAAATGGATGTGCTTACAAGATGTTAACAGTCAAGGCCATGTGTTGAAAGATGCTCTTCACTTTAGACACTTATTGACAATTTAAATCCCTGTCATAAGCACAGAACCCGCCCACCCATCCAATAAAAGTCACACATTTGAGAGTTTTACCAGATTGACTTGTTTTATTGGTTTATAGTTTTGAACACCTATAACAGATCCATTTTGGACACTAAAATCACTTATTTAATAAGCTACCGTAAAGTCGTAAACATGTAGCAAATGATGAATTATCCATTGGTAACATTTTAAAGTGTCTCAGATGCCCATTAATCTGCCAGTAATTGACATTTTAGACATGATTTCTAAGGTTTAAATGCAAGTATTATCTGCCAACGCTTATTTAGGATAGAAACTTCAAGGACAGAGTGATGAGAGAAAGGGAAGAAAAAAATGTTTCTTTAAAGAGTTTTTTTTCTTCTATCTGAATTTAAATCTATTCAATGTATAAAAAAAGAAAGAGAGTAGTGATGATCATAGTAGAATACAATTGTAGTCTACCTTTTGATATGATGAAAGGGATTAGTGTTCATGTAAATGTTCTGTATTTTTTGCATATGTATGTACATGTATGTCCATGTTCAAGTACTTGCACTTTATAGATTTTAGGCATTTAAAATCCCCTGTCCTTTTTTTATTCGAACATTTCGAAGGCATGTTTACTACAGTTGGTCCAAGTCTATAGAGGATTTACACATCAAAGATGGTTGGATGTCTAATACAAGGCACACAGATAGTGTTCAAGTAAATACCCTATTTTGGGGGCCTTTTAATACTGGCAAGCCATAGTCTGACAATGAAAGAAAACTACTCTTTAAGCCCAAGTATTGATTAGTCTTTCAATTTCAGTGTGCTGGGCCTAACACTGAACAGCTTTCTCTTTTCACAGAACACCTACCACAATCTATTCATTCTCTCCTCCCTGCCTTGATCCTCTGCTCCAGCTCCACGCTGTAACAGCCTAGGCGCTGTTCGCAGCAAAGGCACGCAATGCAAAGGGGTATAGGCTGGGGGCTCATTACCATATGAATAGGACACGGTTGTTGATTGTGGTGACGGTGTAACATTTTTCTCTTGTGTGTGAGTCTTCAGTGTGGTTGAATCATAGATCCGATGCCACCCGAAGAAGAAAACAACCAAGGATTCGCCCAACCGTTCTACCCCTCTTCGTCCTCCCAACTCCCAAGACAATAATAGACTTTACCCATCCCTACCCCTTGCAAATTGAGTTAAGTTTGAATGCCAGGAGAGATTCAATGTTGGGTGTCGAAATTTCACCCCTTTGTTACAAGTTGTAGCGACTTTCTCCCCTTGAAGATTCCAGCAGAGATGCAGTGAAAATTGCATGCTGGTGTTAGGAAGCGGCTGGAATTGTCCAAGTATGTCGGCCAGTATTTGAATAGTGACCATCCTCTTTTACAGTTTGGGTTTGCATTTAGGCTTTATTTGAAACGTGGAAATTGGAATGAGGATGTGTCTTGAAAAGTGTTACTTTCTGTGTGCAGAGGCGTCGTAATCCCCTCATGGAAATTTGCATTTAAAGTTTGCTCTAACTTTGAAGTAGGCAGTACAGGACCTTGGCTTGCTGTATCAGTCCTTCTATTCCCTTAACATTCTATGAAATTACCAAGTATATTACAAACATTGCAGTTATTGCATTTAATTTTGTTTCAAGTATTTTTTATGAATACACAAATAGTTTTGTGTTGATTGAAAAATAATCAAATGTTGACAACTATTCCTCTATTACATGCACATATTCCGGTTCACAAAAACCACAAAATGGATTGTTACAAATTTTGCAAAAATGTAAAGAATCAGCGGTAATAATAAACCATTGTAGAGTGATATGTAAGTTGTACAGTACATGCATTTAAGTGGGTGGACATTCCTAAGTCATGACCAAACTTATGAACTTCCATCGCAAATGTATGTTTATCACACCTGTTTTTATTGACTCTCGGTCTGTCTGACTTAGTGTGTGGTGATGAGATTAAATCTTGTTCACTTGTTATTTATAACTGCATTTACAGCTATCAAGGCTAGGTTGTGAGGGAAACTTTATTCAAAATATGATACATTGTATAGTTGTATGAATGTTTTCTCTTCTTAAGCAATACTGTACATGTTGACACTGGCTTATTAAATTTATCATCAACTTTTACAAGATTGATGAACTCTCAAAAACTACATGCTAAGCATTTTTGCAAACCCCTTTGTACAAGCACTCACATATTTCAATAATTCATACTAATTATTAATACACTTGCTTATGGATTGTTTTTTGAGGAAGGGAAAGAGTTAGTTCACATGTTTTTGGAACATCCAACTAATAGGCCCCCTAGTGTTCATTAAATCATACCTTTTTCCTTTTACTCAAAATTGCTCTATAAATATGTGTTACAATACAAATTTAACAATTTAAGCTTTTTTTTTTTTTAGGGGGGGGGGGGGATGTTCATATTATTGTTCTCATTCATTTTCAAGAAAACTAATTATGAAAGTTCTCCTTTAATACAGTCCTAATTGTATCATGTGGCAATTTGTAAAGAAAGCAGACTGGTTTCGATTTTCCAATGTCCAGTTCAATATGGCACATTATAAAATGCACATGCCCGCTTCCAGAACATGGAGAAATGTTATCACACCAGTCTGTGTGGATTGCATGTCAATGACCTCTGATGTCAGTATAGCCTGTAGTGATTTTGATCTTAATGAGCGTGGAAGTGTTGAGTATCCATGGCTTTTATCTCAATCCATGTATACAGTGACACAATCCCCTTATCAACACAAATATCCAGCTGTGGTTGAATTGAAACAAAACATTTGTCAGATCAACTTGTTCCTGATTAAAATCCATCAAAGCGTTATATAGAGTTAAAAGCGAAGATTCAACACACTTTAATTCTTTATGTACATGTACATACTGTACATGTATACACTGCACATGTACACTGCACATGTACATGTACAATGTATGTGTATATATTGTACAGTCAGTGACCCTTTTCCCATAACATTTTTTATGGAGGAAATTTGAATTCATTTGTCATGAATTACAAGTTGCATTTCCTGTGGTCAAATAAACAAAATTGAATCTTGTTTGGCTAGAAGGGTTTTAAGCAATTGAATCAAATGAATTAACAGTTAATGAGCAATTATTGTTACAATTTGCATAGTAGGACTGCAGTACAAGGTAACAAACTACCGGTAATCAAAACATCAAAAGTTGCCTCAAGAAATAGTTATAATGGGAAAATGAGGAAGAAAAAAATCATGAATGCACTGTATGTTTTGTAGTTCTCAAGTAGCTTTCTATGTTGTCATTGCTCAATTTGTAGTCCTTTTACCCATATATCTTTTCCCCCAAAAGTCCTTAGTCTGGCCATATACCATAGACCCCTGTCGAGTCAATTTCCTATAACAAGACCCCCACTGAGAGACCAAACCTCAATTTTTATTGGACTCGGACAAAGAAGATAATGGGAACAATTTCTGGGAGATAAATGTTCTAGAAGTTTATCAAAACTTCTTTATAATTTCATGATTATGATGACAAAAGTCAATGATTTTGTTTTGATAAATTTATGTGCTTGATCTGCAATGCTGATTACAGAGCTGTGATACAAAAACTCTCAATATAGTTTTTAGCCACTTAAAAAAAAAAGGAACCATTGTAACAAGCTTTTTTAGCGAGTGCTCAACAGCACTCTGTATGCTCTTCACTGACACAGTTGTACAGGCATATGCAGTCTACATCAACATGCAGCTGGTCGTGTGAATACATTTGCAAACCACAACGCAGCACTGTACAAATCTAGTACTTTAAAAATCAAGAACTCCTCTTTTGACATCGTATTGATAAAAATCTCCTTTTTATGTAAGGTGCTACTTTCTCGATGCCCTATTACACTTTTATAAAAGATCCTAAATTGGAGAAGTAGCCAGGTTTTTTTGTTCACACGTTTTATCAAGCTACTTGCGTGTGTTGAAGAGTTGATACAGTTTCAGCTGTTATTGTTTTTTTTGATGGATGGGAATGAGATTTTCTCAGTAAATCAATTTTTATTTTAATATCATTTTCTAACATTCAAAATAGTCAATTTGTCCTGCGACTGTAATTATTTATTTTGTGTTGTTGTAGTCTGTAGTACAGGTAAGTCAAATTCTGCACACTTTCTTTGTGAAAGCATGTAGCATTTCATTCTTCATAACATTTCTTCATAATAATTGCTTGATTAAAATTAAAAGTAGTTGTATAAAGACATGCATACAGTACGTTATTTTGTAAGTACATGTAGAAATACACTAGCTTAACTGCTATAATTCCACAATACATGTAACTTACATGTACAGGGTGTACATGTACATGTATTTGCAGGCTCCCAACTGACCATTTGACTCATCATATTTGTAGGAAAAGTCAAATGAAAGTGCAACATAGAGCTTTTTCATTACAGGTTTGATGGCATTGTTAGAAAATTAAATCATTCATCACTTGTCAAAGCAAATGAAACCAATTACTGCTTTGATGTGAAAATGGGAAACCCATCAGTCACTTATTGCAGAGTTTTAAATTGGTAGCTTATAGCCCGTTGTAATGCCAGAGTGAATCAATTTGAAATTCGTGAAATAATTGACATGTAAATTTACAGAGCACTGGACCACTCAAATATAAATGGAGAATACAGTAAATATCCGGGCTCTTGCTTAACTTTTCATATACATGTACATGTACATGTAGATTGACAACAAGGCGATTGTTTATGTTGCCTGTTACTCTTAATTTGGTGGTCATTTACAGAAAACTGCTCAAAATTCACATGGAACAAATAATAATGATAAGTTTGTTTTCATTTGTCACCCAGGCAACGAAAGCAAGACTTCAAAGTTGCCTGATGAGATTTTGGATGGCCAATGGTATTTGGGCATCTGGTAATTACAAGCTACGAGTTTATGCTGAGTCTGCTTTGAATATATTTACCCTCTCTGTGAATGCTCTAAGATTAAAAATGAATTTCAGCGTCTTTTTTGGTACATCAATTTAGCTCACATTTTCTTACATGTACATGTATGTGCTGAAGACCTCCATGTACATGTACATGTGTACAGTACATGTATGTAGTATACAATGTAGGCTACAAGTATATTGGTGAGGGAATGATGGTTTTATTTTCTTGCCAAAGTCAACTGCTATCACTTTGTTAATTGAATGAAGGCTTAATCAATTTAACTGTATGTCTGTCAGTACAGACTACATGTTCATGTACTTCAAATCAATGGAATGCACAACATTTGCAATGTGTTCATCCGATATCTGTGAGATTTCATGCTGAAAACGATGGAAGAAAATGAGACAAATTGGAAGTTCTGGTCGCTGTGTGAGGTAGGGCATGGAAGGAACGCTATTTTGGCACGAAGTGTAATTTGAACATTCGTGCAATTCACACTCAGGAATGTGCCATGGAATACATAATTTGTTTGGGCTTAGTCTTGATTCAAAGCACTTGTTATTATCAACTACATGTACATGTAGGTTCTGATATTTGCAGTTGAGCACAGAATTTTAATAATAGACCCCCCCCCCCACCCCACCCCACCCCACTACACTACATCACTGTACTTCAGTAAAAACATAAAATTAATAGATATTTGTTTCAGGCATACAGTAAATGTAGTCTAGCATTGTCATGGTTTGCATATTTAAAACATTGCGAATAAGGCAAAACACTTCTAGTCCTAGTTATAGGTAAACTGTAATGCATTTAGAAGCAATGCTTTTGTTTAATAATACATGATACAAATGCTTTGCTAGTACTAAAGGACAGTGTACCATGTTTAAAAAAAAAGCAATCTTGAATATGTGTTGATAAATTTTGAATTTTTAACGTGAGAATTCAGCCTACTTTGAAAAACAAAGGAGAAAACAGTTAGATTCAATCTATACAAATATATACCTTCCTGGTGCAAAGGAACATGGCATCGTGTTAAAAAATAGGCAATTTTTGTAAGTTTGTTGGTAAATTATTGAAGTGAGAATCCAGTCTGATTAGAACACAAAGGGAAAAACCAATGATATGCAGGGGACAATGCAGAAACCCCATCAAGATTTGACCTGCCGCTGAACAGCTCTTAACTTCTAAAAACCGCTGAAAGGGTATTGAGCCTTTCTCTTTCAAAAAGAAAGCCGCTAAAATAATATTTCATTCTGCATTATGTGATCCATATCTTTTGCACTGCACACAGTCTGTAATTCCGCTGTGTTAGTTAGGAGTAGAAGCAATGAAAAACCAAATAATAGAAAAGGTCGTAGTTGATATTTTTAAATGACCTTGTGTGATGCAGACAACGTATATATCCAGTGTTTATTCACAGAGATATAGTACTGTGTCATAACCCATGACAAAACTTATGCAAAAAGAAGTTACCTGTTGATCTATTGAAAATATTTATATTTTCTAATACTTAAATGAAACCAGTAGTATATTTTTAAAATTGTGATTTGTGAACAACTGTCTATGTTCATTTCAAAGTCAATATAAGGACATGTTTATGGTTAGATGTTATGAACATGCTTGCAAAGACCTAACAAAATAAGAAGAAGTCAACCTACATGTAAGACAATTTCAGTAGCCCTGTATATACATCGCCTACATGTAGATTGAAATGTGTGAACTTGAAAATTTAGTACATACTGCCTTTCACTTGATTTCTCAAAAATCTACAAATAAATAACACACATTTCAAAGTTGTTGAAACTAAGAAATGATGTAAAATGGTCTGTGCAAGAGAATACTAGCGGATTTATGATATCATACAGTGTGTATGCTCCTTAATCAATCTCAAATTCTTGTTTATCCCTCAAACCAACCTCCCCATCCCCCCCCCCCCAAAAAAAAAATAAATAAATAAATAGTTGGTACCGTAATTTGGCTCAATCTTCTCAGGCTCTGCCCCAGACTCTCCACTGACAAGGTTCAAACCATAGCATTCTGTTTTCAAACCTTCTCCTGGGATATACTCTCAACCTTGAGATGTCGGCCAGCATTATGTTCCCTAACCATGTTCTCATGTTTACTCCGACTTTTCTGATGCTATCCAACACCAATGCCATTAATATTTTTCATATTTGTGCCTGGGTGTACAGGCCTTCTCATCTTTTTTCGATTAGGACCGCATTATGATACATTGTATGTACAGTGAGACGTGTTAGCTGTTATTGGAAAAAAGAAAAAAATATATGAATGACTTGTTGGAAGTGTACACATGTACATGTGTAGATGAATAATGATGTAAAATTATCCTTGATATTTCATCAGATCTAAGCGAAGGTACATTATAGGGCTACATATATCAATATACAATTTTGGCTTCATAAGTTTGTCAATTTTCCTATTTTATTTTTAGTTTACAAATGTTTACATTATAGATAACAGGATAGACCTATATTCCAATTAAACATGTGCACATTATTGTGTAAGTTTGAGGATTTGTTGATGAAATTTGTGAAGCTAGTACATCATATTACCTGGACATCGTTTAAGACTTGTGTAGAATCACTATAACATATGGATGTAGCAAAAATCTTTGAAGAGAATTCGTTTTCCAATTCCATCTGCCAACTACTTGTATAACTCTCGCATGGAATTGTAGGGCAGACCGATTTAAGGAATAGCTGAGCGTACTTCACGGAATTCAGCCAGGTAGAAGACTGTCGTCTACCTCTGGGGAGGATAAGGTGCGATGGCGTGTGTTCATAAGGACCAAAGCTGGGGTTATTTGGTTACAACCCCAGGTGTGTGGCTGTGAGTTCACGTGATTGGCAGCTAGTGACAGAAATGGGAGAAATGGAAGTATTCCCTTCACAAAGTTATAAATTCAGAGAACACAGAAAAAAAAAACTTTTAGAGCAGTGTGCGATTTGGTTTTGGAAACCTCTAAAATAATAATAATTTCTCAAAGACCTCTTGTAAAAACAAAACAAAACAAAATGGGTGCAAGCCAAAATTGTCTTTACAACAATTAAATTTCTCCCAGGAAACCTCACATTTAAAACAAAAAGAATAAAAAGAATATAATACTGAACATTTGCTGACAGTGAATCTAAATTTCTATAGTAAATGCAGTAGGATAGCAGAAATAGCTATGTTATTTTTACAGGCTGTAACTGTAGGATCGATGCAAATACAGAAATCCAACTTACCGGTAAGCCTCATGAATTTGCATTTTTTGAAAAAAATGGGAATTGCAGAATCAGAATTCTTCAAAAGTTGTGACAAGCAATGTCCTTGAGGTTTGACGAGTCACAACATTTCATTTGAATGGAACTTTTACTTTGTTTCTTTTTGTTACCAAAAACACTTGTCATGACCCTCTTGTACTTTTTGTGGGAAATTCTAGGACTAAAAGAAACATGATGAAGTGTTGAAAACATGGCCTTTTTCCTTCCTTACTTGAAAAGATAAATCAAAAGTAAAGTTATTTTGTACTTTATATTTAGCATTTAAGCTGCTCATCAAATGAATACAAAAAGTTATAATGTAAATTTCTCTATACAAATACATTGAATGACATTTATTTTCTTTCAAGTATTCAACAAAGGTCCTAATTCAACCAGTCAACCTATCATTCTTGAGTTATGAAAAACACAAAAAACATTAAATTTACAAGGGTTATGAATAATTTAGTTGTTAACTGTATTCGGTTTTGGTTGCTAATTTCACAGAAACCTCCTGGGAATATAAGTGCATACAATGCAGGGCTGATATTCTTTTTTTATTCAGTTTTCTAATTTTGGCTCACAGTTCATATGTGGCTCGCACACGTACATGTAACGGCTAGCATAATATTTACTTGCCTAGCCGACCCTAAACCCACGTAGGATATATGAAGTAGTGTATCTCCCAAGGGTTCTGAACGAAAGGCTGTCAAAAATTTGTGACCGAACAATGGTTAGGAGCTTGGCCCAATGAGTGCGGAGAGAACTAGGCAAAGAGGATCCGTGCCATATACTTATAAAATGTCAACAACTTAGGCTTAGCATAGTTCTCTCTTATTAATTTTCCTCGCTTTTGAAATCTAACAATTTAAATAATGTAGTGTTGGATTCCCTCTCATTGGTATACATGTAGTATTGTAGTTACAAATTTACTTTCATATGCTTGTTGACATTGCAAACTTTCATGTTTCTATTCAGCCCAGCGACAATTTGGGGTCCTCAAGTACAGACCACTCGTTTAACAATAGATGTGTTGAGTTCCAAATTTGCTTGGCAACATCTGTTTGTTATGATCAATATTCATCACTTCCAAGTTCATATTTATTCCAATATATGGAAAACAGAGCTGCTGTATTTTTTTCTCTCCAAAGGTGAACTTTTGTAGGTGTGAATGTGCCCACCACAGGTGTAAAATATTGGTGGGGTTTTCAGGAGGCCTTGTGTTACAGTCACACTCACAGAGCTGTCTTTGTGGTTCTATTGACATTATAGTACATGTACATGGTAAAAAAATGATTATTGCATTCCCACACCCCTCTCCCCCTCTCTATATTTACATATAAAACACATAATTTAGGCCCATATGACAAATATGCCCTTTTTTTTTTTTTTTTTTTTTTACTGTAAAGGAAAATTGTTTGGGACGAGTCAGATTCATCCAAAAGTACTAATCAACATCCTCATGTTTCTAATGAAACTGATTTCACAATACTGATTTCATTACTAATAAGTAATAACAGATCATATTAATTAAAGGAACAGGCGATGTGAGATGCCAGCATTTGAAAGCGTAAGTTATTTCTGCATGTAGATGATAATGCAGCATAGATGAAAGACAATACAGGAGTACAAATAAAATCTATTCAGAGTCACTCGACCGTTTTCTACCATTACCTTGACAAGGATACAAGTGCTATTCAAACCGAATGTAGCAGAAGAAGTTCCAGCACACCTTCCACTGACCCAACCTTTTTTCTTATAAATACAATTTTCAAATCAAAGGAAATATTGTCTGCTGCATTGATTCCATTGTCCATTTGCCGGTCTGTTATTTTTGGAACTTCATGTGGAAAAGGGTGAAGAAAGAGAAATAAGAGAGATAAAGCAAGCAAATGTCGTGAGAGGAATTGGCTCTCTCTTTTTTCGACGTTCCTATGAGGTCTTTGATGGATGGGACACAAGTTGAAGAAGGGCCTGTAGAAAGTTTGTTTGGTTTGGCTGTTTGTTTTGTGGCAAGGCAGGCAAGAGAAGTCTGAAATCTAGTTGTTCTTACAAGTGCTATTTCTGTTGCAGAACTTGTCCTCTTTTTTTTTGCTTTCAGGCCGTTCGTTTGATTTTTGTCCCCACTTGAGTTTTGAAACCTACATGTACCTACATGTGCATAGCCTAAATAGCATATTTACAGTGTGTCTTTCACCCCCTCCAGTTCTTTCTTTTTCTGAAGTTTAAAAGTGTCCAGTGTACATGTACGTATAGGCCTATATATTGTACAGGTACCAAACATAATAAACTGCTATATATCTAAATCTAGAGCAATTCGATACATTCTGAGGCTCATATTTTTATTGAATATGTGCATAAACATGATTTTAGTGACTATAGTTAGTGAAATCTTTCCTTAAAATTGTAATCAATAAAAATCAATAAGCATTATTATTTACTAGCCAACCAAGGCTGGCTGCAGAGCTTATTAAACAATAAGCATGGAACAATCTGACAACAATTTCTTCACAAATTCTGCTCTTTTTTCAAATGTTGCCATGCACAACAGTTAAATTTCTATGCCTATTCTATAAAGAAAAAGGATATCTGTTGCCCTCATTCAAAAGCTATTTAACCAGTTGAAACATTTTCCCACAACCAGGGGATACAATTTTCAACGCCCATTCCATGGACCATCAGAATATTATCGATTCAAGTATTAATTGCATAGTTTTGTACTTCAAATTCTGAAACAGAGTGTGACTTCGCAGGCTCCATGTTGCGTGTCACTGTGCTCCCAACTCATATGTAATTCATGCTTTTCACAAATTTTTAACCCCTTTTTGACTGGGTGGTTTACTTTTGTCTCTTCACTTTGACGCAGCAACGCATGAATGCGGCACGGAAAGAAGTAAGCAGACAGCGGAAAAATAGCTAGAGGCAAAGTTGTGTTCATGAAAAGCCAGGGAGACAGACAATGGAGTTTGGTTTTTGGAACCATAATAGATTTTTAAAAGAAGAATTCCCTCATGTGCCCGCATACTCAGTGTGAGGGTACATGCACATAATCTCTATTCAGAATGTGAGATATAAAGCTTAAAGCATCATTGTAGTCCGAATGATCCCATATAATCATATAGTACATGTATTCCATCGGGAAAACGATTTTCAGATCGTATTCACGTAGGTCTACTTTATTTTACATCTTACATGTACAGTGTGTACAGACAGATACCTGTAGAAGTTTACATACATGTACGGTAATATGACTACCGGTACTTGTTATATTCCTTTGGAAGCACATACATGTACATGTACACGTACAGTACATACTGTATCTTGAACTAAACAGCCAGAAGGGTGTTAACTCTAATACAGAGTTAATCCCCTTCTGGGTCTGCATGAAGAGACGATTCTATTATTCGTACTATTATTATTAATCTTCCTGGTTTCAGAGGGCAATGTCACTGAACAGATAATGGCTACATTATTATAGACATTCAACAGCAACATCGTCCCAGTACATGCATGTGCACACATTGAACATTGTACCTGTTGATATGTGTACTTAATACTGTACAGGTACATGTACATGCAGACGCAATTTACATAACTTCTTAACTTCACTAAATATGTAGTCAAACTTCTAAGGTTCAATGTACATGAAGTACAACAATACAACATAGTGCAATTACGTTTGCTATATGTTTATATTGGTAAGAATTAAATTTTTTGAGCTTCTGCAAGTTATAAATACATGTAGTTCATTGAACAATTGCATGCAATCACACGATCTTGAAGCACCCAAATTAAAAACCATTTTTATCCCTCTGAAACTATAATTTTTTTTTTTTTTTTAATTCAGGCTTTAAGTAGAGCAATAGAGCCCTAATATGAACATGTACATGTAAAGACAAAATTTGGCGTCTACAAATTTTTAGTCTGTTGATCTACACTTGCAAAAATACTTGTTTTCCTTTATGTTTTCAAACTCAAAGGGGATAAATAATTAAGAGTTTCATGTTATTAACTCTGTGACCAACACAGACACATTCTTTTCCTGTGATTCACCGCATTTATATTGGTCACTTTCAAGAAATCGTTTCATGTCATTGTCTTGCTTTAATACATGAGACAAGTACGCAAGAATTTATCAGCTACTTGCCTCTGTCTTTGATAGCAGGTAGTATTGTTTAATGACCTAATAAATAGGTCATTAAACACGGTACCAAAATACCACAGCTTGTAACTGTACATAACAGTCTGATCTGTTGATGAGTGAGCTGCTAGGGCTGATGCACATCCCTTTATCGTATTTTGGAAGAAAATATGGGGAAATTACAACAAAAAAAGGGGGGGGGGGGGAGAAGAAACCTATCTTTAGGTTAGTGACTTTGAGATAAGATCAGTTGAATTGAATTTGAAGACACAATGTGAACAATCATTTGAAACGAAAGCACCGTTTATTATAAATGTTTGCAATGTTATGACACTGTATTTGTTCATCCCGGAAAAAGTATGTTTATTACCTTCCTGAGCTCTTCCTGAAATGGATTAAAATTGTATTCCGCTTGTAAAGTTGGTGGGTAAATTTTTAATGCTAAGCCTCTTGAAAAATTATTCATCATTAGTATTTACTAACATAAATTGTGTAGTATAATTTCCTCATACCAAATATGACATTTATAGTTTTTCTCAATAAATGAATTGTATTGTCAGGAAATATTTATAGGTTTTGCAAAGTGCAGCTTTCCCAAAATAATTATTTGGACTTTTTTTAGCTGACGTGTATTTGGAAAATATTTATGATTTTATTGGCCTGTCATCTGTCAAGTTTTCAAGATTTTATATATTTAGTTTTCAATTTCTTTTAGCTATTTATCCACTGGAAAATATATAAACAAGTATATGTTTCTGACTGTTTGCCACAGTATTGGCATGTTTAGTTTAAGATATTTGTTCAAGTCTATTCGGTCGAGCTTGTAGTGCAAACTCCTTTGCCAAGGCCCTTCTTGTCACCTTCAGTTTTTTTCTTTCCTTTAAAAAATAAAAAAATCTCTCCTTTTCTATCACCTTGCCGTTGAGCCAGCTTCATATTTGTTTTTATATGAAAAGGCTTGTGTGCTCATCTAAGCATACTCTACTATTATCCCCATTACTTTTCACATCACCAAGTATTTGTTTTGGTAAACTTTTGTATTCAACCCAGGCACTGAAAAATCGGCAAAGGCGCCACATGATCTGGACAAAATAATTGGACAGCTTCAGATAACCTTCTATTGTGGAATCCGCCATAGCCCTAGGCATGGCTGTATTCAGTCCCAAAATCTCTTTTGTTGCAAAAATATTTATGATGATCAAAAAATCAAATACCTTGGCCACAAGGAGAGCTGTTAAAAATGACTAAATAATTGTTATTGACCTAAGTATATAAAAATATATGCACGTATGTGTACACAGTATGCATTTAGTCAAGTGGTCAACAAATATGTACTTGTAAGCATATTTCAATATGATAAGCACTGGATGATTTTCATTTTTGTTTGTTCTTCCAATGAATATATTTTATTGACCTTGATATGCTGACATTTATTTATGATGAAGTTAGTGATCAAAAGGGGAGCCATGTAATTATGATCAGCTTCAATATGTCTGTATTTTCATCATTTTTTAAAGAAGTACATGTCATTCACATGACATTGATACATGTGTTTTTGAGTAGATTGCAAAAAAAAAAAGACACACCCAAGTGACCCAACACATTCAACAGAATCATGCATGACTTGCACATATATGTACATGTATATGTTTCCTATCTTTGAGCATAGACAGTGTATTTGCTTCCCAAACATCTGAATTGAAATAGACACAAAGAAAAAGATACATTAAAGATAAGGCTGATTTGAACAATGTTAGTTGCAATGCATTTAAAAGAGCATTACGATTATGTAAATATGTCAGAGAACAATGTACATGGATTTGTACATGTACATGTAGGCCTACATGTTGCAATCTGTGCATTTTCAGTTTCATGGTCATTGCTTCACTATATGGTGCATATCCCCTGTCCAGCGTTTATGGTGTCATCATAATTTATTTACTCCCTAATATTTGAATTTGTGAGAAAATCTAGAAAACGTTGTGTGTTTAAAACCAGACGCCCGAGCAAACGTGAAAGTAGAGCAGTTTGTTCTTGACTCTGTAAAATATATATAGTTCCCTGTGCTTTGTTTGAGTTATTACAATACAAGGAAGAAACTTCATTGTGATGATATATATATACAGTTTGTATAGTATCACTGATACTCTTCATATTTGTATTTTAGTGTGAGATAATTTCAATACTGCTGTCCAATATACATACGATTTTGTGTGCTGAGAGCCATAAGGGTGCCAACTCTGTGTTAAATGATACGAGTACGCCCTTTTGGCTCCCTGAAGACTCGACATGATCTTGGCTTATTTTATTTTAGCCAGTTTTAGTTTTTAAAATCAACTCTACTCCCAGGAATAGGCTGCATTGGATAGGAATTAATCCCAGGCTACTTTGACTTTAAAATATTTTCATTCTGAACAAACTTTTAAGGCTTTGTAAGAAAAATAATACTTAAGTTAGTTTAGAAGCAGTTTGCAATGCATCGACCACTCCTCCAGCATAATTTCTCCAACCATTATTCCCAATGTAATATTTCTAATGTGTTTGAACAAAACATATTGACAAATGGAATGTATATATGCCCTACCCATTAATCTGTATTATGAAATATAATATGAATTTTCACTAACAGTATTCTAATACATCATGTATCTTGTATACAAGAATCCTTGGCTCCTGATTAGATTTTGGTGAAAGGGATTTGGGATAGATTTGACAGTTGATTCATTTTTGAAGGATTTTTGTCTATTAACTGTTTACTTACATTGTCAATGACATCATTCAGGTGAATGAGCTGATGTATACAAATCCTTGAGTGGATGGGAGAATATCTTCATAAAGTTCAAATTAACACAGCATGCTTCTTTGTTGGTAAAACTAGACTTTTCAAGGACCATTGTTTCATTTTAGAATGGAAGAAGGTTATTGACGTCTGTCATTGAATACAATTAATGAGACAATTATTGTGCATGCCCCATTTCATATCTCAGCTGTCAAACTTAACCCTTACACCATGTACTTTTCTTGTCTCTCACCAATGCTCCAGTGAATATTACGGTAGATGAAATTTGTGAGATTAGTAGTTGTTTAACTTAAGTACTATTTAATTATAGCTTCTCTTTTCAATATGTAATTAATTAATTAATTGAATGTTATATTTGAATTACATGTATTTTTAGGGTGTATAGATTGGACATGTACATTAGACATTGTAAATAGACTAGATGACTTGCCCTTTTTGGTGCATTTCCAACATTTTCTGCCCACCCCCTTCATCCTAATCCTAATAAACCACTCTGGTTATTCAGCTAACACATTACAAGGTACCAGTCACTTAAATATGGTAGGTATACCTCCTTCTTTTTAAAGAGAAGGTTGAGTTCTGGGGAGAGGTGAAGAATAATTTGTGAGCGTTACCGGTAATCATTGTTATTATGCAAGTGTGGAAGAAAATCAGAGAAAAAATGTTCCCTGAAAAACGTGGCTTTCAAATGCCTTCATATTCTTCCTAAGAAGTTTGAAACCCTTTCCCCTTGCCTATTTGGCCATCCCTTCACCACCCATGCAGCACTAAATCATCTTATCATCTCTACAAAATGTATAATTGAATATAAATCCAGAGCATTTTCTTATCAAGGTCTAAATGTGTTTAACTACAACTGGCTGACGGGACATCTTTTAGTAGATTAAAAAAAAAACATTGCAGCGGAAATTGGTCTTTTATAAACCCTCTAGGAATGTTCCTATTCATTTAGATGCTTTAGAATTATAGGAGTTTTAGATCAGGATTATAGATGAAAATCATTGAATGTATATAGGCCTGATGCCATTTTACAGTATGTGGTTGTTACCAATATTAAGTATTGGCTATCTGACCCATAGAAAATAAGATCTACAAATTTAGGCCTTCAGATAATCCACATTTTTGCCTTCAGATAATCCACATTTTTATCCTGTAGCCTACATGTACATGTACACATGGGTCTTGGTACAAAGAATACATAGGCTACATGTAAGCCCTAGTCTAGATCAGATCGATTTTCCTGTTAAAATATGACAATTATGGCAGAAATAAATGCATACATGACACATTTTTCAAGCTGTTAAAATATTATTTTAACATAGATTTTTTGGAAGTAAAAACTTTTAAAAGGTACAAAGTCATCAATATTGAGTTTGGTTCTAAAATTGCGTGCTGTTTTGTGCACATTACAGGAAATGCAGTCCTGCAGAGTTCATCTCTGCTGAGTCTTAATTTTTATTAGGTTGTGTATTTTTATCCAACATTGAGCCCTTGTTCATATAAATGATGCCACTCAGACTAAACAAATGCTTTATAATCTGCCCATTCTCCACAAATTCCTAAGTAAATGAAGAGTACATTGTTCACCAATTCTTTTGTCTGGGGGAAGATATCACAGTCCCACTGGTAGATACTGGCAGTGGGTTCTTTTGTTATCTATGGGTAACTGTTGTTTATAATCTAAGAATGATACCAGTTCCTTAAGTTAAGTCCAGTAATTACATAGTCTGAAACTGTCTTAAGTGATTAAATTGTTCTTAATAGTCCTGAGTCAACAACCAGTATTACCCCTATCAGTACCATGAAAAAGCATGTGAACTGCAAATACATGTACAATGTATGTTAGAGCAAAACAGATCGGTTTGTTTGTGATGCCTATTGCCTACTTTATTATGTTCCTAATGATAGACTTTAAATATAAAACACAAGTCGGTGGGAAAGACCATTGTGTCATTTCTGTGTGCACCTTGACTTGAAAATGAGTCTGCTTAAAAAAGTAAAACGTAAAGTCTCAAGTTATTTTGAATGTATTACATTTCGTCCTTGTTTTCACGAAGTGACGGTAGTGAGGAAAATCGTAACGCAAAGTGAATGCAATTTTTTTCTCACTACCGTCACTTCGTGAAAACAGCGACGATTTGTGTAGCTGCAAGCTAGCTGCAGCAACATGAATATGATCACCAATTTGTATTAGGAAGCAAATCTTAGGTTTATATGCATTTATATTTACAATGTGCTGGTGTACATGTACCTGTATTTCATTTACATGGTATCCACCCTTACATGTACATGTATCTCCCTTCAGATCAATGTGTCTTGATCAAATTTGTTTGGGGGAAGAAAAAAAAACTTGGTTTGTTGTGATGATTATCATACACAATTTATAAAAACTTGTCATCAATATCAAATGCTAAATTCCTATGACAAATTTGCTCTCAGTCAATCAAATGCCATGATTTAAGTGGCTTTTAACAGTTATTGTAACTTGTTATTGATAACAAATTTTATGAAACAGGCCCAGGTTCAGAAAGACTAGTTAAGGATTTAATATCTGGGATTGATTTTCCGCATTATTAAAGATTAAAGTATGTTCGGTATGACCTTGAAAAGTTCCCTGCCTGCAATTGACTTTTCACTGTATCATACAGGACTGTGGACTTGGCCTAATGTTTTGATCCTTATCTGGCATTCCTTTTTGTGTTTTACCATCAGTCATCTTTAGAAACTCCTTCAATCACTTAAGTAAACTGATTTATTTGCCACAAAAGATTGCATATGTTGATATGATTAATGAGATGGAAATAAGATTTTAAGTGAAGGAATTGGAAACTTGAAGGGGGGGGGAAATCTGAAGCTGTGTTAGATTGGTTTGACACTTGACACAAGTTAATGGGCAAATATTTGGTGTATGTTCCCGGTGTGTTTGTAAAGTTCATACCCCACCCATTTATCAAAATGATCAAAGTGGACAAGATGGAGGAAATAACAGCACTTGACCTAATGTCTGTGTATGTTTAAGAAATGTGATTCAATATACTCAGCTGAATTATTAAACAAAAATATCTTGTAGAGTACAGATTTTGACTTTGGAATTGAACTTTCGACTTGGCTTTTTGTCACAGATCAAGCAAAAACTTGAAGCCCAGCAACAGGTAATACATTGCGATAAACATGCAGGCCTACATGGTCTTTAAATATATTCAACGCTGATCATGTTTTTAAAATCATTTTTATCAACATCTCAGTACAAGACGGTACAGTTTCATCAAAGTATCAATTTTATTTCATCTGCTCAGTGCCAGGATGGTGTTAAAGGTAAAGACCAGTATTGGTAACGCCCCAATTTCAAAAAATGAAATGGAAGCTCTCATTACCAATCATGTGAAAGAATATGTTTTGACTAATACATGATGATAACAAATTTGCCGGGAAACCGCCTACTAATTCATATATTTGGTAAATTTGTTTCTCTCATGGTCCTGTGAGAGATATAGGGTAGTCCCATATACATCTTTCTGTGTATAGTGCTTGTAACTTTACGAAGAATGGGCCAAATTTCTTATCATTTTGATGATTCCAGAACCTTGCAGATGCTAGATGCTAGATGATCAACCTTTTCTGATCGATTCCACAACGTTTCTTTCACAATTCAATCGCATGACCATTACTGGTCTTTACCTTTAACTCTTACACATTTTTATACACAGAGTTAATGCCCTTCTGGCTCCCAAAAGACAATTTATTAATTAAATATAATTTGATTTTAAAGTTCATATCTTGGATGTCTGCATACATCACTATTTCATTTGGAAATTGGAATAAAAACACTTCATGCAAAGTATGCGTCCGAAGAAAAACAAGTCAGGTGACTTTTTCCTTGATACGGGCACAATGATTGATGACGATTTAAGTGGGCCTGATACGGTATCCTTCCTTAATTTACCAAGTTACAACAAGTATTTACCTCTTTCAATAGAGCATTCAGGTGTCGGGAAATCAGGAGTTACAAAGTCATGGCCGTTAAACAATTGGCCAGGAACAATATTTGGATCCAATTTGGAAATGGTTTTGGGATCATTTACTCTCCACTTTTGTTCTGGAACTAGTCACGAGTAAGACTTAACTGGGTCAATGGTTTCTAATGACTCTAATTTATGTCAAATTGTAAAAGAAATTGTAAAAAATGCTGATGCAAAGGATAGAATGACCCATGCCACTTGCAGTGTAAAGGAATTCCTCACAAACCCACAATTCCTTTTTTCTTTAAACAAAATTGTATTTTTTTTTGTAAGTTAGATATGGGGGAGTTATTTTGAAGTGTACCGTTATAGTCTTAGTCAATTTCCTCAATAGAAACAATAGATAACTATTAACTAGGCCTCCCCCACCCCCCCCCCCCCACCCCCCCCCCAAAAAAATGTTCACATGCCCCCTCTAAAAACTATAAAGAAAGGACACATATATTATGATGCAATACTAGTGTGATTTTGATCTACAAAAAATGTACATTAGGTACCGGTATGTCTACTACTGTAAGAAAAGGCCTTAGTAAAAAAAAAAAGTAAAAAGTATTATTTTCAAATAATATGGTATGACTTGTAAGAGCATCCACCTCTCTGTTTTGAAATGCAATTTGTTTTCTACCACTGGATATATCGAGAGGACACAAAAGGTTAATCACATACATGATTCTCTTTCTTCTACATGGACTATCAAAAAACAACTTCAAACCACCATGGCCACTGTAATCTGCATCCATTTTATTCCTTTCTGCTCTATCATGATCAATGAGTCCGCTTGGAGAACAGAAATGTAACAAAATCACATTGATTCTAGCTCTTACAATCTTTAATTTCATCCAATCTGTAACAAAAACCATGCCTGATTCTAGCCCTATGTAATCTATACCACTTGTGTGCATATTTGCAGCGCTAAATTATGTTAGAAGAAAAAGTAAGCCCATGAGACATAGAAAATGTCTTCTAGAAAAGACATGGAGTCATGAAACCTTGCAGATTTTTTTTTTTTAATTGAATGGTTATCTTATTTGTGGAATAAAATATAATTTGCATAAGTATTATTATCCCATCTCATATTTACATTTAGGCCCCCTGATAATAGCTGAATGCAGTTGTAAGAAATCTAAAGCTGCATACCTTTGAAGTGACTTGCAGAAATTGCCGAATCAGTACCTATATTTTTTAGAATTTTTTAGAATACTGGTTGAAAAAAATGTTTAAACTTCACAAGCCAATGCTTTGTCCAAGAAATGACAATTTCTTATATATTTATTTATTTTATAATTTATAATTTTTTAATTTTTTAATAAACATTCATTTGATATATTACATGATCTCAATGATTATGAGAATATAGAAATGGAGATCCAGTGGATTGAAAAATGACATGCATTTTTAGGATTTATGTGTGGCAGTCAAATACAAACAAAACATTTTCATACTAAGTATTTGTCTTTCATTTTAATGCAAACATATTTTGTCACTGTGATAGCAGCATTGCATTGTATTCATTGTGCGATAAACCTAAATATCGCAGGCCGATGAGCTTATATTACAGGTCTTTAAGATTATATGATATTAATGTTTACTCTCACCTGTGTACCTGTCATAGAAAAAAATGATTGGCGTCATTTTGTCTGGGCATATATTTAACAGGTATATCTTTTATGCAAATAATGTTTTGTATTCTCTGTACTATTGTATCAATTGTTTAATTAAAAAAAAGAAAGAAAACAAGTTTAATGTGTATTTAATAAGTAGGAGGTAAACCAAAGTACATTCATTGTTTTGCTGTTGTTGTTAAAGGGTAGAAAATTAAAAGAGAATTTAGCTGTTTTTTAGAGAAACCTTGAAAACCAGTTATCAAAGCATGATGAAGTATTTTGCTATACATGTTTGTCATGTCTGTACAAATATTATTACCATTAAGGAGTAACATATTATCTGTGGGTCATGTTTGGTACAATCACCTTTCATTCATTGTGGTTTAAAGTATACTGCATTCATTGATAATAATTGAATAGCATTCCTCCAGTAAGGTGAAATCATTCCGAAATCTGGTATAATTAAAGTGAAAATATGTGGCCCATTCATATAAATAAAATCACACAAACATGAAATTCAAACATAACAAAGCAAAGAGTGAACACAATATTATTTGATTCTTTCCATTCACTTTCAAAGCTTCTGCAATTTAGCTCATTTTAAAATATTCTTTGTATGTTCAATTAAAGCTTGTGAAAAATATTTGCTGTTGATGTAAAGTAAACATTATTACCTGGAAATAGAAAGAAAAAAAGAGAGAGAAAATGTAATGAATTTGAGATGGTGGACACTTGACAGTACTACAATGTACATGTATATGTCCTGGCCACAAATGTATGAATATGCAAATCAATCCTGATGTGTGGAGGAATAATTGTATGTAGTAGGCCAATAACTGTTCTTGATTTCCTCAGCCAAATTTGAATTTAACCATTTTTCTGTGGATTTACTGAAACATTTAAATGAGATGAATTTAGACGAGTCAGAATGTTTTCAGCTGATGATTTAGCAGACATATCCAAAAAGTAATTTCATTTTTCTCCTGTGAGAGACATCCTGAAGGGTTTTAACCAGATTCCTTGCTGTCAGCTTTTCATAAACAAATTCAATGTGCCTTCACATTTCTTGTGGTATGTGAAGATCTGTAATAGCGTTGGATTGGCAATGCTGCTCATATTTAGCAATTTAACTTTATTGCTGCCTGGGGATATTTATTCTAAAATCTCCCATGTGACTTAGCACAGTCTCAGCTCATTGAAGTGAATGATTTAAGGTCAACCATTAAGTACATCTCCATAGGATTAAAGTACATGTAAGGGAAATACAGAAACCAATTTTCTGCTTTTACACCTCTAGCCTAAACATTCAACAGAATATTGTTTTAAAGTAATCTTGTAAATACACCTGTTTATTAATATGGGAATATCATGCTTGATGTGATTTAAAGTGGAAGCTTTATTTGTTGTTGAAAATTGTCCCTTTCAGTTATAAGTTGCAAGGTTTGCAAAATATGCAGTGAAAGTTGCTTGTTTGTCCAATGAGTTAGGCTGAATCTCTCTGGTTTTCCCAATGGATTGCTCATAATGCTTATGTTGATGTTAATTATGGAATTTAATATTTTCATTGAATTTAAACAGACGGAAACAAATTAAAATCATACATTGATAACAATTTTTCATATTTAAAAAAAAATCAGGAGTAAAGTCCATATATATGAGGAACATTTTTATATGAGATAATGGCTACCCCTTTTTAATAGGTATACTGATGTTATAAAAATATCAAAATCTAATTTTACACTATTTACTAAAGAAAGGATAGATTGCATGGTTAGTGAATAATAGCAGTAGATGAATTCCATGAAATTTAATGAGATATTTGATGCATTGCTAATCTCGTTGTGAGCTTACCACAAGCCAAGTTTGAATGTTATAGGCTTCCAATGCAAAGTATTGACCTCTGTCGACCTTATTGATATCCGCATTCTTTGAACTTTGACCCTGCATGGCTGCATAATAATATCACAGCTTTTTGTCTCTGATTCTAAAGAAAAATATCAGAAATTGTGTTTTAAAAATGTACAAGGATTAATTATAGATTTACTGTCATTTTCTCCTTGATATTTAGCCTACATATAGTACATTATTTTAAATATCATCAACTTACCAACACTCAACAGATGATTATTCACAAAATGAGCTCTTGGCGATTATTGGTGAACTTGGTAACTCATATTTGAGGGGAAAAAATTGCTATGCACAGCTAGCATTCATTCTATCTACACATTGCTCTTTGCTTAAAACCTTTCAGTTCATCCATATTTTTAATACATGCAGGGGTATTGGCCTTATATCTTGTGCAAAAGAATGATATATTGCTTGCAGCGAAATAGTGATCCTTCCTTTCAGCTCAAAATGATAGAGTTTATGGACAATGTCATACCCACTTGGTATGAAAATTCATCAAAACATGAAAGAAATTTGTTTGAAGCCATTTGTAATTGTATAGGCCTAGAGTTTCAAAGGTTTTGACAAATACTAGTAGCAAAATAGGAAAATACATTACTCATTCAGAACAGAGTATAATAATAATATTGCCTTGGAAGTAGAGAAATTACAAAATAACAAATTTTCCCAGAGCAAAAATATGTGGATAATTGTAGTTATTATTTGTTTCCTTTCAAATAGAACTTTGTCCTTCCATTTCTGTAATACAGTATAAGGAGGGGCTATTGTATTATGGTCTGCTAATATTTTCAAATTCCTTACAGAAATTACTCTTTGCCTCACACCTGTTATTAACTGCACCCCAAGTTGCAACCACTTTAATAAGTTATGAATTTTGAAAATTTGTATTTCTCATGCATCTGGAATGGCCTGAATGTGTTCATTTCTTTGTGAGTTTCTCCCGGGAGACCCAGTCTTGTGTACTTTCAACGCTGTGTCATCTGCACCTCTTGTGCTTGACCAACACTTGACATACTTTGGGGAGCTTGCGACTTGGCAACTGGAAAATAAATTTGCCAAGCGTAAGCAAAGTCGCTAAAAAGACCAATATTCATAACCCGCAAGTTTTTGTCCCATTATGAAACGGAGGAACACACAAAGAAAATTTATCTGGTTTAAATTGCATTCTGAGGCCTTTATTTTCAGCTCTTGTTTATCCTGTCAAAACAGGGGAAGGGATGTTTTTCAGAGTTTACCAAAAATGTTTCATCTCATGACTCAGGTATTAATAAGAATAGGAAATAAAGTTTGAATGACGGCTATGATTGAAAGTAAATTGAATTACCCCTTAGTGTACATGAACGTGTAAGGAGAGGTAAATATGTCTGCCTGTTTTCTGTATCCTCTCAAAGTTTCATGTTCTCTCTCTTTTTTTCTTTCTCTTTCTCATTATGTTTCCTTCCCTTTTGTCTATTTACTGTTTCTCTCTTTATCTGTCTGCCTCTCTTTATCTGTCTCCCTCTCTCTTTCTTTCCCTTTATATATTTTCATCTCCTATCCCTTTGCTCCCTCTCCCCTGTCTGTTTCTGTTTCTCTATCTCTCTCTCCTCTCCTCTATCATTGTCTATCTGTATCCCCCACCCCCTCTATCTTTTCCTCTCTCTCTCTGCCACACAACCTTTCGAATCATGTCAATTTTCCTGAACTTGTAACAGTATTTGTTTGATAAGAAATAAATTCCCTTCAATCATAACACTGAATGATAATATATGAGCATGGGAAGGCTGGGAATCTGTATAATTCTCTTCTGGTCTACCACCCGCTCTGCCGATGCTCTCCTATGAACCCGTCTGATTGCTTCTCCAACTTCTGGATTCCATCGCCCATTTCTCCTCCTATTCTATCAAATGTCACCGCTAATGTTGTTTTCCAGGCTCCACTGCTCTGCTCATTCCTTCAGCCGTTACGGCTAGTGTCGCCTTTCAAAAGAATCCATCTAAAAAGGGGGTACCACATTACTTTGATCAAGTCAAAAAGAAAGAAAAAAATCACTCCTAATAACCTCCCTCTGTGCAATGTTCAACGTACATCTGGTTTATGTTGTAATGGGGGTTAGGTTTTCTCCATGCAGTTCAATTTTCAAGACTCTTTGCACCTGTTTTTACGGTAATGTTTTATGCCAAACTATTTTACCCTCCCCATTACCCTTCCTACTTGGTGTCAAACAATCACAATGTTTTTGTACAATACATTTTTTATGTAATATTAGTTTTGTGGTCTTCTGGCATAGCCTTCAAAACTGTGAACATTTATGTGCTCTTTTCAGACCTCCATTACACGCCTCACTACCTTCTAAAATTGGTGAAGTGATTATAGTCTTAGAGAATGTTTCTCATAAATTTGTTATTATCCAGGGTTGAAATCTGACCTCAAGCATCTATTTCAAGCGTTATTATACAACCAGAGCAAATGTTTCTGTACTGTAGTCCCAAGCACTCGTATATGTGTCAGCACTTTTGTTGAAGACTCGTTGACTTGTTCCCTGATGGCATAAAATTAAGTAGGGACTTGCATGTGAGGAAAGGATCCAGCAATGCCAATGGCATTGGGTCAGTTAGTGGTCATTATGATCAGAGGACTGACAGAAAACCATAAATCAATTTGTGAGGTCATTGTAAGGGTCAATTTCATGAGGAGGACTGGTCAGTTTAGGGTCCTTTGTCCAGACAGCACCTGATATTCTACATGTGCCTGCCTGAAGGTGTTCGGTTGCAAAGACACTGACTCAGTTTGGGATCTCCATGGTGACCGTCGAAACATGAGAGTCTTGCGTGCAAACTCGTTGCACATGTACATGTACTTTCTGCATAAAGGTAGAGATTGTGAAAAACCATGGACATCGGAGTAACAAAATGGAATTTGTCTGTAATTTCAGGCCGTTGTACATGTGTATTGGTTTGGATCCATAGCATAACTCCAGATAATTTTGTGCATATCTTCATGTACTTATATCTTGTCAAAACTCTGATGATAATTGATTGCGTGATGACATCTGTTTGATTTAAAGGGAGGGAATCGAGGCAAGATGGGAGGAGAGAAACGCACAAAGATTTTTTATAAACAAGTGTGGAAGGACAAATAAGGGGGTGGTGTTAATCCAAAATAACATGTACTCTGAAATATAATGTACAACTGAAATACATGGTAAATACAAAATCCATCAGATTGAAAGCAAGCTAAAAAAGTACACTTTTTACTTTGCCATACAATTCATACATGGTTTCCATTGTGCGTATACACAGTTTATCAATAAGGTGAAGGTATCAGAACCAAAATTCAATTTGCAAAAAAATTGCTATTGAATCTATTAATTCCACCTGCTTTAACGGGGCACAATGTCATAAATCTGTGCATTATTCCATTCCATAGAAGGCGGGCGAGATCTGAGCCGAGCAAGCACAATAATGTTGTTGAGCGGCACCTTTCGTGTCAAATTTGTGGAAGGAGTTTTCTCTTTCTCTGTTGGTTTTTGCCAGTCACTGGAAAGCTCAACATGGGGCCTATATGGGAGATCGGAGCGTATCTCGTGCTGAGTTGACTAATCTTTCCCCCGGTTTAGATGCTTTACCATTTATAAGGGAAGATCAGCCGTGAAATATGTTGTCTTCCTTGTAATGTTCGTGTAACTGATGATCAGAATACTGTATTATTAAGCCATGCCACCTACTGTTAATATTATCTTGGTAAAATGCTTGGTATGTGCATTGTGCAAATGTAGGTAGTGTTTAAACTTTGAAAAAATTAGGGTACCTGCAGTTTTAATACCAGTATGCTCTGTTTCATCTGTATAAATTTCATTTTCATTTAAAACCGTGAGAATTATTTGTATAAAAATACAGATGAAGCGTCATCTACCGGACTACTAGATTAACGATGTTTCAAAAAAATGAAATAGGTTTGTAGGTCATAAAATCAACCTACCATTGTTAGCTACCGGTATTCATATTTTTTGGATGAAATTGGTCCTTCATAATTGTATTTCTATTACAATTTTGATGTCATTTATTATCAATCAATGTACTGTACATGTAGCTAAAAGTATTTATACAGGCCTATCTTATGAATCTTTTAAATCCAAATCAGTTCCCCCATTTTTATTTATTTTGGATAAATCTGTGCTCCAAAAGCTGTATTGTGTTGCTCAAAGTGCCAGCATATTTGGTCATTATCACTGTTTGGTGCTAAGATATCCACACACAAACTTGACTTGCATGATCTAAGTCCATGATGAAATCCCCCCATTGATGGTCATGTATCATCAAGTTCAGATTAGCTGGTAGTGGACACCCTGTGATAAAGACATGAGCTCTTTAGCTAATGACTTAATGATGTCCAATAGCCCTCATCAAATATTAGCTCATCAGGAAGGTTCCCATGAACCAGTATATCCTCTCTGTGAAATAAAGCCTAACTGCATATGGTATGTTGAGAGCCAGAAGGGTGTTATCTCTACATGAATAAATGCCTTTCTGGCTTTTAGGTAGTCTTATGAGAAGCAGTGTGATCATGGCATGAACCTCTTATTTGAATAATCCTTGTATTCTTTTTAATGTTCACTATCATTTTCGAACTTGTAAAATCAGGGGTTCTGGTAATAACAAAAAAAAATAAAAAATTATTATATCAGAATCCCCCAAAATGTAATGATGAAGAGTTTTTACGAATAAATGTTATCTTTCAAGATAGTTTTGTAGAAAACTAAGTGCTAATCAATTTGTGTACATGTAGAAAGAACACGATTGTGTTGATAGTTTTCATGGTACAGGTTGTGTATAACAATTCAGTACCGTATTTTTTTTTTTAAAGATTTGTTTTGCTGGTTTAATAAACAACAACCATAAATGACTTATTGACAGCTTTTCTTGAAAGTCAGTAATTCTTCACCAGAATTCATGATAAAGTATCTGTGTCTTGAAAACCATTAGTAAACAATGCTAAATGATTAGAAATTAATGATTCTTCTCCAAAACCAAATGTCAATCTATCTTTTTTGTATGAACCAATTCTTGTTTTCTGTAGGCTGTATAACCACTGAGATGTAAACAGCCAGACAGTTTGCTCCAAGAGATGGAGTCAGACTCGGATAAGAACAATGGTAGACCATTAATACCCGATTCAGATGTTTGTTATTTGCACGTCTTGTTATAAATGATATATTAAAGCGGATGGTGTAGGGAGATAGTCATGGCTTGAGGTGGGGTCTATGATTCACCAGTTTTGTTAAAGACACATTATACAAACACTGACCGTTAAAGGTAAATTCGATTATTTTTTTCTTAGAGTGATTTACCCCTGGAAAAACTCACAAAAGAGCTAGGGAATGTTTTAAACAGAGCCTTGAAAATGAATGGGCAACATATTAAATACATTGGACTGAGTGAATATATTTTATCATTTTTTGGGAAAAAAATGAATCATCATAATTGATGATATTTTCAAAGGGCTCTTGAACACCAACAACAACAATTTAAAAAAAAAAATGGACACATAGATTATTTAATTCTTCTTTATTTATTCATTTATTTGTCATTAAACCATTCTCACCTGTAACGCTTCTTTTCAACTGTTATGCGTACAGTATTTCTTCATGTTTAATTTTCATGTGCATGTTATAATAGTAATAGGTAGTTTGCTTGTCTTTTTAGGGGCTATTTTTTATCCACTTGAAACAAAGAAGTAGACTTATATTCAAACACATCTTGCATGAGAATGAGCCACATACAGACCGGTGCAGTATTTTAAAAACGCTACCAGAATGCCACTTCAAAACTCTCAAAGTGAACACGAGGATCTGCAGACCTTAACTTGAATTGTAAACATCATTAGCATTTATGGGCCTCCTTTTCAAATAGTAACTGAACTGTCCCCGCAAAACCACATTGAAACGCAGTCCTACGCAGGAACGGGCTTGGAGCTCAATGCAAAATTTGTTTTTACATTGAGAGTATATTGATTCCCATTGATTTGGCCTCATCTGTGACGTTTAGTTGTCTCTTATCACAGACGCTCTCAATTTTAACGATGATAGAAATGTAACAAGGCAGATGTTCTCTTTTGAGCTTCATGTTGTATGACATCCAATTCCATTGATCTTAACAAAGACCGGCCACCTAAATTGTAGACCACATTAATAAACTCTGGGGACATTAATCATGTTTGACCCTGTGGACGTGTAAGTAGTCTATTATAATACCCAAATTGCGTCAGAGCATCAGTAAGCGTTGTGGAATGTGATCTCTTTGACAATGAGAGAACCAATTAAGGGCTTAAAGATGAATGCAAATATCTTGTAATAGGAAATTTTGAAGTGATCATGCATTTGTAAGCTACACTTTTCTGTACTTATATGAGATCATAATTATGTGTTAAGATCATAAGTATATATAATGAATCATACCAATTTATCCACAAGGCTCCACATAACTGTATTCATAGGAGGTCCAGACTGAAAATGTTTATAGTGTCTGTATGCATGTGCCCTACATGTATGATAAATTTATTTTGTTTTGTTATAATTTTTTTTTTTTTTTTTTTTTGGGGGGGGGGGGTCAGGATTGAGATTTTTGGTGTCCATGTCCCTAATGCCTCTTAGTGTCAAGCCCTGCCTGTTGAATTGTACACTGTATTCAATACAACAAACTTTTGTGCACATGAAATAGTCATGAATTTTGTGAGTAATTTAAATTTGCTTAAGTTTCACAAGAGGAAATCAATAATCACGATTTAGTATCAAAGAATATTTTTGCAATTCGCCAAGTTTCTTGCCATGAAAATCGCCCTTATTTACAAGTAGCGAAAGTTTTTTAGACTGGTTTGATCTTATCATGGACCCACTATCCATGATAGTATGGAAGCAGAATGGACCAAAGGCTATATATGGACCCTACTCTGTACTCTCTTATGGACCCTACTCTGTACTCTCTGTGGAGGACATCATGGAGCTGTTTATAGATTAGTAGCCTGGGTTCCCCTTCTCTGTTTGTTTGCCTACCATTGTACACCATCTCATTGTTCCCCTCCTCAATGGATTGGAGGATGGATGGCCCAAGTCGGATTACACGTGTATTTTCAAGAGGAGTAGGGTAGCGTTCTTTAAATTTCCCCTGGCCCTTTCACCTAGGCCTAGTCCTACAGGTATTCTGTTTACATTTTATTGGAATATGATGCTTATGGTAATAACCATGAACAAATATCTTTTTGGTCTACGTGAACGGAACTCCAACATGATCGTTAAGGTCATCAATTTTCCCTGCCTCCTTTTATGCTTAATGTGGGGTATCTAGCAAGACTTGTCTATTATATAATCATCTGTCGTATTAAACCCCCCCCCCCCCCCAAAAAAAAAGGGGAAGTTACAAAATATTATAGATTATACACTAACTACAAGATGGTCAAATATGTAAGATATGTATCTTGTCATTATTTTAACAATTTAATCACTTTCTTTTGTTAGGACCTATAGTAGGCTGACAGTTATCCTCCAATCAGGTTTTTTGTTGTTGATATACCGGTAACTATTTTCCTGGAGATTTGCTGAGAAGCTGAGGAAAAGAGACACCAAAGTCTCTTGTTGTCAGGATGAGATGAAGCCTGTATTAACCCCCTTATTTCTGATTCCATCTCTTCTCTTGAAAGAGACAAAGAAGGAAATCTGGCGACAGTGATCCATCTCCACATCCCTCGACAAGCAAGTTAAGGCCCTGATAGATCCTCCCAAGAATGTGGCCAATTTGATGCCGATTTCTATCGGGTACAAGATGCTTAGCAGGTTGGCTTTTGTTAGGGCCGATTTAATAATACCCAAGCTTGCGCACAGCCATTACTTAGAGCTATTACTCAACCAAGCTGACAGTATACTTTCAGACCTTTAATCAGGAAAAAAAACAAGGTTGGGATTATGACGAGTCCCTCTCAGTGGTCACATGAATAATTTCTCTCACTGCAAAAAACACCTGAAATTAAATATCAAAATATTTAAAGCCCATTATGTCTATCACTCTATATATGTTGAGTTATAGACACAAGATCAGAGCATTCCTGACTTATTGACAGAAAAGATTGTTGCTGGAATGTCCATTCAATACTATTTAGTTTTTATTTCATGTTTTATTAAAATATGTTGACAATGACTTTGCAAATGAACAAATGCACCTTTTTTAATGATAACTTGGTAGTGTAGGGGTTAAACATCCTTACAAAGTGCATTAGTCTTGCAATATATTTTTGCACAAAAATTATCTTTTATAACAATCAATGCATTGAATGTAAATTTCAGACTTCTGGAAATTGGCGGTATAGAAAGAGAACACCATTTGTTTTGAAGATGTTTACCGTCTTTAAATTAAAGCGCAAACCATGATCTCTCACCATCATCATTTATCATGCTCAGGGCTTGTTTAGGGGCAGCTAGGTAGGAGGAAAATAACTCTTACACCAAAGAGGAGAAAGGCATGCTGTTCCTCATTCTCTGTTGGATATAATCACTGATGATTTTCTTCAAGGCTCGAAGGCAACTACATGAACAGAAAACAAGCTCTTTTTGAAATCCATGCTTTGTTAGGGTTTAATTGAGGGAGGGATACCTTAGGAATATCCTTTTGTTGATTACGTAACACTATTCAAACGTCCATGTTTCTCAGTGAGAGTTTTCAACAGAAAAAGCTTGAAAAACATTGAATTTTCATAGAAATTGATCAAGAGCTGGGGTAATGGTCAAGCAATTAGCCACACAGATTGGAAGATGCCGAGTGGTGAATCGCCATCGTTTTCAACAGTTCTTTGTCAGTTGAAATGATACACACATAAGACATCAGAATGCTATTAGCCTAAGGGTATTATCACTAAAAAGTATGAATGTATTGTATTCGAAAGGAACAAAGGCTTCACATTCTTTTTTAAAGTAAAAATCAACCTTTAAATCCAAAGGTAGAATAATGGAAATCAATATGGAGAGGTTTCGCATTCTTGTCCAATCAGCCGTGTTATCCACTTCAGATGTTACTCACAACCATGGATCTTCAGATTAGTCTTTTAATCAGATATCAAGGATAAATTCCATTCCCATTTTCAACTTATCACATAATAGGTTTCACATTAGAAACATAATTGATATTTTAAAGTGCAGACAATTTTGAATCTTGCCCATTTTTTTCCAGTCATAGACCTCCACTGTATAGGCCTACTTCAATCAAGATGATATACATGCAGTCTGTTTAACTAACCGTGCAAATGAGAAACAGAATAGGGAAGGGGCACTTGCATTCATACACCTCTGCCTTTAAATGAAGACAACAGTTAGGATCTTGGCGGTCCCCCTCAGGGCACGGCTCAGCAGGCCGAGGTTCCCTTTTGTTCTTGTTACATAAGATTGCCATTGTCCCTTCACCCCTTGGCCAGGTTGGTTGTTGGAGTTTAAAGAAGAAGAAGGAGAAGCCTTACCCAAACTCCAAAGCCTCTCCCAGATCCTTTCTTGGAGCCTCTGTAATCTTCCCATCTTTATATGCCAGTGTGGGCGTGTTCTTCAGATCTTCCCATTCTTCATGTTTACATTTAAACATTCATGTATAGGATTTGAAATAAAGTAAAAATTAGGAACTTCAGTAGTTGCTGCAAATTTATTATTGATGATCTTGCTAAACTATAAGTAAGTTCGGGTTGTGGATGTGGGCTCTCCATGAAAAAAAAATATCACAAAGCATGATGCCAGTCTTTTCTCTAATCCCTCTTTTAAATTTAGCTTTTGGTCATTAAACAGAAGAAAAACACTTTCCAATATTCCCCAAGGTGAAGCTTATCCTTCATTGTATTAGAAGAAGTTCCAAACCAATTATCTTCCGTTGATGCTTGCTCCTCAAAAGTAATTTAAATACCAAAGTCAAAACCTCTTTTGCGTCTTTGATAATATAGCATGAAGTGACATGTTTTAGCAGCTCCAAAAAAGTGCAAACCCTCACCTAGCCATGAGGCATCTTGCGAGATCTTAGTGGTTTTCCTTTCAAAACAATAAAACTATTCCTTCTTTCTATGTTTCCAGCGAGTGGTCTTCTTTTCAAAACCCCAAAAGTATGCCTTCTTCCTATTATCCTTGAATCCTACCCAAGGTGAGATCAGAACTAGGTGAAAGTCATGTCAACAAATTGCCCAACCATGATTGATCTGAAGATTTACATTGTCTATTTTCTCTTCATAAGTAATGAGAGACTTTTAGAAGGCTTATGCCAATGATGTGAACTTGGATCAAACCCTGTACCTTCTTTGTGCACTCACTCTCTGTGATAGTATGGTATCTTTCAGAATAGTAAAAAAGGAAAGAGTGATAATTGCACTGTAACCCAAATATCTTCTGGTTTACAGCATGAAAGAGGCAATCAAAACAGCCATTGCCAAAATTCAAGATGTTAGAACCAAAGTGATTGATGTTCTGCTTTTGTTTTAATTTGCGGGGGACAAAAATTGGTTCAAGTTCGCATTTGACTATCTCTTTCATTGAGTATACAAGAAATTGAAGTGATTGAAGTCTCCCAACCTGTGAATTATTTATAATAAGTTGGACTAGAGTCAAGCCATAAATTGTCATTGTTCGGATGATGAATGAGAAGTGCGAAGTGATAGTTCAAGATGTCAACATTTCCACAAAACATTTTCTCAGGGAAGACAAAGAAAGATTATAGGTCTCCATGGAATGTGCAGAAATGTATACAGTCATTGTATGTCTGTTTGGAGTCATAACTGCATCATACTTTAAAGGGAAAGTCCACCCCAGGATTTTCTTTAGCTGACGATATAGACCTAATAATACCATGAAGAATGATACAAGTCTCATTAAAATCCATGATCACATAACGAAGATATATCGACTTTTTTATCGAAAATCAGCCGCCCCCCAAATGCAATAGCGTTACATGGGCATGAAACGATCGCCAAAAAATAACCGATAGTATCGAAATTGTGACGTATGTTGCGAGCTGCCTTCTTATGGCAGCTCGCAACATAAGAAGCGGCTGATTTTCGATAAAAAAGTCGATATATCTTCGTTATGTGATCATGGATTTTAATGAGACTTGTATCATTCTTCATGGTATTATTAGGTCTATATCGTCAGCTAAAGAAAATCCTGGGGTGGACTTTCCCTTTAACACAGAGTGAATGTCCTTCTGGCTCTGAACAGACATTTCATTTTGAAATACATGTATACATTTCATAATTTAGAATAATAATGAGTATGCCTGCACTGCTTAATACACAATATACATAATTACAACCCCCCCCCTCCCCCCCCCCCTCCCTTGCCTCCATTTTCCCCTACAAAGTCAGGGCAGTGAACTAGTAGTAGTAGTCAAGTTCATGCTGAGATACTTAATGAGGCTTCCTATGGGGCTTAAATTGACAAGTGGAAAGCTTTACAGCTTTGCCGTGAAATATAATCCATAATGTATTTTTTTGCAATGTGAGTTTGTTCTGGTTTTAATATGGGGGACAATGGAGGAGATACTGAATTTTGTTTCCTTTAATCAGTCTTCTAACTATGCTCCTTCAGTTTTATAATATAATTGTCAGGACTTAGACATCCACACCATTTTTTTTACCAGGGAAAAAAATAATTAAACATTTCGGGGGCTACTTTTTCAAGCTTGCTTGCATGAAAATAACACTCTTTAATTTGTTTTGCATTGAACTCTATGCAAATTTTGGGGGCTCTTTATGGCATTTCGGGGGCTAATTCGCCCCGAGCCCCCATGTATTTTTTCCATGTTATTTACAGTAAATCAGGAGTAGGTTGGAAATAATTCTCTCTGACAGAGCTAGTATGAGTCACACTTGAAATATGGAAAGAAGATTATAGAAAGCCGATGAAGAAGATGGACTTTCATAGCTCACCTGTCATTTCGTAAACTGAAAAGCAAAGAAATGACTTATTAAGTGCCATTTTGTCTGCTTTAATTCTTTACGCAAGGATCAGCTGCAAAGGAAAAGATCTTGAGTGGAATCAGGGGTCCTAAATTACAAAAGTTTTCGAATTCTTACAAGTCTTAGCACAGGTTTAAAATGATTAAGCATAGGAGGATATGATGCTTATATCTTTAAAAAAAAATCAGAACAACGGGAGAAATACAATAATACACCCGTAATCAGCTTACAACTTTTGTTCGAAAGCTGTTGGCACCAGCTAAAAGAAGCTTCTTCTCAACTAATACCAACTAATAAGTTACACAAGGCTTGGTAGAGATAATTCCTACCAGGGACTCCATCTCTGTTTACCAATCTTTTTCATTCTATCTATGCCCCCCCTCAATCATGATCATTTCCTGGAGTGCTACAAGATCAGTAAACCAGGAAGAATCTGTGGTAACTGTGTAATTACATTTTTTGTGAAAAGTTGTTGGATTAAAATTGCTTTTCTTCTTCTCCAAAAGCTGAGAGCTCTCCTTAGCTTAGGCTTGTAATTCCATTGTTCAGTTGTGTTAATAGCACTGGCCAAGGATGATTACTCAGTGGGAGAAAGTAAGGGAGGAATTTCTTTGGCGATTGTTCAACCTGTTTCGGTGATTAGATACAATAGACCAGGAACAATAGCTTCTATTCTTGTAAACGGCAGAGAGCTGGTAGCTCCTTTTTCTCAGCCCAGCTTAGTCCTTTGTTAAGCATCTCAAGAAAGGAATCTAGCAGAGATTTTGAGAGGAATTCTCACAGTTTCCTGGTTGTTAAATGAGGAGGAAAGGTAGAAAAGAAAAGAACAAACGGCACACGTGCAACAAATGTTGCACTATGCAGGTGTAATTGTGAGGAACATATCCTAAAAATAACTTGAGTTCACATAAAAAGCTCTCAAACTGTACATTTGTAAGTTCATACAATTGTGCATTATCAGCATTGTATTTAATATGCATAGCATCATGATACATTATAAATGTGATATTTATACATTACTGTTCTTCAACATGTAGACAACAGACTGTTGAATCTTAAAACTCACAGAGTAACATAACAATGATACCTCATTCTGCATCTAACCTCTTTTCCCATACATGGGCACATACATTATATAACCTCGGTCTATACAGCCTCAGTCTATACAGCCTCGACTTGAACCCAACCCTATTCCCTGTAGATTTTAGTTTTTCATTTTCTCCAATACAAATTTACAAGACAGCTTCCATGTACTGGCAAACTGGTATCATGCTACCCAGATCCATTTTTATCCCAAGCCTTTGGCTATACACTTTCTCATATCATCCTCTACGAGCCAGAAAGGCGTTAGCACCATCGAATAGGTGTCAACACCGTGAAAAATGATATGAGTTAACACCTTGTGTCACTGAGCAGATGATTCAGTCGATGATTGATGATGAGAGTATGAAGTAGAAGTTGTTCTCCCCCTCTGGGCAAGACTTTACACTTTCCCATTCTTTCTGTCCCTAATCCCCCCAAAAAAATGAAAAATTTAAAGGAGAACAAGGATGGTATGATTAAGTAGATGGAGTTGATGGATGGTGGTTGTCATGGTAACCTGCCATACAATACCTGTGACTTCTT
This sequence comes from Strongylocentrotus droebachiensis, assembly GCA_035222895.1. NCBI lineage: Eukaryota > Metazoa > Echinodermata > Echinoidea > Camarodonta > Strongylocentrotidae > Strongylocentrotus > Strongylocentrotus droebachiensis. The sequence goes on along the minus strand of JAVYIG010000184.1, from coordinate 438,459 downwards.
CCAGGCTATTTTCTCAGGCAGAAGTCACGGGTTCGGCATGTAATGTTGTTCCCAGAGTGGCGAGAGTAGCAACAGGAGTGGAAATGTTATGATTGAAAGGCTACCCATGTTTTGAATGTTCATGCTGGATTCCCGGCCCTCTACCCCATTGTCAGCACTGCCTGTGTTTGGAGTTTCATAGGTCCTGGTGATGAGTGAAGTGTGTGAGAAAACAATGCTCTGGTGCAGCACATATTTTGACAAACTTTTTAACCCTTTCGTACCCAAACACTGCGTAATGATCCCCATAACGGTAGTGGTAGGGGCGCGAAAGAAATAGACATCTTGTTTTCTTACAATTTCCATGGAAGTTCATGAACATAACACCAACATGGGTCAGGAGGTGAAGGGCAGGTAGCTTGTTGTAGCTTTGAGGAGAGCATGACAAATTAGATTGTCTTTAACATTGCACTATTTTCCCACTTTCTAATAATATTTATGGCTGGAAATCCAATCCGAAGGCCCCATTCTAACCAAGGTTTGTTCAACTTAGCTCCCAAGGTCAGCAATGATTTTCTTAGGAAACCATGAAAATATACTGGTAGATGACATAGTGCCCTTGTCACATACCTCAGATTGTAGTATTATGTCTGTGGTATTATTACAAGATCAAAGAGAACAAGAAGATTTCATGCAAACTCAATTAAATGCTTCTCTTTGTTTTTTTTCTTATCATTATAGGTAACTGTCAATGTACTTGATGAAAACGACAATGAACCTGTCTTCACCAACGGTCCATATACCGCCTCCATCAGAGAGAATGTGGCATCAAACTCGCCCGTCAAGACTGTCATGGCAACGGATGCAGACTTGGACACCATCGTCTCCTACAGCATCGTCGACGGTGCAACCGACCTCTTCTCCATCGACTCCACTACCGGGCAAATCAGAACCAGGGGTGTGGTCGACCGGGAGTCGTCTGCTGTCTACCAGCTCCAGCTCCAGGCGTCCGATGGCACGCTGACGTCGACGACCACCATCGACATCAATCTCCTGGACGAGAACGATAATGATCCGGAGTTCTCCTTGTCGACTTACTCCTTCCTGGTTCCGGAGGATGAGATGGTGGGCGAGGATGTTGGTGTCGTCGTGGCAACAGACCCTGATGCGGGCTTGAACGGGGAGGTGGTCTACTCTGTCGTGGAAGAAGGAGCGCCTGGAGAAGACGTCTTCTATCTGGATCCTGCAACAGGAGCTTTCAGGCTGCAACAAAGTCTTGACTATGAAGTGGTAATGACATTAAGTTGATCATTGTAAATTAGAATCATTTCAGTAAAACTAGGAAGAAATGATACACAACTAAATGAAGACAAATTAGAGATGAGAACTTTCTTTCTATCATCTAAATATTTTAAATATCTAAATATGACATACCTACAGAGGATAAAAATCTCAAGGAGTTGAAGGATTGTTCAGCCTTTGCCAAAGATTGATTCATGCTATGAATCAAACAAACTTTTGATAGTTCCCAAACCACTTTTGCAGAGAAAAGGAAGTGAAAAACACTGTTTCTATTTCCAGTACTCCTAGCGTACAATTCATTATTTGTACCCTCGCTTTAATAAACCTTACCAACTCTACCATTTGCTTTTTTACAATACAAATTACAGAAGCAGCATTACTTCATGACTGTAATGGCTACAGACAAAGGATCCTCTCCAAGGAGTTCAACAGCAACAGTCTACATCAATGTGGAGGACGTGAATGACAATGATCCGGTCTACAACCCGGTAGACTACAGTGAAGAAGTGCCTGAAGATGTGGCCATCGGCACTTCCGTTGTCACCCTGACCGCCACTGATCTTGATTCAGGTACGGGAAGTTTTTTGTTTTCTTTCTAATCCTTTGCTGAGAACTGACTCAAATTTTCAGTAGCATAATGTTCTATAGACAGTGCACTGTGAGTGTCAGAAAAGTTGACTAAAGTGATATTTTGCTGGTTCCAAAACATGATCAGAGCAGGATAAGAGTTGGAACATCATCATCCCCAAATAAGTTAGCAAATATGGCATTGGTTAGGAAATGACTGTTAGAAAATTAATATGTGGATATATTCAACCTAAGTGGAGACTTAAAAGTCCATAGGAAGCGTGTTCACAATTCGATCCACTATACGAAGTAGTATAAAGACTAAAAGCAATGTAACTTATAACAAAATGGTGTAAATTCAAACCTACAATTCTGGAGGGGTTTTAGTTTCCTATCTGTGATCTGTGCTGATTCATCAATATACTGCTGGCAAATGTATATGATTATGACTAACTTGCCAGTATAGAACACAGACCCTTTGTCCGAATGTTTTTGATAATCGGGGGCCAATTACGAATCTCTGCGAAGGCCTTTTTCTTGTCGACTGGAAGAAAAAAATGCCCCCTAATCTTGTCAATCTCGGCCAAATGCACCCCTTACCGAGACCCACTCCACACCCCTTCCCAATCATCGCTCGGGAGCCTGCATTCCACAGTCGGGGGTTTCCACCATATACCTTAGGCATTCCTGATCCCGCTTTTCATCGGTTGCAGAGTCAAGTCTAAAGCCATGATTCCAGCTCAAGGAGAATACCTCAAATCGAACGGTTTTCATAGAATCGTTGCAACCCTAATCTGCTTTGCAGGTGCAGGAGTCTAGCCAGGTAGCTGTAGGCTTGCATTAATTTGAAAATTGTCCCAGTTTTTTAAGCTCTCCCTTCCCCCAAGTTCCTCAAACAAGTCCTTTGGTCAAGAGTAACAATTTTGTTCTTGTATAGGACCTGACCTTGTACAGACTGGGGCTAAAAGTTGTCACTGTTGACAAATACGCACAGATTGACATCAAAAAGCTTTGCTAACAAGAGAGGTGGAATATATCCTGAATTTTCTAGCAGTCTGTCTAGTTTGCTTCTGTCATCGAAAAAATGTGTATCAAAGTGGAAAGTTTATCTTCCCCCCCAAAAAAACTGCACTCTGCCCAATGTGCCAGACCACATAGATATTTTGATTCTTTAATGCAACATATTTTGATATACTTCATCAGTAGTAAACTTTTGGTAGTTTGCATGTGCAAACCATTGTCTGTCTTATATTTAAACACAGGGTCTGAACGCTATAATCCATAGACTATTTTGTATTCATTTAATTAATAGTCAAACCAGAGTCCGTGGTTACAGACTAAGCATTTAGTGAGCAAAATAACCGAGTATGATTAGTTTGTTTGAAAATTAAAAAGTACAATGCACCATTCATTCTATTATTTCAAAATCATTCATTACACGTGGGAACGTTACCACACAAGAAGAGACGAACTGTGGTACCATTTATGCAAACACTTTGCTCAACAAGATATTTGGGCAGTGCATGCATTTTACACAAATTGATGTATGTGTTAATATTTTGGCAACATGATATTATGTTATTTATGTTTATTCATGTCAGGTGCGAAATGTACAATAAAGTTTCAAATCTCAGCTCCTCCGCTTTCTTTTCAACTTTCCTGGTAATTAATCATGCTTGACGGCAAATGTGTTATGCTCTGAAAAGAAGGGTGGTGTTTTTTAGAATGTTTCCGTACTGATGACATATTGATATGGGACTGTGCTGCGAGCGAGATTAAATAACTATATTTCATCCCAACGTACCAGGCAACGCAGTGGCATCTCTAATGCTGTTTGCCTCTCTAGCTAATCCGTAGTACATTATCATGCAGCCTCAATCGCATGCAGAGTTAATCCAGAAAATCTATTAAAGTGCAGAGGGATGAAAGATGTAAAGAAAAATGGAAATTAGTAAGAGAGGCAGACAGATGTAGAAAAAGAAGATGGTGGAACAAATAGGCTTTATACTTCTGGTGTTTGTATCGCTCAGTATTAAAATAGGACGATCTATGCTTCGATCATGGCATTGAGGGAATAGCTTCATTGGATCTTTGCCCCCTTTGTCAATTCACTATGAATCCACCAGAACATGACCCCCAACCTGGCTATGGTATTTGTAAAGATGGAATTCAAAAGTAATTTATCATACTGATCCTATTGTAGGTGATAATGTGTGTTGATGTATTTGGGACCGTGCTTAAGCAGGGCTGAGCATCTTCAGGTCCTAAACGGCAATCGACAGGATTTAGCCTCATCAATCATATCATGATGTTCACAGGATAAAGGAAGTATGCTTCAGATCATACCCTGTCATATTTCTATAGTGTAGGGAAAAAGAAGATCATTGTTCTATTGTGGGAGAAGTGAGAAAAGATAATGAGGCCAAGGGCAAACGTCATCTTACTTTTGCATCAATAAAAAGTACCCTCCCCGGCAACCTTTTTAGAAAGAAATTTATAATCTCCCCATCTTACCTCATTTTCACAAGTACATGTACGGTTACCTCAAAATATCCTTATTTTTTAAAACTAGAAATGATTGTTCTTCCAAATTTCATTTTATATCCATCCATATATTGTTCTTTTCATCCAGGGCCTCTTTACCAATTTCAAAACCAAAACATGTCCTAGTGAAGAAATGTACAGGAGTAACTGAGAACTCTACAGGGGCCAGGGCTTTTTCATGTTACTTGAGGGGCAAATTCTCATGAAGTGTCTCTCGTGTCTTTAAATGTTGTTTGATACAGATAAAAGTTGATCAACTTGTCATAAGTCTGACAGCTGAATTTCACACCTTAGCAATCTTCAAATCTATAAACGAAAAAAGAAAATTATATTGGTATTGCTTTTTGATAAATGGAGGAATTAGATGTAAATTGAGGAAACATCAATTCAATAATTGACAAATCTCTCTCCCAAAAGCATTAATATCATGTTTTCATCAGACACCATGTCGCCAGCAATAGTAAAAACAATATAAAAACACATCTTGCAATTGGCAACAGAAGACGGGCTAGAAATATTATGGATTTAGAACTCAAATTGTTTTTTGGAAAAAAAAGAAAAGAATTGGATCATTCCATCAGTGCCGGGAGATCTCGACATGCATCAGGGGAATGTCAAAATTATGAATAAATTACATCAAAAGCCCCTATCTTGACAAAACTTTTCTGCCAGTCACAGCAATGTGACTTCATTTCTTTGGCCTAAGCTTGAAACATAAGGACCCTTGTAATTTGTCGCTGAGCCCATGAAACACCCCTATGCATTTTGTCAGAAGATTAAGGGGCGCATGGAGTGTCGATAACAAAGCAGCCGCAGCGAGTATCCCCCTGAGGTACAGACTATTTGCAATGAAGCCTTTTTGTTTTTTACCTTCCAAAGTTCAGGTGGGAATGGTAGTCAGAGGAAAGGTATGAGGCTCCCATTGTATCCTTCCAGTACATATGATACATGAATTTAAATCAAAGCTAGATTCGTCATTCACATTCTACATGGTATCAGGAGATGTTAGATCATGGTTAGATTCCGAAGAGGATGTGGTCTACTGCTGTCTTGAGTTTTGAGTTTTTTGAGTTTGAAGTTTATTATCCAAACAAAAGTACATCAATATAACAATCAAATGTGAATGGTTAACATTGAAAGGATAAATGGGACCAGAAAATAGCATTTAATGCTATAGCTAATCGTGTCTGGTACCAAACACACAAAAGTATCACAGTAATGAATACATATAAATAACTATTGAATACATACTTAAGCTACAAGCTATTCTACATCTAGGGTAAATATGTTCTGTGATTAAATACAACGCTTTGGTATTTTACACTAAATAAAAGATAAATAAAACATAATATTTACAAAAAGGCAAGAACCTTGGTTCAAAGTCTTAGATAGCTCAAAGAATTATCCAACTCAGCCGCCTCATCCCACTATCTATTTCGGCTTTTAAAATCCAAGATCATGTCTTGTCACGTTTTGACGAGGGACATACAAGGTATCTTGCATACTCTGTTGAAGTTAAAATGACAAAGTGGTACTATTTAAAGTTATAATGAATACCTTAACCTTTGTTGAACTGAATATCATTTGTTTGGAGCCAAGGTGTTGAATCTATGTAAAAATGATATGATTTTATGTTCTTCTGGCTGGCAAACAGATGACATATGATGATATGATTGTGCTGAAATGAATATAAAAGTTGCAACATTTATTTTAGGTTTTTGGTAATCTATGCCACTATACATCAAATTTATGCGAACCTTGATCTCAAATCTTTTAAAGCAGATGTTCTCTGTCATCTATCCCTCAGAATGACAATTTTCCACCAAATTGAAAAGGGTTGACCTTCAGAGCGAGGGCTGTCAGTGTAAAATGAGACCTGGTTCTGATGAACTTGGACTGGTTTAGACCCTCTTTGGGGGGTAAGGCGGGATATGAAGGGGATTGCCTCGGAATTTCAAATGTTTTGAACAAGATTGTTCCAATCAAAAGACTGCCGTGTGTAGAGGGACAAGGGTGAAGGTGCTAATTGCCGTTTGCATGTGATGTTAATAGAGAGCTCAGCTAGCTTTGATGTTCAAACGATAAGAAGCATGGGTGATGTTTCTGAGAAAAAAAGTAAGGAATTGCGATGTTAACCGATGACAGCTTTTCTCTTCTAGGATAATGTTTGAATGTGACTTTGTTTATCATGCAAGGTCAGAATTAAAGTCATGATACACACTGGCAGCTAGTCTTGATTAAGACAGACAGAAATAATAATATTAGTATATATTTCTGAAATATGATTTTACTGTGGAATTTTAAATATGTTTTGTTTCCTGTTGTCTTCATCTTTCTCTGTACAGGATCGAATGGAGAGCTGCAGTTCAACATTGCTTCAGGTGACCCATCTCAGAGGTTCACAGTGTATCCCAATGGGACCATAGTGACCATCAAGAACCTGGACAGAGAGCCGGAGTCCTTCTACAACCTGGAAGTGGTTGCTTCCGACATGACCCTCGACCCTACGGACAGGAGGTCTAGCACAGCACAGGTGTCCATCATTGTGACCGACATCAATGACAACGCTCCTCGCTTCACCAATCCTGACTCTGTTGAAATCGCAGAGAACACCCGTACCAACGTCATCATCATGGTCCTACGTGCAGAGGATGATGACGTGGAGCGGAACAGCTATGTAGAGTACTACCTGCTGACACCAGGTGTGCCTTTTGCTGTTAGCAGAGTTGAAGGCAACATGCAAGTGACTGGACCTTTGGATCGTGAGACCGAGTCCTCTTACGCTCTCCTGGTGCAGGCAACAGATAAAGGCACCCCACCTCAGTCAAGCACCATGAACCTCACAATCTACATCACCGATGTCAATGACAATGCCCCAGCATTTAGTATGACACCCTATGAAGCGACTCTGGATGAAGACACACCCATTGGTCTGGAGTTCTTGAAGGTCACAGCCTCTGATCCTGACGAGGGACTGAACTCTATCGTCAGGTATTCCATCTTCAGTGGTGACAGCGGCCATGCTTTTGCTATCGATCCAGTCACTGGAGTGCTCTCTGTTAATTCAGGTTTGAACTATGAGCAACGGTCATCATATACCTTGACCGTTCGTGCTCAGGATCAGGGATACTCCACCCAGGTTTCATCCGTCACAGTGACCATCACTGTGACCGATGTCAATGACAATGCACCTGTGTTTGAAGACTCATACGCTCCTTCGATTATGGAAAACAATCTCCCCAATGCGGACATTGTCCAAGTCAGGGCAGATGATGCTGATAGTGGCGTGAATGGGATGATCAACTTCCGTTTGGAATCCGATTACGATGGACTCTTCACCATCGGTTCCACCAGCGGACTGATCCAGGTCACCGATGTCTTGGATTACGAGGACCAGAACGAGTTTGAGCTTATTGTCATTGCTGAAGATTCAGGTAAGAATCTATACATTCCTTCCATATTTTCATCTCTTGTCTTGTCCACCTTGTTTAAGAACATATTTGTAAAAGCTTGCTTTTATCAAGGAGAAATAATATTGTTGATCCCAGAAATTGCCTTACCTCGAGTTTACCTTCACTTTTTTTTATCATTTTTTTGTGATGATACTGTGTTGAAGACCCATCTGGTGATATTCCATAAACCACCTTGGTCAAATAGCAAAAGCACATAGGATAGAAATTAAGAAAACTAGTAGCACTTATATTAATCAAAGGAACAGTCACTCCTCAGAGATTTTATTCTGGCATTCAGAGGAAATCGGAAGAAGTAGTTGAGGTCTTTGTCTCCTGCCCTAAAGTTGGCTGCATAAATGAGATGTTTTCACAATATTTGAGGCGTCTTTGACCAGCTGTGGAACGCTGAATCAAGTCATTTTGAATTCCCTCAAATCAAGACTTTGTTTGATTAGATTGCATTTTGATGAGATCCTGATCCTAAGGGAAATACTTTTTTGACAAGAAATCCTGGATTATTTCAAAATAGTTTTTTAGGGGTTAGCGGGAGTAAGGTATACCAAGACGGGGATTTTAGGCACATTTCTTACCAAACAAAGCTCACATCTGTACGTTCCTAATGAGGGTGATGATTGAAACGCAGAAGATGTGAGTTCAACTTTGACCTCTGACATTCTTGTTCTCACCTTACCCCTGGCTACGAAATGGAATAGCCCGCTTCTGAGCTGAGACAACTAATGTTTGCTCATGAATGCAGTTGTACTAGATGTAGTTATGAAGCCCTTGCTTTGTATGTGAAAAGAGCGATGTTTTCCATGATTTGTTTTCAATTATGTATGATTTATTGAAATTAGTATTTAAAAAACAAATTATCCTATTTTTTCTAAATAAGCAAAAACACCCATCAAATTATAAGTGGATTATTACATTTTCAATGAAAGTAAAGTTTTTTTTCACTGTATAGCCTATAGGCTATAGTAATTGTGCTTTGATCAGTCATTGGAAAGGGGATTCAGAAAACTTTTTGTTATGATTATCACATGTAGTATAGGGAACAAATGGACTTGTGGTTTAGGTAATGAGAATGCAGGCCCAAATTGGGTTGATTCTGTGGTACATATATGACTATTTTGTCTTTGTCTATGAAATAACATCTCACTCACAACCAACTGTTTTTACATGCAATCATAAGTGAATAACCGCATGTGATTATTTGATTGAAACATGATCACATCTTTATTTACAATATCCTATTAGTTTTGAAGGGAAATGTATCTAAATTTTAATGAGAAACATAAATTTAATCAAACTTTCAATGATGTGGAAATTTTACCTTTTAAAGCCAAGGTCAAAAGTTTAAACTCTTTGTACATGACGAAATTGATGAGTGATGTTCTTTTAAACTGGAAACTGCAAGCATTGCGATTATTTCCTTTTCCAATCCATTGAAATTGATTATTTCCTTCACTCATCAATCAAGGAAATATCAATTACTTCCTTTCATTCTTGAGCAGACTCAATCGGATTATAGGATTTGCATTATGGCAAGAAAGAATGATTTTTCTTCTTTTTCAATTCAGGTCCTTCACTTCTAGAAGGTTATGACTACCGACATAATATTTAAGAAATGGCAGAAAAAATATGCTTAAACTTAAACCTGAAAACACATTTTATTCATTTGAATTGTCATCTTAAAGCCGGTGATAAATGTTAGTCATTAGTACTACCTGTAATGTAAGCTAGGCCTAGCAGGCTAGTCATAAAATGTGCATAACACAGATGAATTTAGTTTCAATTTTCTCCAACTTGTGCCCTCAAGATCAACTTTTCCAGAAGTGGCAAAGGTGAAATTCCCCCTTGGTTGCTGTCCTAGAACTACACAAATGTTTATCTTTAAAATCTGTGGCTTCTTAGTCCCACATGTGACCCTAAATGATATAATCTTTAGCATGACCCTAGTGTACTTGGCCTAGGTTTTTTATTCTACCGCTGCCCCCCCCCCCCTCCCCTACAGTGTGTTGTTTGTCCGAGGGACCCTTGGGTGTAATCCATGTCAGGCATTTGAGAAGGAAGTTAGTTTAGTAGATTTTTTTTCTATCACAACAGTTCACTGCATAAAGAAGCTGCCAAGGTATCTTAAAGTGTACCAATCACTGGAAACAAAATAATTTTTGTACAGCTAGAATGTATAAAATTAGATGAGTGATGGATTATGAAGAAAAAAGAGAATACCGGTACCGGTTCCATAGAACCATGCCCTTGGTTCTGTGTTTTCTATTGTTTTATGCGAGCGCATTTTAACATTTGTGTAATAACATTGATAAAAGTACAGATTATTGAAATTCATTCAGCATTGATATATGGTGGACCAGATAGAAAGCACTTTCATTTGAAAGAGACAGATCGTATAATATCTATCTCCATTCATTTCTTTATTTTGATTTGTTAATCCCACATGTATATGTACGCCGAGATGGGTATGACTGACATGTTTATTGTGTAAACATGTATCACGTTCAAATTCCCATGTTTAAACGGACCCCGAAAGTCATGACCCCAGTTTGTCACTGTCTGTGTGGGGTCAAGAAAGATAGAAAAACTATATTTCATAAACTCAATGCAACAGGACATGTGGTACCGGTACCGGGTATGTCTTTTTTCAGAGAAGTTTCAGCGAGCTACATGATTGTATATGTTCGGACAAGGATTACTTCCAGCTACATACTTAAAGGTACTATGTCCCATTTGCAGGCCAACAAAATGAAAAAGTTAAATTCCAACTGCATTTGAAAGATAATACTTGTTTAGAACTTCCCTAAAAAAGGTGGGGCTTGAAAATGTCTTCAAGTGGGAAAATATTGACTGTTAGTTGTCAAATCGACTTTAGGGCTATAGAGCCCAAAAGTAATAGTCTTGATTTTCAGACAATTGTACCGAATGGTCATACGTTTTATGCTGCGCAAAGATTCAATCAGTTTAATCTTGGCCAAGCAGTGGGTTATTGATGTAGACAAATGCTCATGTACCCTTTACAACTCTTTTCATGTATGGTATTACCAAAGAAGAAAAAAGGCCAGTCAGTCACTCAATAGTGTCTGACAGTAAAGTCTAACAAGTAAACAGGTTTCCTTGCATAATTTGAATATGAGGACACTGCTAACGTTTAAATTTCACAGATAGGACATACATGACATATTCATAATTCCTGCAAAGTTCTAAAGAATTTGAGGTTGGCTGCAAAAGGGACATAGTACCTTTAAAAATGGAATAAAAAATGTAAATCTGTAGGCCTATGATGTTGATTTTTTTTTCTTTGTTTTGCTATGTACAGGATATTTTACATGATATAAAACTTAAGCAAATGCATAATCAAAGTACAAAAATCAATCAACACTTAACTTCTCAGCATGCAATTTCACACTAGTCTTCTTTCAGTCCTTTAGATATCCGTATTTATATTTGTAATAAACAAAGCATTATATTGTTAGGTTTTTCATTTGAAAAAAACCCATGTAAACTCAGAATGTCGGTCTAGGACTGGGCCCAAAGTAAGTTACGGAAGATTAAGATAGCAATCAACATATATCAACACTTTCCAATAACCCCTTCGCCCTTTTGGATATTTTTCTGTCGCTCGTCAAACTTGGTCCTGTTATTAATTATCATTTTGCTTTGGGCTATTCCACTCACTTTCATCCCCCATTAGCGATCCCCATTTCTCGCACAGATCTACAAATACTATGTCTGTTAATTTTCAGTGACAGAAGAATAGGGGAAATAAACAGTACCTTGATGAATTGTTGACAGATAAGAATAGAAGCCAAACTTTTAAACAACTTGATGCCCCAATCATATACCGGTACTTTGATTTCCATATTTCAGTAGGGTGTATATGTACATTTATATGTATATACCACATTCTGCATTTTTTCACAAATAGTAAATGCTTTAAAAAGAAAATTAGCTCTGCCTGATGAAAATCATCCAGTCAGCAATGGAGAATCAAACGCCATTTAAACCAACAACAACAACATATCTCTGTCTCTCTCTCTGTCTCTGTCAGTGTCACTGTCTCTGTCTCTCTCTCTCTCTCTCTCTCTCTCTCTCTCACTCTGTCTCTCTCTGTCTGTCTGTCTGTCTCTTTCTCTCTCTCTTTCTCTCTTTCTCTCTCTATCCCTCCTCACACAAAAAAAAACCTGTGAAAATAATGCAAAACGGTAACCTAACAGTTTAGTCCGGTGTAGGGTGTTTTATCTTTATTTCTATTCATGACAAAGAGGTTTTAAAATGTGGAAATAGGTAGATATATATACAATGTAAATGGATTGTATCATGAAATGGAATGATTAATGTCTATGCAATACAGTAAGTACCAAAATCATCAACCATGAAAGTATTAAAAGAGAGTTTGATTGGTCTGTAATAGCTTTCCAGGGTTAAAGATCATTTCAGGATCATTCGACTGTCAACAAACAGGGATGGATCATTTTTCAAAGAAACATGTTCTCCAATCAAATCAGATATTCTCTTTTTAATCTGTTTTTATTGAGTTTATTTTCATTTCTATTCAGATGTTTCATAATATTGTAATTATTATAAGAAACTTTCTGTGACCAATTTTCCTTCTGTAAAAAAGAAGAATTTGATTAGAATATATTCTGTATCCCAATTCTAAAATTTAAGATTTTAACTACAGCCTTGAAATTTCCACTGGAATGTATTTGTGATTGAAAGCGTATTCCTGTGCAAAAGATTGGCGGCTCTTTACTGATATTATTTTTGGACATTCCAAACTTCTGAATGTTTTTAATCTTTCATTCCAGCATATCCCATGAGAATCAAATCTGTTTCATTGTTTGGTAATATTGGTATTCTAGAACCTAAAATAAATCTGCGCTCTCTCATAAATTTTTCAACCTTGAGGGATTCAATATATGAGATAAGGTCCTTAACCTAGATTGGAAATGTTCCTACAAATTGCTGAATTTTCTTTTTAGATTTCATTCGGGAAGTTATTGTGTATGGATCAAGTGCTATAAGTCCTGATATTTATCAAAAGAATTTTGAAATGTTCTCTTTTGTAGGTAAAAGACTCACTTTTATTCCAATAATCTCACTTCCTTTCATTTGTAAACCCCTGAAAGCCTGGCTGTAGAGCAACCAGTGTTTGCTGAACGGACCAGCGCTGATTTGTAAGTTTGGCATAAAGCTGATTAGGCTTATTTGAGGTATAGAATGTAACTAAAGGAGGGTCTTATTCCCATAAACTTGATACCATGGCTGGGGAGAAAGGGGTTTGAGGGTTTGACATTTGGGGAATAGGTGGAAGAGGGAACCATTTGACTCAATCCATTGATATTGAGCAATAAAGGAAAGAGAGTAATTTCCTTTATAAATAAGACTTTAATAATGCCATCATTCAGGGGTTCATAGCTGGTCAGTGCTGGTCAAGGGTTATTGTTAGGGGATTAAACAGCACTGCCTCCCTATTGAAAATTTAACTCATTAAACTTAATGTACTGAAGAAAGTCAGAGAGATCACAACAACCTTTGTGACTTGTACAGTGTCATCAAACTCTTTATGGGTATAAGGATAGCTTGAAATGCTTCACTCGTTAGAAGAAACGTCCTAAACATGCTTCAAATTCCCAGATTTTGGAACTTTCCTGTACTAATATTTAAAAATCACGATCTTAATTTAGATTGTGATTTCTTGTATTATTATTGTTACTATTTTGGTGATCCAAAATATATGCTCCAGTGACAGTTCCCCAAGGCCAGGCATTATTTTGTCAAAATATATGGTTAGGTCTAGGGTTGCCATTAGGTTTTAGAGTAGGTTTAGGGTTAAGATTATAGCTAGGTTATAGCGTTGGGGCCAAGGTTGAATGCGTCGAGTGTAGGAGACTAGCACCTTTTTTAGTGCAGACTTTTCCTCCTAATGTGTCCCTTTAAACCGCCTTATCCAAACTTGATAGTTGCCTCTCACCCCAAAAGTCACAGAGCCCAACGAACCACAGCTCAGCCCTTCTCTTTTCACTTCCAAGTCTGCAAGATCCCACAAATTGGCCTTTTTGTACAAACTGTCGTGGAACACAAAGGGGGGAAATTTTCTTTGGTTGACGGTCGCTCCTTCGGGCAAAGCGAGAACAAAAAGACCTGGGGAAAGACCGGTACCTCTCGAAAGTATCGCGTTAATCAAAAGTTTTGTTGCCAGGGCATTCACCATTTGGACGGGTTATTCCCTCGTGTGTATGGCTAGGAAAAGTTTGATGTGTGCTAGAAATTATACAGTGCCAATTGGTATAAGAATCATTTTCTTATCGATGACAGCTGAGAAATTTCCATGGTGATGTTTCAATTTTTTGAAAGGGGATAGAAATATCTTGGTGCTAAGAAGGGGTTCCCTAACGGATAAAGGCTGAAATATTTAGTTATCTCTTGAGGAGATGTAGTCTTAAGGGTGAACTCTGTTGGATGTTTATTCCCCCCCCCCCATCATGTCTAGCTAAAACCAACACTAGAAGTATCATTTTTCATTCTTAGCTCTGTCAAACACCACAAAGACAAAACCACTTGAGTTGCCAAATTTAAATGATGCCGAAATATGATTAAGAATGATATGAACGGCAAGAAGTGTAAATTGAGGTCAACAACCGAGAGGTCATGTCTGTAGGGAGTGTTTTTTTTCTTCTCCAGTTTATTCTTTAGAATAAGTCTTCTGCACACAAACTTGACATATGCAAGTCAATGTCAATCTCTGGCATTAGTGATTAGTCAGTAACAATAGTTGGAATTTGTTTCACTGACAGCATTTCTTGCTTTGTCTGAGATATTATAAATAAAAGGTGAGCCAAAAAGTGAGGAAATGTTCATACTTTCTTTACTTGTTTGACAATTCCACACTAGTTTGCAAAGGGTGAGCCTTAGATATGTTAGATTATGAATACCAAAGTGTAAAACTGTACAGTGAACGAACCCAAAGTTACAGTTTTACATTCTTGACATCCTTAGATGATTGAAAGCAATATTTGAAGTCTATATTTTTAATTGGCTTCTGTTTTCCATTTTGTTTATTTGTAACCTTTCAGTTCTTTGGAAAACATTTTTGTTTTCCTTTTCATTCTTTCAGAATAAACATGTACTTGTAAATAGAAAACCACAAGAATTTGTGAAAGCTGCGAACTTCTTTTTAGACACAATAACTATTTTGGGGTAGATTATTAACTACAATTTGAATAAAACTTTTAATGATTAATCTAATAATTGTTCTCTGGTAAAGGGCTTTGCCTCAGTGTACAGAGTTGATGGAATCAACAACAAAATTGTATATATATGAGGTCAGTATAAAGAATTTTGAAACCCCCAGGTCAAACTTCCTAAAACCGTAGCATTTGGGAGTGAGATCTGTACCACTGTTTTGGGTTCCCATTAATAAGGTTTATCCATATATAATGTACATTTGTATAAAAGTCGTATTGATCACAATTATTTCCTTTTGTAAATGGAATGTGTTTTCCCTATTTGTAGCGAGTGTATTTTATTTGTTTGTATTTGCAAGAGAGGGAGGGAAGGAAGAGGAAAAATTTCCCTGCAACTTTCCAAAGACTTATATTTTCTATTTTGGCTTCGTAATAGGTTTCACTCGGTCTGTAATTTTCCATTTCATATTACAAAAACAGTACATGTGGATAATCACATTTTAAAAATAAATCTGACCTTTCAGAGATGAATGGTAATTAATGGAAGGGAAGCAGACATAGTTCTGATTTGGTTCTGGTGTAACAATGTAAAATTCTTCGCAAAGTGATACTATAAAATCATGGCAGATTTTCAAATAATCTTTTCATGCCGTCCAATATGAGCTGTTCCTTCTGCCAGACACTGTTGCTGTTTCTGTTCAAATATATAATGTTTTAAAAGGACTTTCTTAAGTATGGCATAGAATAATGATAAATCACACAAACATTTGCTTCAGTGTATAATAGCAGTCAAGTACACAATTCATCATAGTTGAAGCAGGATAACAGATTTCATATATTAATTTGTTGTTAAAGTATTTCTTGTGTGGCTTTTATAAGAATTGTAATCCTTTCCCTTTTATGAGAAAATTAAACAGAATCTTGGTTAAATTGTAGACTTCTTATCAGGACGGTGTTTATACATTTAGTATAATATAGCTTTGGTCACAATTCTGTACTCTTGTCTGATTATTTTGAACTTGCATTTGTATCCCCAGTAGGACCCTTGAGGAAATGTTATGATTTCATCAAAAGTATAAATGTAATTCTAATACTTAATAGTAACATGAACTTTCGATTTAAAAAAGCAAATTGTTCAAAAAATGTTCTTGGTTACTTCTCGAAACTGATTGGGGACCTATTGTTAAGCATTCCTTTGAAGAGTCCCTTAACCTTTATGGTGTGCTCAATATCTATTTAGAAACAGATGAATGCAGCTGAGATACCTGGTCAAGATAGCATTGTGAACTGAATTCATAATATACTTGTGTTACTGTATTTATAAAGATTTTATCATGTTAGCTTGTGAGGCAAAATTCATGCTGAGCAAAATAATAGTTTTTATTATGGTAATACATCCGTATCCTTATCTTTACGATAATTGAATCCAATCATTTTTCTTTTGTTGTCTTAAATGTATTGTCAAACAAGAATGATGAGGGCATTACACTCTACATTTGTTACAGTATATGAGTCATGGTCCTTCTTGCCCCAAAAAGACAACATATGAACCTATTGAAACTCTGACAATTTCAATCTTTTGACTTCACTATCTCTAAAAAGTGCACATGTGTTAGATTTCAATAATATTTCACTTTTTAAAATACAAACAATGAAATACAGTATGATGTTTTGTTTCCTAGATTTGAAGTTTACAAATCTGTGTGAAAAACTCAAAATATTATGGGATTATTGCACTTCAGGTATCGTAGATAAGGGGAAGTGCACTTACATTACCCCTCGGGACTTTCCAACCATGAAGTTTAGCATACAAAAGTATTTTACCTTTTAACACTCCTTTTTTTTCGCTTTGAATTTGGAGGCCAGTTTGGGGAACTGGAGCAGAAAATTGATTTTCATTTTGTGGTGGTGATCGTCTTTGTTCAAAAGTTTAAACATTAACGGACATGTATTGTGAGTGGGATAAGGCAGAAGAGAGTGTTTGCCGCTTGCAACTAAATTGTGTTTTCTTAAGATGGATGGTAAAGTAGGTGAACTGAAATTGACAAGCTAAAAGAGGTGGTGAGACTAGGGTTTTAGGGGCTTTTTTGTGGGGGAAAATAGTGCTTTAGGAAAATCCAAGTGACTTATTTTCCTACTTTCTTTTCAATGGTTTTACGATAGAAACTACTTTAAAAAAACCGACCCAAGGCAAACTCGGTAGCTTTGTGCGTCACTTGTTGGAATGTGCGAACATGACAGTGATGCATTATGTAATCCAAACATGATTCTATGGAACATACCGTAGAGTTTATTTTTGGCATTGATTTTTTTTTTTTAATACCGTAGTTGCTTCGTGTTTCTTAACAATTTATGATTCATGGCATTAAAAGGTGTTTTAAAGCCCCACTGCACTACTTGTAGCTACTTGCTCCCTCTATATAGAAAACATTGCCTATAAGCGGTGCCTGTTGGTCCCCCATGATCCTTTTTTTCTTATGTTAATTGAGAGCTGAGTTGATGAGATAACCACCTGTCAGTGACCACGCTGGGTGGTCTAATCCCCCTGGCCAAACTTGTGCAGACGGGCTTTAAGAGATGTAAAATTATGAAATTAATTTAATATAAAATAACACAAAGCAATTTGTAATGAATCATGCACAAAGCAGGACAATTCTATGACAAATAAATATAGGAGCGAGCTTGTACAGAATGCACAGACACAGTAATACAGATCCTGTTTGCAAAAGCATGTTGTATTTGTACAACACAGTACAACCAGGTGTAATAACTCCTTGGTACAACACAGAGAAAGAGAACAGAAACAATGCGTGGGGCATTATATATTCCAAGATGAAGACTTTTCATCACGACATGCATTTCTCAGAAATTAGGGTTTTTATCTGTCATATTCTAATAGGGACCACTTGTCAGGGTATGGCTAGTGATTGCCAGTGTTTGCAGCAGCTTTACAAGCATCTAGCTATTCATTATGCAGATTACCAGGGCAGAGGAGTCGCACAATTGGCTGCCGCAGAATTTGCAAATCATCATCGGATACTTGAAACTCGAGATGCAGGAGAGAAGGCAGAATAATCATAGTAGATGGATGGTAGCTATCCCCAATACATGATAGGAAGTGAACGAGCTTGCTGATAAACTAACAATCATGCATGTTTTGCATGGTGCAAAGTAAACTACATGTACAAGATGAAGTTTGTCTTTTGTTGGGAGCTAGATATATGGGCATTGAATCTTTAGTTGGAGGGTGTGAGCATAGAGCTACAACACATCTGATTTTTAGCAGCCCATATATGCACAGTGCTTTAAAAAAAAGATATCTAAATTTCTTCCCTTAGTTCGTAAATGTTTTAAAAAAGCAGATTTGTTTGAGTGATCTTTCATTCTGTTATTTCATATGTCCTATTTTTCTCCCTCATTGCCTCTCTATCTCTTTCTCTCTCTCTCTCTCTTTCCCTCCCTTTTTCTCTGCCCTCACAGTTTTGTGCTATTTATGCATCGGTTATGTATCTTTATCACATCAAATAGATTGGGCTATAAGGCTTCAAATATTTGAAATCATTCTGTATCTGACCATTTTCATTTAATATTACTAGAAGATGAATAAGGTAACCAACATTATCACTGGGGAAATGAGAGTGCCAAGTTTGACGCAATATTATAGACATAATACAGATACAATGTAGGAGGCTTGTGCTAGGCGATACATCATCTCGCTATTTAAACCAACTCGGGGAGCGATTGGAAACATAAATTTCACTCACCCGCGCCGGGGCTGGGTCAACAGAATCAGGCGGTGGAATTCCAGAGGCGAATATACGGATGTGTCAGTGATATTGACTGATACTCAGCCGACCTGTGATGGCCTTTATTACACATCCATTTGATGCTAGTTAGTCCTGTGATTCTTACGTGAACCCTAAGACAGGGATGACAGAGAAAGGGATGGAGAAACATAGTGACAGGAAGAAAGAAGGAAAGAGATGGAGGAAGAATGAGAGAAAGAGATGGGAGAAAGAAGGGAGAGAGAGAGGGAAATATACAAAGTCGTGTGAGAAAGAGAGAATGAGAGGGAGAAAGAAGAAAAGAAATACACAAAGAATCAAATTAAGATATATAATGGGCAACATTTCTGCAGAGACATATGAGAAAGAAGAAATAAGCAATCAGGAAGTAGTTCCTGAGATAACTTTATTCCTTGATTCATTTAAAATATTAATGTAGATAACATTGAAGGACTATTTCTGTGTTACACAAGCAAATCTCATCATTAACTTATCCCTCATTTCTCAATTATAGAGATATTTTAGCAATAATATTATTACATGTATTGTAGTTGCATATATATGTATAGCACTTATACTGCAATATCCATACAATCATGTACTTGAATGCTATTTGCAGGAATGGCTGTTTATTTAAAAAATCACTTCTGGGGGTTGCACAGCTAGGCTTCAAGGCTTTGTAACCATATTTTTGAAAGATATATCATCTCAAATTGATGATGACACAATGGTTATGTATTTTATGTTACTAGGAGGCATCTTGAGGATAAGATTTATATCATCAAATTCTCACTTTGCTGGTATTTTAATACGGGCAATCACGTTTCTTCATTATGCCATTGAAACCTAATACTCCAGAAAGCATAGAAATTTGAGTCGGAATGTTTCCACTCGCCGCTGCTACTGGTATTCATGCAAATTGCCGTGGATCATGTGTTTTTATTTCCATGTTCTGTCGTATTAAAACCGGTAGTTGGGTATAGTCTGAGTGGGAGGGGAACTTCTGCTGGGCGACAGTGAAATATGGAGGGACAATAGCAGACATGACAGGAGATCAGAGCCGAGTATTCCCCCATCCCGCTGCCTGGTTGCGTTTCCACACGTAGGCCCCCAAACCTCACCGACCCTAAGCCCAAACAAAACAAGGGGGTAGAGGGAAGAACAATTCTCTGAATCGCCCAGTTTTGATACGGCACGTTGCAGCCATAAACACTCCATAGTCTTTAAATTGCAGTATTTTTTAGGGTCTTCACTCAAGAAGTGACAAGAAATGAGGCCTTAGATGTGCTTAGGAGAATGTTTATTTGTTGATGTCTGAGTTTTTTCACTGTTTCCATGTAAGAATGAAGTAGGTTTGAATAAATATTTTGCTGTAAGGTTTCCCTCGATTAGATGGATGAGGTGAAGAGAGAAGGATGTGACAGGAAGAAGGTTTTTGGACTGAGTTGAACTCTTTCTGCTATTTTAAGGAATTATATAACCAACCATGTTGGGTAAAGTTCAACAAGCCTATGAGGGGAAGACAGTGATTAGCACAAAAACCTTTTTCATTCCAAGTTCAAATACACCTGAACTTCAAATTTCATCAATACCTTCTCATCTGAATTTCATTTATTTCTATTTTTAAATTATCCTTATTGAAACAGTGGTAACCTGCTGGAGCCATTACATTTTATTTTTCTGTATACATTTTATGAAACAAGAAAAACATTATATCATTTCAATTTAATTTGGCATACATTATATTGCATTTGTAAAATTAAAATGGTATTGACACAATACAAAAATAATTCTGTAATTATTATGTTGTCTCTATGATCTTAATACCTATTAAAGGCCCACTGCACTACTTGTAGCTACTTGCGCCCTCTATATAACAAACCATGACTAATCGGTGACCATTGGTCCCCCATGATCCTCTTTTTCTTATGTTAACTGAGAGCTGAGTTGATGAGATAACCACCTGTTCAGTGACCTTGCAGGGCAGTCTAATCCCTCCTATAAACTACGGCAGATAAGCTTTAAAGGGAGGAGGTGTTTGTGTTTGATATTGTTAACGGACAAGTGTTACTCTTAAGTTTGATAAAGATTGAAATTTATTATCATAGCACAAGTCAAAAGAGCATCAAGGGTTGCCACAGTCATTTGATCAACATATCAACACATCTTTCAAATCCACATATGAATTTGTACAGATTATGTGGATGTAGATGATGATCCTATTCATGTATGTAACTCATTTGTTATAAGAATACCGGTAAGGGGTTGCGTAGACAACCTCAACTGTTGATGCAGCTGTTTATTCTGACATCTTAAGAGAGATCATCTTCATCATTTTTTTTTGGGGTCTAAGAAGAGTGATGCCCGCCCCGCCCTTGGTATCACAAAAGTACTTTCACCCCAACAAATATTTAGCATAGGAGATAGTATATACTATCTCACCCGAAACTCCTTGACAAGGCTTGTACCACCTGAATACCTCAGGTGTACGTGGTAGCTGTGGTTCTCCAACTCTAGGTGACTGCTCCATGATCCACCGTGGGGTCAGGGGTCAATGTCATAGGTCATGAGGGATTATGTATGGAGAGGGAGGGGAGGAGGCATCAGGGAGGCAACATGAAAGAGGAATATAATCAGTGATGATTGCATGGATTCATTGGTATGAATTACGAATTATGGAGATAAATGTACTTTTGCATGATCATTTATGTTTTCCATGTTTATTGTACCTTGTACCTTGTGTTCGTCTCTTCCGAAAGTAGAGTATATATTATTTAAATGTGTGAATGACCATGTACCGTCCGTATATCGTTTCTCTTTACTTCATGGCACAAGTCTTTAATGAGTTACTCAGGACCGAACTAGAATAGAAGATGTAATAAACATATAATTTGATTTGGTTACTATGGCAACCTACTGGTAGTTTACATCACATCTGGGATTTTGTGTGATTTTTGTAGTGCCATATGTTTTTTAACTACCTTATACTTATACATCCATCTTGATTAAGTAGGTGTTTGGCACTTCCATATCCACTCGCTAGATCCTGAATAGATCCAAAATCCTAGATGCTAAAGTATGATACCCATATTCCAGGGAATAATTTTCCTCAAATTTTTTTATTAGCAATTTCAGCTGATGGATAAATATTTCAAATGAAATTCTGTACATTTCTATGGAAGAAAACTGCTACACAAAAGATATTCTGTATAGCAGTCTTGCTAAAATGCATAGCAAATTGCGATGCGATACCAGGAAAATTATTCCCTGTATTCACAAGTTATTACGAAGGAAATTACTGTTATTGGGGGAGAGAGTTCATGTGCATATTTCACACAGCCCTGCACACCAAAGGTGTTTCTTACACGTCCCATTTGGGGGCATATGGGGCTGAATAGAGACATATTGACAAGGTATCGCTAACATCTCTCTCTGAGAGAGGCGACGTGACCGATCTTCCCGAATCAGGATCACTCCAGAGCCTTGGGAAGTTTAACGACCAGACCGTTACAGCGTTGCAAAGGCAATGAGGATTAGATACCGGCGGACTTGTAAACCACATGATGACATGCGAATTACTTCCAGTGTTAATGACCTCGTGAAGGGGATGGGGTTTACAAGCAGGCTGTTACAAGCGAGGTGAAGCACTTGTTTCAGAACGTGGTTTTCAAAAAAAGAAATGAAAATGAGCAAAGTGCTTGAGCATGGGATGGTACATTGAAGTTCAAGGAAAATGTCAGCATAATTTTCATGCACTGTCAGCTTGCATTATAATCACAAAAAATTGGCTTTGTTATTAATATTCCTTCATACTCTTAATGTAAGCCCTAGCCTTGTGATAATGGGGTTCTCTAATCATGTATTGTGTGAGGGAAATAAACCAGCTTTATGGAAAGTCATTTGTACACCTGTGGGGGATGAAGCAGGAGTAAATTAAATAAACTTTAATGATTATTCTACCTGGAGGTTTTATTTCAATGTCATTGCTGTAGTTCACCATGAAAGGAATATGTAAATGTAGTCAGAATTTATCATAGAATATGATTGATTAGTTCATTGTGTGATGACAGGATGCAAAAAAATCAAAGGGATGTGCTGACTGCACATACAAATCAGTGATTATTGGTCACCTTTCATTGGCTATCTTGTCAAGGTATATGATTTTTAATATCATAAAATTCTGATTCTTTACACTTGACAAGAACAAATGATAAAATAAGAATTAGTAATGAACGAATCTGAAGGTTTCAAAATGTAGGTTCTGGTCTAAACCCTGATTCCTAGTGTACTAGCATAGACCTACTAAGAATTTAACAGAGACTTTGGCCTCGAACCCTAGGAATTTACTACAACCTACAAACCACTGATAGGAATTTGATTTGATTTCTGGATTTTTCAAATAGCCTTCATCTCTCATGATCTTTTGGGGAAAATATTCTTCTTCTATTTTATTTTTGCCAGCATAGTAGTTAATATATCACATCTCTTTCGAATGTCTGCTAGTTGTAAGGAATTGGACAAGCCAAAAGGGATATATATACAACGCTTCCTGCACTCCTAGAAAAACTGCAGGATAAAACATAACAGGTGCATCGATCTACACGGTATAAGGCACCTGGAATCCTCAGCTATGATAACCCATGTTCCGTTAAATCACTGCTGCTCAAGAACCCCAAGACCACAGCTGTCCTTCCAATCCATGTCACCTCCCATACCCCTTGCTCACTTGACGAGGGTATTCCGGCGCACCATTCATTACCACAGGCTCTCATTCAGAGCCTGCCACTTCTAATTTGCAGCAAATTTATCTCAAAATCTTTTGTCTACCGCTTATTTCTCTCTTGCTCGCTCTTTTTTTATCCCACCATTGAGCTGTTAATGAACCAGAACCTGTCGCCTTTCTTGTGATCATTTTCATGGTGGCATAGTTCATCCGTGAAGGAAATATTGCCAATTTTGGGTGTGTGATGGACTAGGTGTTCTGTTGTAATACTTTCCTAGGGACATTTCCATGCGTGGATGACGCTAACGATTTTTCATTTTTGTATTTTGATGCCAAAATGTGTATGCAAAAGCCAAGCTCTATAAACTTTAGAACATAATTTTTTTCCCACTGTTCTCATTTACTTGTATTGTTCACATTTTAAATAGAAATGTGTGAATGGAAATCAAAATTCTTTCTAAAATTTCTTCTACAGGTTTCCTTACTTTATTGAAAGCTTTTGATTACCTAAGATATTTGAGAAGAAGTAAAATAAGAAGGATTTGATCTTGTCTAGCTTATTAAATGCTAATTCATGAGAAGAAAATTTCTGCAGTTTTCATCTTTTCAAAAAACATTTTAGTTAATGATAAATAAAATTTCCATACTGAATTATATATACTTCTATCTACTGTTAATTATTTCATCATCAATCAAAGCTCAAATTAACAAATCTCATGTTTTCTTTTTTCATTTACTCCTATAGGAACACCATCCCATCAGACACGCACAACCATGACACTCACAGTGAACGATGACAATGATCATGACCCAGAGTTTGTCTCTGACTTCTACCGAGCCACGGTCTCCGAAGACGCAAGTGCTGATACCTTTGTCATCCAAGTTACAGCCACTGATGTTGATGCTACTGCAGCTCTGAGGTACGTGGTTGATGGTAGAAATCATTAAAGCTTCAATCATGGAGTTGTAACTCTATTCTCTGGAATTCTGAAGGTTTCATAATTCATATTGCATCTAATTCTCAAATAATTGGATTGATGTAGACCACTAATGTTACCATGATTTAATTAGCAAGGTTTGTCTATTGTTTATCAAAAGTATAATCCATCTTCAAACTCAAACAATGTCAAATCAAGAATCTCTAGATTACCATGTACATGTATACATTGTAAGTATAAAGTTATGAAAGTCACATAATCACTTCATTAAAAATAGCACCTAAAAATATAAATAGCAATATAAATAGCACCTACCTGTTATCCCCCCTGCAGGTACCGACTTAATTCCGACATCGGGTCAAAGTTTACCATCGACCCACTGGGAGGTCGCATCCTCACGACAGGGCTGCTAGACCGGGAGGTGCAGTCATCGTACCTTCTGACTGTGACCGTCGATGACGGTCCCTCGCGCCTGGCAACTACAAGTGTCCGTGTAGAAGTGCTGGATGTCAACGACAACCCTCCCCGCTTCTCCCCCACGTCTTACACTGCCACGCTACCTGCTACTTCCCAACAAGGTTAGTTGATTAACAGTTTTTATTTAGATTATTTAGAGAAAATAAAAAGATTGAAAGAATTTTAAAGGTTTTTTTTGAGATTTTAACAAAAAGTGACATTTGTTACAATGTGTCACAATGTGATATGTCACTTTTTCATTTAGTACTTTGAAGTTATTTACCCTTGGATTCAAATCACTTTCAAATTATTGTGGCAAATCCACTTTTATTTGATCATGAATATCCAGGAAAAAGACTTTTCATAAAATTTTGTATTGTCTCCTTTGATTTGACTTTTGTTCTTTGTGATTGGTTTGTATTACAAGCAGCATTCAGCTATTTGAGAAAGCTATTCTCATAGAAATATCTATACTTGTATATGGATATGAATTATCATTATATTTCAGATTTTCTCATTTGAGTAAGTTGTGTTTCTTTATGATCGATCGGCAATGAGCAAAACATGGAGCAGTTTCAGAATGCTGTTTTTTACATGTGTGGAGACGTCTACAATCGCAAACATTGATCATTCAGGCATGTAATTGCTCATGTTGATATCAAAATCCTTTAAAATTTACTAAAAACAAAATTAATGATTTTTTGTTTTTGTTTGTTTCTTTCATGTGCTACAGGTCGCTTTGTTGCAGCCATCCAAGCAAG
This sequence comes from Strongylocentrotus droebachiensis, assembly GCA_035222895.1. Classification (NCBI taxonomy): domain Eukaryota; kingdom Metazoa; phylum Echinodermata; class Echinoidea; order Camarodonta; family Strongylocentrotidae; genus Strongylocentrotus; species Strongylocentrotus droebachiensis. Next base: position 412,750 of record JAVYIG010000184.1, on the reverse strand, counting down.
CGACACTGACCTTGAGGATAACGCAGCCATAAGATACAGCATTACAAGTGGAGACACCAGCAAATTTGTTGTGGACCAAGACACAGGTGTGGTTATCACCGCACAGGGCTTCACCAATGAGAACTCTCCTTACGATCTCCAGATTACTGCTGAGAACGTGGCCAGTGGACAGAACTCTGCAGTGGCTTCGCTTCGAGTGATCTTCAGCACTGCTTCGTTCCCAGACATCACTTTCCCATTGTCCGGTTCGAGTTCCAGCTACGGCGAAAACGTTATGACAGGCATGACGGTCACAACAGTGACCGCGACAGGCAGTGTGACGTACTCCATCGCTGGTGGTAACTATGGTGAACATTTCGGAGTTGGAAGTCAGAGTGGTGTGGTGAGCATCATCCAGGAGTTTGATTACGAGGAGAGCAAGTCATTCTCGTTGTGGATTGCAGCAACGGATACGGCTAACGCCCAGCTATCCGACTTTGTGGAACTGCAAGTTTCAGTCTCTGATGTGAATGATAATGCTCCATTGTTTGACCAGTCTGTCTATTTTACAAGTGTGGTGGAGGAACAGAGCGGACAGATCCAAGTAGTCACTGTGTCAGCAACCGATGAGGATAGCTTAAGCAACAGGGACGTCTACTATGCCATTACATTAGGCAACACAAACAATGCTTTTGACATCAGCTCTTCTGGGGTAATTACAACAACTCAACCCCTAGACAGGGAGACAGTAGCATCGTACATACTTACAGTTGAGGCTACAGATGGTGGGAACCCCTCACAGTCGGGCTCGGCCATTGTGGTTGTGACAGTTACAGACATCAATGACAACAGAATGTCCTTCACCAAAATGTATGATGCCACCATCCCTGAGGATGCACCCCCAGGCACTCACGTTGTAACCCTGCATACCACGGACCCTGATGAGAATAATCTCAGCCAGTTTTCCATAGAAGCTGGTGGACAATCATCCCTGTTTGCCATAAACCCAATTACGGGTGAAATCACACTAAACAGCTCCTTAGACTTTGAAGATGAAGCTGTCCACTACCTGCTTGTCAAATCATTTGATCCAGACTCGTCTCACGAGGTGCAGACACAGGTGCTCGTCAATGTAGAAGATACAAATGACAATGCCCCGGTGTTTACAGAAAACTTGATCAATAAGACCTACCCTGAGATCTTTTTCTCTTCAGGCAATGTCATTGCAACCGTGTCAGCAACAGATGCAGATGATGGAGACAATGGCCAGGTGGACTATATCCTCAAGACCATGACAGAGCATTTCCGTGTTGAGACTATCAACAACAGGGGCTGGATCTTCCCCGTTCCTCCTATTTCATACATCGTTCCTTCACCCGAAGATACCTCAAATCCCAATACTTACACCTTCAGCGTCTTTGCTGTGGATCGTGGCACACCTGCATTATACGGTGAAGCAAGTGTCATCATAACAGTTACACAAGATAACTCATACACACCTGTCTTTGAAACCCCATCCTACTTCTCACCTGTGACAGCGAACACTAGATCAAATACACGCGTCCTTCAAGTAGTAGCAGTTGATCAAGACACAGGATCCAATGCGGCCATCACTTACTCCATTTCTGATGGTAACGGAACAGAGAAGTTTGATGTTGAGGCAGACACTGGTTGGATTTTGACAAAAGGAGTATCTTTAGCTGGAGATGTGGGAATAACCTACCAGCTGCTTGTGAAGGCTACTGACAATGGTAACAGAAAAAAGGAAGATGAAACCACAGTCACTTTCCTCATCACCGATACAAATGATAACGCTCCTGTCTTTGATGATGACACCTATCGTTCTTCTATTGCTGAAGATGTTGGAGGTTACGTCGCGACCGTCCGTGCTGAAGATGATGACAGTGGAATAAATGGAGAGATTATATATTCCATCAGTGGAGCGGATGCTGCGTTGTTTAGCATTGATGCAGTGTCTGGAATTGTGAGTCTTGTGGGGAGCTTGGACCGAGAAACGTCAGATGAACACCAGATTCAAGTCACTGCAGAGGACCGAGCCATGTATTCTCAATCAGCAACAGCCATGTTGATTGTCACAGTCACAGATGTGGATGATAACCCACCAGTCTTTCTACCCAGAGAATACAGAGCTGATGTCTTTGAAAACTCACCAAGTGCTACACCTGTTGTAACAGTGACAGCAACAGATGCTGACACAGGCACCAATGCAGACTTTGAATACATCATCTCTGGAGGGGATGGCACAGACTTCTTTACAATAAATCCAGAAACAGGACTTATTCTGACACAGGGGAACCTAGACTATGAAACAGGGAAGACCACTTATCAACTGACAGTTGCTGCTACTAATGAACAAGCCACTATGGTTGACTATGCTCATGTCATTGTGACACTGCTGGGAGAGAATGAATTCTATCCACAGTTCACCCAGCACCAATATGACTTCTATGTGAACGAACATGCTACAGATGGTGCTCCTGTTGGCGTTGTCCTTGCGACAGATGACGACCTTGGTGATGATGGTATTGTGAACTATCTGTTCATCGGTGGCAGTAACTTGCAAGGATTCAAGATCAACCTTGAAAGTGGGCAGATTACTGTAGCCTATGAAAATGGTAGGCTTGATCGTGAAACAGCGGACACAGTATTACTGTCAGTCTTGGCCAAAAATGAGGGACCTATAACTGGAGCTGATATTGACGAGGCGGAAGTGATAATCCATATCAATGACGGGAACGATGCTCCTGTCTTCTCTTCTGAACAATACCAGGCCAGGATCCTTGAGAGCGAGCCACCAGGTTCTGATGTCACTGTAGTTACTGCTGCTGATTATGATGAAACACCCAGCTTCCGTCAATTCAACTATTCCATCCTCAGAGGTAACGAAGGAGATGCGTTCCATATTGACGCAAGAACTGGCAGAATAACAACAGCTAGTCTTCTCGATCGTGAGACTTTGAGTGTTTACTTCTTGACGGTTGCTGCCATTGATACAGGAAATCCACCACAGACTGGCACGGCGGTAGTTAGTGTAGAGTTGGATGATGTCAATGACAATGGCCCTTTGTTCATTGGAGATGCTGCAGAAGGCTCTGTGTTTGAGAATGAACCTCCAAACGAGCTTATCATGACACTTCTTGCAACAGATCCTGATTCCAACCCTAATCCATCTCAATTCACCTACACCCTCCTCACCTCTCCAGACAGTTCTGCATTCAGGTTGGTTGGAGATGAGCTACGTACAACCCAGACACTTGACAGGGAAGTCAAATCTGATTACTATATCCAAATTGAAGCCAGCGATGGAGAGTCTCCAGCCATGTCTGCAACGTCAACTATCCATGTTACCATCGCAGATCGCAATGACAACCCATCTACTCTGCGACAGGCTCGTATTGAAGTGAAGATGTTCCAGTCTATGTTCCCTGGTGGTGTCATCGGTTCTGTCAAACCGATAGACCCAGATACTGATGACACCTTCTTCTGCCAGATAACGAGTGGAGATTTATCAAAGTTTTCCATCCAATCAAACTGTGACCTCTTTTCGGCTACTCACTCAACGGAATCGGTGTTGGCTCTATCAGTATCTGGTAATGATGGCTCACATCAGAGCGTGACATCCTCTTTCAGTGTGGTCTATGAGGCTTTTACAAATGACACACTCACAAACAGCGTGACTCTACGCCTTGCGGATACCAGTGCAGAGGCCTTCTTGGCTAATTCTTATGATCGCTTCAAAACTTCACTGTCAGCGTTTCTAGGCAGCAGGGAAACTCTGATTGTGCTAAGCATCACTGATCATCCAGATCTTGACAAGGTTGATCTTGTCCTAGCAATCAAGAAGCAAGAGAGTCAGCACCTCTTGCATGATGACCTTGTAGATCTTCTAGAGGCCAATGAGGCAACACTCGAGAGTCAATCTGATATCATCATCGAGACAATTGATTACACGGCATGTTCAGACGGTCCATGTCTCAACAGTGGCACTTGCAGCCACCAGACTAACATCAACCTACAGGAACTAATCACAGAGAGTGACCCAGTCATCTTTGTTGGGCTTCAGACCAGCCATAGCTTTACCTGTGCCTGCCCAGCTGAGTTCAGTGGTCAAAGGTGTGAGATCCCAACAGACTATTGTGGTCAGGCTACCTGTGAGAACGGAGCCACCTGCCAGAATGCCATCGGAGGCTACATCTGCGTCTGTGCTCCTGGATACAACGGAGAAGACTGTAAAGTGGAGATCAACGAGTGTGCCAGCAATCCCTGCATCAACAGTGAATGTCAAGACCTTATCAATGGCTTTTACTGCGAGTGCTCCACAGGCTATTCAGGAGTCTACTGCGAGAACGGCCCGTGCAGCAACAGTCCTTGCGTCAACGGAGGAAGCTGCGTTGAGTCCGGGAGCACCTTTGTGTGCCAATGTGACAACAGTTACTGGGGTAACCGCTGCCAGTATGACACCATCGGCTTCCAGGCTGGGTCCTACATCTCCAGCTCTGCCCTTCTATCCACTGGAGCTGTCATCCTGCTGGAGTTCTCCACCGTCTCCACCAAGGCCCTCCTGTTCTACAACCATGACAGCTTCACCGACAGCAATGCCAAGTTTGTGGCACTGGAGATCCTGGATGGTAGGCTGCAGTTGTCGTTCAACTTTGGATCTGGACAGAACTCCATCTCTGCGAGCAAGCCTGTCAGCGATGGTGCCTGGCATAAGGTTGAAGTCAGACTGGAAGGAATGGTAAGAATGCTTTTCCTATTTATTGAAGTATATGTGTAATATTGAAAGAAACATTTCATGTATTTTTTAAAAACGAAATGGGAAACGGATGGTGAGGGTTATGCAAGTTCCAAGCAATATACTGTACCTCAAGTTTTCCCTTTTAACTTGATTCCTTCATAAATTTATACATTGTTGAATTCCTTTAGAAGAAAAGGGGAAGATAATTTGATTCTGAAAATGAGCAGAATTGATATGAGGTTTACCATATGGTAATTTTTTTTCTCCAGGAAACGTTTTAAATTTCATGCAAAACTGATATCACAGTCTTCAGTAACATCTGCAAATTGGTAGAGGTTCTCACTTTTTCACAATAATGTAGAAGAACAGCTCATAGCCATGAGAAACCAGTAAAACTTTGCTTTTTTAAAAGTAAAAAATGAGTTTAACAATAAAAATGATGGAAGGAGCTCACAGACGCAGGCAGTAATATTTGTATGGACACATTCAGTCAGTGGAACATAATATGAAAAGATAATAATAGAGACATAAAAATTGATCATTTCAAATGCCAAAAGAGGGAAGATTTAGCACCGAATCCATCATTTTCTCTCTTCCTGGGGGTTAGGTTATGTATCATGTTGGTGACCTACAGAAACATTAACAAGAGAATGTGTTTTCGCACTCATTCTTGAAGGATATGATAATGTACAGATAAGTTTTAATGGTGTGGGGTAGGTTCATGTTCCTTGAAATTATCCATAGATCTTTGTGGCATGTACCTGTTAAAGGGCCTCTTAAACACTTTCAAATGAAGTTGAATTTTATGAATTGGGCCCAAGTTTGTAATGAAATGCTATCAAACTGGGAAGTTTCAAGCACTATGGCTGTCATAGAGTGGGTTAAGAGAAATTTGTAGCCTTTTTAAGCAAAAGTTAGTAGATCAAAAGCCATATTCAACTTTTGTTCATTTGAGAAATTTTTAATTTTGATTGGGGATGGGTGGTCTTGCAGTCTTTCATATTTTGAAAATATTTTACCTCATAGCCAGCTAAAAATTGAGATAGTACCCTTAATGCAAATGTTTGCTTTGAAGCAGAGCAATAAAATCAATTTTTCATCATAAGAAGTTCTTGTTATCATTTTTACTACCCAATATGGGTGAGAGTTCAAAATGAAGAAGTGTCAAGACACTGACGATAAAACAGTAGATAGGAGACATTCTAATATCTTTTGCAATTATTATTGTTGAGAACGCAAGTGGTGTTTTGGTAATGATGGACTACCTGTTCATGAACTCTGTGTCAGAAAACGGTGTTAATTTCAGCCAGCTCAAACTGCGTTGTTTGCTCTGTTATATCTCATGGTTCGCGGTATACCTATCTGGGAAAGGTATTCTATTTCTCAATCTGTGGTAAAATTTGGGAGAGGGAGGGGTTGGTGAAGGTGGAGGTTGGAGTCGTCAGAGCAGTAGAAGGGGTACAGGAAGGAGACTGGAGGGGTAATAAGTAATGCATGATATAGCTCCAAATATTCTAGCTGTAACAATTTATCCCCTTAATGATTCTGAATTATGGCGGTCTCCCGTCTAGCCATGTACTAAAACAATCATCGCAGTACTAATAGTCATCGTCATCATCATCATCATCATCGTTAGTATGGATTATTTGGAATGCCAAAGCAGACGGACTGTAATCAATTTCAAATGTTAAGTCACTTCTATGGAAAACAAAGGAGGTCCTGTGCACTCTTTGTTTATCAGACATATAAGGGAGAGTCAAAAAAAATTCCACAAGTTGAAATTCAATCAAGAGGACCAAAATAGTTGTTTTTGTATTACATCTAATCACCGTGTCCAACCCTATCTACCTCTTGCAAAGACTCAAGAGAGTTTTGACCACTTTATTTTCTTCGCTTTGAATGCTGTATTGACATTATTTATGTTGTCATCAAAATGATCTCCCCCTGAAAAAGATCATCATCATCTCATTCAGTTTCTTGTTCGGAACAACTCCCACTTCAAAACATGACCACCAAGCGTTCCCGCATCATATGGTTTCTATATCAAGATTTCCCGGTTCTTGAACAAAACAACAGCTATCAAAAGCTTTCTTTGCTTGCCAGCAACATTTTTCACTAACTTTTGCGTGTATTTGGAAGATGTTTCATATCATATTTCAAAATGCAACGATAGGAAATTAAACTGTAAATGTTTCTTCTTTAGGCCTAGACTGGTTCACCAGAATCTTTTAAAAAAAGTTAATGAACAAATCAGGACATCGGATTTAAGGATTTTTCCTGATTGCATGCTCTGGCACTTCTCTGTTCCAAACTTTTTTTTAAGGCTTCCTATTGTACAGAACATATTGGCTTCCAACATGTATATGAGTTTCTTTTCAGTCCAATTTGGTAAACCTGAATGGCATATACCCAATAAAAAGCTACATGTACGTTTGGAAATGCTCCTATCAATATGAAGTAAATGAAAGAAAATATTGTCTGTTACAAATTAAATACAAAGAGAAAGTTGCACAACTTCTTCACAATTAGATATCACCAAATTTTCAAGCAGCTCAAATCAGCTATTTAATACCACCACAGACACATACCTATCCCCACTGCCCCGAATAACCAACATAAAGTGGGATTTAGGAGGCACAGGGTCATCTTATTGTCACTTTGGCCAACCAATAAAAATTCTCTCTAAAGTCATGTGACACAAGGCCCCTAGATTTCACAAACGTCTCCTTTCTCAAGTTCATCTCATTCCTCTTCAATGATGACACATTTACCGAACCAGTATGTTCTTTTGCCAAAAACGTGCTCCTTTAAATTTGATCTGTAGATCTGGTAATGGAAAGGCATTCAAAGTATCAGATTAAAATTTGCCTATATTTTCTTTCTCTCTCTCTCTCTCTCTCTCTGGGTTTTGGGGGCCAAATTTTTTAATCAAATTTACTAAAAACATGCTTTATGTCACATACTCTGGGAAACACCATCATACATCTGAGAATGAGTGTTCTATTGTTCAGGTATGTCATCTTTCCTTAGTTATACCTGTACACACAATATCAGATTTGTTTGGTGTATTTGGTGGCTTTTTTGTCAAGGATTCTATCTATTTTTCTGTTTTATAAAAAAAAAAAAAATCAAATGTCAAGATCAGAACTCCAGACCCGCTCCTAATCTATAACCCATTTGCAACCTAACCTGAGCCAAGGAGTTACTAAACTCCTTGCCTGAGCACTACACTTTTGACAAAATAGGGCTCGGAGCAAATGTAGTAACACACAGACTAGCTCTTTAATTAACTCTTGGCTTGCTTGTACAGGTAAAGAAGTTGACTGTATCACGGGGTGATGTTTATGATAACATCTAGATCTGGGTGAAGAAGTACTTGAAGTAATGTTCTCCCAGGGATCATAGTGTTCAGAAGTGTCGATAAGATAATAAATATTCACCGGTCGATCATAAAATTAGGAAAAACCAAACATTTTACAAACATGACAGCAGACAGCTGAACATCATAAAGAATGTATTTAAAAAGTAACTTTCAGGTGATGACATTTTGAAGCATGGTGGTTGAAAAGATCATTTTCAAAGTTTAACAATATTAACTTTGCTTAATTCAACTATTCCTACTATAGCATTCATTCGTGAAATTAACTGGTGAATTATAGTTGACAGGACAAAAGCTGGAAGCCTGTACGTCATAACATTCCCACAAAGTTTATTTACACATACTTACATGCTTTTTTCAGGAATTAAAACAATGGATGAAAAGACCATAGAAGGAAAATAAATGACAAATTTTGAACGTGACAATGCCTTATTATAAACAAGCGATGGATCTGTGGTTTTATTGGTGTAGGAGAAAATTTACTAGTTGTATCTAGAAGTGAAGCGTAGAATGATTTATGTGGCCAATGCGGGCATTCAACTCATCACTTGCAATAAACAGTGCACTTTATAGCCATATTTATCGACTCCCTCCCTCACAGTTAACTAGGCCATCAAGTGGTACTTGTCTATGAATGGTGCAGAAACACTCAGTTTATTCAGTACTCACTGCTTATGTGTATAATTTATAAATCGCTGCTATTATTTTTTGCTGTTGTACAAAGTAGAACTATAAACAAATGAATGGAAATAACATATACTGTACATGAATTTATAATCAGGGTAACTTTTGGACTTGGATATTGTGTTCATTGATTCATGCATATCGGGAAACTCAACAACAAAAAATTACTGGAAAGGGGGGGGGGGGGCAGCTTTTTTTTTATAATTCAACTGGCTCTTTAAAGGATTTGGGTGTAAACCTTCCTCAACCATTTTCCCCCTTCTCCTTTTCTGCTTCATTTAGAGCTACATTTATTTGATTGAAAAGAATTGCAACCTAGGACTTTTGTTTTGTCTCAAAAGCTTTGAACTCTTCTTTTTCTTAGAGAAAACATACTTTTTATTGGAGTAGGTCTAAACAGGGCAGCAACCGAGAAAAACAAGAGCAATATCCATCTTTTAAAGAAAAGATTGTCATGACTTTTATAAAATAAAAGTTTGATCGGTTCATTCATGTAAACCCTAGACAGTTGTAAACGTCAGCTTTTAATGGTGATGTGCGGAGCCTGGAGCTAGGCACCTGGGCAACATGCATACGTTCTTAAAAGAATAAACTTTGTGAACGAAAAGATATATATGTTTTGAAAGTTTGATCAGACCAATCAAGTAAAACCCAAGACAGTTGTAAACGTCAGGTCACAATGAGGGCGTACCACGTATGCTACATTAAGCACCTGTTTTTCTGTCTCATTCTTAAGTTGAGATCATGTTCCTTGGGGAGGTCGTCAAGCACATGAATGTAATCTCGTAATATCTCACCCTTAAAAATATCCCTTGTATCCTTAGAAAACCACGTACCACTGCTCTAATCGTCAACATACTTCCTTGCCAGTAATGTCTTTTGATGAAAACTGATTCAATTGCAACGCGATCATGGAAATATTTATCATCCTAAAAGCGTCATACGTCTGCATCTTTCTTCTTGTTTGTTTGTTTGCATCTTTGACAGGCGAAACCTGTTTAGAGACTCAATGATAAATAACGTTGTAAGGGTCACATGAGGGCAAAGGTTAAATGTTCCCCAGCTACTGGTATTACCCAGAGTAATTAATGACTGATCTCCAGTGTACGCTATTTCATGGATCCTCGCACGTACTCCAGTGCATTAACTCCTCCCATTTTTACATTTAATTACATAATGAGAGGGAAACACTAGCTGTTACAGATGTCGACATCTAACCTAGTATAATACATAAATGGTAAAGTGCTAAATTGCTTATAATGATTCATGGAGCTGTTGTACTTTATAGACATGTCAATCATCATAAATCATGGTTCGTTTTTGAATGGGTTTATTGTAATTCTGCTCCAATTTGAAGGTGTTTTTTTCTCCTATTTCTTGGTGTATATGATCCCTTTTGATTTTGTCGTGGTGTTTGACATGTATTGATATTGGTACTTCATTCTTTTAATGTTTGAATGAGAATTATTTTTTTATTTTTTATTGCACTCCAATATTGATGAAAAATTTGAATTTTTGTGAGAGTAAAAATTGTTGACTTATATTTTCCATTTCATGTAACAAGACAAAAATTGCACAATGAATTTATATATTTTATCCATGTTTGTTTTCTTCTTTTCCTGCAGAGTGTTGATCTGAACATACTTGATGAAGACTGCCCTAGCTTGGCTACTGATGCATGCAGAGCTTCCCAAGAAACGTCAATGTAAGCATAATTTAAATATACAATTAAGTTATCCTTCATTTATCTTACTGGACTTGTAGGCTAAATTGTATATCAGTCCTGTACTTCATTTAGAAATATACATGTACAGTCAAACCTGTCTATAGCGACCCCCCAGGGGAAACACAAAAAGTGGTCTTTCTATACAGGTTCCTTAATCACATGTTTCAATGAGAAATCCTTTTTAAAGGAAACAAAAAATGTGCTTGTTGTAGACAGGTGGTCACTAAAGGAGGTTTGACTGTATAAGACTTGTACCTTTTCTTTATTTGTATTTATAATACTTTTTTCCCTTTTTTTTTCTGGGGGATCCACAAACTACAAGCACTGCTTTTTAGTGGATCCCCCGCATTTCCTCAGAAATTAAGAATTTCTTGTAATAATTTTTATTATGTGCAAAGTGTATTTGTATAGTTACCAGAAAAAATGAATTATGTATGAACAAAATGTAATATCTTTGTTTATCTTTCTGTTGGAAATGAAAAAAATATGAATCGTATTACTTCAGTTTCATCTCCTCTTTTCCCATCCAGATCTCTTGCATTTGATAACAATCCTCTCACCGTGGGAGGAGTCTCTGACATCGCCGAGCTCACGTCCCGCGCCTCCCAGGTATCCGCCGCGGACTTCGTTGGCTGCATGAACAGCATCGAGGTGAACGGGGAGCGACTGAGCATGAGCAATGCCCAGGGTCATTCCAATCTTGTAACGGGGTGTATCCGAGAGGGATGCGGAGAGACGTCTTGCTCAGATGGGAGCGTCTGCGTGGATGAGTGGTGGAAGACTTGGTGTGACTGCGATGAGATGGCATCAGGAACAACATGCGCAGAAGGTTAGTTTATTGGATTCTAAAGTTTTTTATGTATTTTTGGCTTTAGCAGTATAAAGCTACATGTAGCTTGGGTTTAAGTCAATTCATTTGTCAATTAGAAACTGGAAATATATACCAAGAAAGCTGCAAAGAAACCCCATGTGATATTATAATTGTTAGTCAAGAACTGATCTGTCAAGAATTGAATCAAGTAAACCAGAGAAATATATTTTTGCAACTTTTTGACGCTTTATATTAAAGACAAATTTTGAAGACTACTTTTGATTCAAACTGGAATCACCAGTTATGTCTTACAACTTCTGTGCATAATGGTATATTTAAAGATTTTGTTTTCATGAGGTTCTTTTAGAATGTGGGGATCAATATCTCTCAGACCCTCGCCTGTTTCTTTTATTCCCAGTTAAACTTTAACATTATCTGTGTATCTGTTATTCTTGTTGCCATTAGTCATCTAGATGTACCTCTATTTAAGTTATTGTCATCTTTTATTCCACCATTCCTCACAGACAACAACTCTGTATCCTTCGGAGGCGGTGGCCGCGTGGACTACGTGGTGAAGGAGGACTACAAGCGCCAGGCTCTGCTCGATGATGCTAAGGTATTGACCAGGAGGAGGAGGAGGAGGGCCAGTGGTTCAGAAACCGTCAGTCTCTCCTTCAGGACCGGTGTGAAGGATGGCCTACTGCTCTATGTCATCTCTAATACAGAGTTCACCGCTTTACAGGTAAGGTCCCATCCCACAGAGAGTCTTCTTAAAGGGGGTATAGCATGACGATACTAAGTGTCTTTCTCGTGGCCTGACTTAGGGCCAATTGGGTATAATACGACTATGGACGCGCTGACCGTTAATCAAGTCCATTTGTTTATGTGCAGTTGTTCAAACAAAGTCGTAGATGGCGTTAACCAGTATTTGCCATGCTGCATCCCCTTTAAATGCAGATTGGTTCAAAGTTTTGTTCAAGGACCATTCAAGGGACTAAAAGTTTGCATTTTCCTGGACAGGTGATGGGTGCATAATTGTACTGGTTCCCTGTTATACGCATCTTAATGAAAAGCTTTGGTCAAGGGAATGAAGTTCAGTCTTTATAATAAGTGGATGCTGAAATAGATTGAACTGTATATGTATGTTTTAATTTGAGTGACTCTTTATGAATTGCGAACTGTGGTTTATATCTTTAAATTCTACAGCATATTATCATTTGGAAACACTACGGTATGTATAATTAGTACAAATCCCTTTATGACATATTCTTCTTATATTTTCATCTTTTATTAGCTCTCCAATGGCTCCGTCATGTACAGCTACGGGACTGGCTCCTCCAGCAGCGGACAAATCATCAACATCCCATCATCCTCCCTGACGGATGGGGCGTGGCACAACATCACCCTCACATCGTCCGGCGGTCAAGTCACGCTGACCGTTGATAACTCTCCGAAGTCGGCCATGTTTGCAGACCCTCATGAGTTCACCGGGCTGGGACTGACTGGAATGGCGTTGGGTGGCACAGAGACGCCAATCGTGATCAATGGGAGGAGTATTGAAGGTAAGATTGTCATGAATTGTACTCGGTGCGAAAGGGAACAAAGAAGTCAGGTGTTGCCGCATTAACCATGAATACTTCACTTTGAAATTATTTCAACTTAACAGTTGAGTATTTTACAATACTCATTGGAGTTCACAACGCAACTAGAAATCAACAAAAAGAGCCGAGTACCAGTTTGATATAGTTTTCTGGTTTTATTCTTTTCTTTCCTGTTGAATTTCATTTTCTCTAGTTCAAATAATTCTGAATACTTCCATAGTTTGAATATGAGGGATGTTTGATTGATATATACCTGTAGGTTCAGCTAGAACAAAAAATGGAGGCGTTATACATCATTCATTGCCTCGAACAATTTAACAAAAAATGATGATCATACATCTGACTGTATTAAAACATTTCTCTCTTTTTCCCCCATACTTCCAGGCTTCACTGGCTGTCTATATGGCTTCCAGATGAATGGTGAAGGGCTCCCTCTGGATGGTGACTCGCAGAGGTTTGAAGCTGTTCCTTCAGCTGGTACAAGTGATGGATGTTCCTCTGCCGAGCTTTGTGCCCTCAATCCGTGCAACGAGGGTGAGACGTGCGTTCCCTCTGGGTCGTACTACACCTGTGTTCCAGTGACATGTTTACCTGATTTGTGCCTGAACGGTGGTGTCTGCTCCGATGGCACAGGCTCGGTCACCTGCGAGTGTGCCGAGGGATACAGCGGTGACTACTGTGAATCGGGAACAGGACCTAGAGAAGGAGGAGGGCCGAACATCATCTACATAGTGATCCCAATCGTGATCCTGCTCCTGTTGGTTGTGTTCATTGTCGCGGCTGTTTTCTTCATTCGAAGGAGGAGTGGCAACATGAAGCGGAAGCAGGCCAATCAGCAAGCTGCTCTGCAGAACCCCAAGGTGTCCGTCCTGTCCTCATCGGTCAACCCAGGGTTCCTTGGAGATACCTTCGATGATGCCACCATGATTGGTCCTGATGGGAAGGTGAACGTGTCTGGGATGATCCATCGCCAGACACCAGACATCATAGAGCAAAACATCATGCAGCAGAACAACAGCAATCCTTCCAGCAACTCCCTCATGATGGAAAATGACACAGGAGAGCATGTTAAATTTGAAATGGAAAACCTTAGACCACGTGAATTGACTGAAGCAGAGCACTATGATCTAGAGAATGCAAGTAGTTTGGCAGCATCAGATATAGATGTCGCCTATCACTATAAACACTTCCACGACCAAGGAAATAGGAATCGTAGGAAGAAAAAGCATAGGCAGAACCAGAACCCAATGCTTGCAAGGATCCAGGCATCGCCAGCCAGGCTAAGTCCAGTCAGCATTGGGTCTCATCATAATCCAAACCCATTAGGAAGTGAGCTAGCGCACAGTACCCCATTAGATAGTCAAAACGCCATGCTAAGACGTAGCCCAGGACTGCATTCCAATTACAGTGCAAATCCGACGCTGCGCATTGGATCCGTTCCAAGCAGTGGCCGTGCAACTCCTGCCAGAAATATAAGCAGTCCTGTCAACTCAGACCGTAGCTTCCAGAGCGAGCTACGCAGCCAAGCTCATCGCTCTGACGTGAGCAGTCTCCGCAGCGGGGGTAAACCAGCGAGGATGACAACACCCCTGTCGCACGATGGCAAAAGCCAACCGCATTCAAAGGGAAGGACTAGTAAGAGTCCCTTGGTGGTGGGATTGACAGCTGAAGAAGTAGCTCAGCTGAACACAGCAAGGCCTGACCTAATGTCAGGCAGCCATGCTAGCACTATTGAAGACCTATCGTCTAACAGCAGCCGGGTCCACGGTGGAGAGCGCCCCATCGATACTCCATGTGATCCATCGCGTTTGCTAGAACCTCCCGATTCCACATCGGACGATACAAATGACTCCTTTACCTGTTCTGAGATGGACTCAGAGTATGGAAAACATAGAGGATTCAACAGCACCGAGGCTGCAATACTCGACAGACTTGCTGAAATCGAGCATGCGGAGGATAGCGTGCTCCCTCATGTGAATGGTGCCCTTAAGCAGAAGCGGCTCGATTCACGCGGAGGCTCCCTAAGCACACTCTTTACCTCAGAGGATGAGAATGGACATTCCAGGAAAGAAAAGACCAACGGTGATGTGAGTCTGGAGAGACTCTTAGGGTGGGGACCTAGGTTTGATAATCTGGTTGGTGTGTTCAAAGACATTGCACAGCTACATGAAAGCAATGGAAAAATCGTCCTTCAATCCTCCCTGACACAAGAAGAGTTTGTGTAATGCCTTATTCCAAATTTATTGTTATTATTACATGTTGCAAGAGTTTATATTTGATGCCAAGATATAGTTTGTCACTTATTGTTCAAAGTTATGTATTCATATAATTGATTATTCAGCACTTTCTTACTTAAAACAAATATTGAAGTACTATGTGTTCAAACTTTGCATTCCTGTTATTATATTGTAATGAGTTTTTGCCATTCCTTTTATTATTATGCTAAGATATTTGTTCTCTTTGATACCAAATTAGTTAAGTTTAATCAACTTTGATGTTCATCTTTCTTGAAATGTAATATACCCATACAGTTGTATTTCATCTTTTCATAGCTATGTTTAAGATTTTCATGCTTTAATTTGATTTGACATGAGAGGTCTGAATAAGGTGATGTTATGTAATGTTTTGCACCCCTCCTTCCTAGTTCTTCTGTTAAAACTTGAGCAGTTTTAATTGTAGGATAGAACGAGACAAGAAGATGTTTTTATTGCACTTGGCACTTAGTAAAATTGTTTATCTTTCTGTCATGTTTTATATTCGAAATATGCCTTGAGAATACTTACTGCTGTCCAAGCTTTGTGAAGTATGAATAGCTGAATATATACTTGTTTGGGTTTGGGAAGATATCTTTGCATTATCTTACTAGATTTTAAAGATATTTTTCAATGAATTTGTACCACATGTATTGAAGATGACAATCTGTTTATATGAAGTTATTTATAAATGTCACAGTTTTATGTATGTGCTTTTCATGTATTTATTATAAAGTAAAAAGTTCACTTGCACTTTTAATGTCATGTGCCATGCAATAGCACTGACAGGAAATATGTATTCTTAGTGTATTTTCAATTATATAAAAATATTTTTCATGTGTATTCATTGACATTGATGATTTTTATCAATCTTAAATGTTAACTGCTTTACATGAACATGCAAACTAGGTATCTATATAATCTTAAGACTGATTTTCCATTGATTTGCCTACTTATCTATTTTGCATCTTGTATGCCATCACTGGTATATTGCCTTTACGTTAAAATGTGCTTTATGATTTACACAGTTTTACATACATCTAACAGTCATCTCTGTGTTATCAAGGTCATGATGTTACCAAGTACTGTACTAAATACCAGAATACCCTTTTCGACCAATTTACATCTTTCTAATCTGGCATTGTCACTTAATGCTATATCATTTGGTGAGAGCCAAACAGGTATTATTTCTGTGTGAATCTGAGTTAATGCTTTTCCGGCTCTCAACAGATGATATATCGCTCCCTTTCCATGAAACTTTTCACTCATACATACGCATTCCTTAAATGATTATATCACGTTTTCATAAGAACTCTTGGAATTGCCCAAATGTTGGTTGATCCTACTTAAATTTAGTACTGTATTCAATTTCTTTATTTGAAATCGATGTTCAGAGGCATTGATGTATTGTTAAAAATATTTCAGTGCATGTGCATGATTTCATTCAAATGACTTTTTATTTCATGTTAGCTTATGACAATTGCTCCATGTATTCTCTCACTACAAAAACACAATTTATCTATATTTATCCTGCACTCCACACTTTTTAGTACATGTATGTGACTGCATGTCCAAAGATTTTGATTTAATTTCCAAATTGATTATCAAGTATGAAGTTCTTTCCAATCATTTACAGATATGTCTTCATCTTTGAGCAACAAAGATTATTCATAATTGTTTGGCCTTTTAGAATACACATTGTATATAAGATTGTTGTTTTTAAATTGGTTAACTTTTCAATCTCTTTGTTTGGTAAATATGCTATGATTTGTACTCTGACCATAAGTACCCCCCCCCCCCTCTCTCTCTCTCTCTCTCTCTCTCTCTCTCTCTTCTCTCATTCTCTCTGTCACACATGTTCTCTTTCTCATTTCTAAAATATATACTGCACTGAAATGGAAGAGATCAAGTAATCTATAATTATAAAAAATGCTCACTTTTCTGATTATCTAGAAGGAAGCAGTATCTATTTCAACTTTCGTCAAATATTTCAACAATCTATTACAAGCACTTTTGTAAATTGTAATGTATAATTTACTTGAAGAATAAATACTTTCATATTTCACAGTACATTTTTGATAATATCTGCAGTAACTTTTAATGTAATTTTTACATTGTTGAGGAGGAGGGAAATATGAACTTTGTCAGTATTCAAAATTTTTATAAAGTTTGAGCCTTGTTAGTAATGAACGAGGTAATAAAGCAAGTTTCTATTGTTAAAATGAACATTGATATTGAATTTTTGTCTCGATTTATTTATCTATCGATCTCATGATTGTTTTAACAAGGTGAATTTGATAAAAGTTTCAATGATTAGTTGGTTTATCAATTGATTGGTGAGTTGATTTGGGATTGTGATCTGTTGGTGTACAGATTGATTGTTTCACTGATTGAAAAAGTTGACTAATTTGATTTTTGATTGTTTGTTGTTTGATTGATTGATTGGTTTGCTGGTTGATTACTTGGTAGATAGATATATAGAAAGATAGAAAGAGAAAGAAATAAAGAGATATATATATATATATATATATATAATATATAGAAAGAGAGAGGGATATAGAAAGATAGAAAGAGAGAGAGAGATGTATAGAAAGAGATATATACATGGAGAGAAAGATAGAGAGATATATAGAAAATAAAGAAAGAGAGAGATATATAATATGTAGAAATAGAGAGAGAAATATATATAGAAAGATAGAAGGAGATATAGGCCTATATAGAGAGACAGATAAAGAGAGAGAGAGGGGGAGAGAGAGATAGATGTATAGACAGATAGAAAGAGAGATATATATAGGGTTGTATATAGAAAGAGAGAGAGAGAGAGATGTATAGAAAGATATATATGTATATATATATAGAAAGAGAGAGAGAGATGTATAGACATATATATATATATATATATAGAAAGAAAGAGAGAGATATATATAATATATAGAAATAGAGAGAGAGATGTATATATAGAAACAAAGGATATAGAAAGAAAAATAGATAGATGGATGAATGACCAGATAGAATTAAGCAAGAAAGATGGATGGATGGATAGATTGACAGATTATAATACCTGATGTTGTCACGGATGCGGTCACAGTTGATCAATTACAAACGGATGACTCATTTGTTCATAAGCAATTTTCCGAAATCCACCCTGGTATTTTGTTGATTTTAATAAATGCAGAAAAAAAGAGAAACAGTTTAGTAAAAGTATGAGCAAAATCCGTTTAAAAATATTCAGGTTATTAAATTGTGAAGTTGTAATAGTATAGAGCACACATTTGCAACGTTGTGATGTATCTTGCAAGGTCCTCTCTCATTTGCTCTGAAGATGAATTTTCATGTTCTTACTTATTGATAAAGTAAAAGATTTGTTTCATATAGAGCTGAAATAATTATATCTTGGGTGCACGTATGATTGACAATTCTCTTTAGAGTCAATAGAAACTCGCGATATTCTTTTTTTAGTATAAAGCAAATAGGAGGGGACCTCGTAAGATACGTCACACAGTTGCCAATTCCGTGTTTGATTGATTGCAACTCCAAAAGTCCATAACTTTCTTATTTTTAACCGGATTTTGCTCAAATTTTCACGGACATGACTGTTTCTCCCATTTATGCTTCTTTTAATAACATCTTAGTGTCAGAGTGGACTCCCATTTAAGTTTAAATTCAGTTGATATCTGATTTAAACTGTATTTTCTTAACCTTATTCTTATTTGTTTGGATAGATAAATAAATAGACAGATATCTCAGAAGGCAGACAGAATGGTTGGCTGGTAACTTGATTGGTTGGTTGGTTGCATTTATAATGTACTGCTTGATAATAATTGCTTCACCTGTTGTGAACAAGAAATGATTACAGAATGAAGAAAAAGGGATATTGATTTTAGCAAATTATTTTGAAATCTTAACTAAAATATGAAGACGTTTTCATTCATCCTTTAACAACGAATATAAGTACTTTAAATGAATTAAAGTGGAAAGCCTACCTACCAAATGTAAATACTTTCTTTAGTTAAAGGTAAAGACCAGTAATGGTCATGCGATTGCATTGTGAAAGAAACGTTGTGGAATCGATCAGAAAAGGTTGATCATCTAGCATCTAGCATCTGCAAGGTTCTGGAATCATCAAAATGATAAGAAATTTGGCCCATTCTTCGTAAAGTTACAAGCACTATACACAGAAAGATGTATATGGGACTACCCTATATCTCTCACACGACCATGAGAGAAACAAATTTACCAAATATATGAATTAGTAGGCGGTTTCCGGCAAATTTGTTATCATCATGTAGGCCTATTAGTCAAAACCTATTCTTTCACATGATTGGTAATGAGAGCTTCCATTTCATTTTTTTTAAATTGGGGCGTTTCCAATACTGGTCTTTACCTTTAAGACCCTTATTTTATTGACATTGGTCTGCTCAAGAATTTCCCCCTAAATATGAATTAAGCTATTTCTTTATTCCCGAAACATTTTAAAAAGTTCAGACATTGTAAAGATTCTTCCTAGAGAAAATTTAAAGCCCCACTGTCCTACTTGTAGCTACTTGCTCCCTCTATATAGAAAACTTCCCCAATCGGTGCATGTTGGTCCCCCATGATCCTCTATTTCTTATGATATTTGAGAGCTGAGTTGATGAGATAGCCACCTGTCAGTGACCTCGTTGTATGGTCTAATCCCTCCTAGCCACACTAGTGTTGATAAGCTTTAAGCTAAATATCGAACAAAACAAATAAAACCTCACATTTTACTCAGAAATCGTAAATCCTAGACTGTTCAAAAACCTAGTAGAGCACGGAAGGAGTTGATGACAAGAGATTAATGAAAGATTAATGTTGACTCATGCATGTCACGCTTGGGTCTACCAAGGAGATACCAGCAATAACTCCTTTGGTGTATTAGTGGCCGAGTACCATCCGTTGTATATCTTGATTCCGTGGCGCAACGGTAGCGCGTCTGACTCCAGATCAGAAGGTTGCGTGTTCGAATCACGTCGGGATCATATAGTTTTATTCCCCTTTTATATTTTATTTTCTTCCAATAAACAAAACGTGCCCCATAAACAAAACTGCAACAATAAGAGGGGGAATGAGTAAAACGAATGTTTTTTTATTAGTTTTCTTTTCCTTGTCTCCCATTTGATATTACGATTTGTTTCTTTAAATTTTCCCTTTAGAACTTTTACGCAATTGGCCTGTTTCTTATTCATGTCGCAACAAAATAAATGAATTCAATAATTTAAAGGTACTATGTCCCTTTTGTAGGCCCAAAATATGAAAAGGTTAAATTCCAACGGCATTTGAAAGATGATACTTATTTAGAACTTCCTTAAAAAAAGTGGGGCTTGAAAATGTCTTCAAGTGGGAAAATAACGACTATTAGTTGTCAAATCGACTTAGGAGCTATAGAGCCAATAAGTAATAGTCTTGATTTTCAGACCATTGTACCGAATGGTCATACGTTTTATGCTGCGCAAAGATTCAATCAGTTTAATTTTGGCCATCACAAGAAGTGGGTTATTGATGTAGACAAATGCTCATGTACCCTTTACAGCTCATTTTATGTATGTTATTACCAAAGAAGAAAAAAGCCAGACAGTCACTCAATAGTGTCTGACAGTGAAGTCTAGCAAGTAAACGGGTTTCCTTGCATAATTTGAATATTAGGACACTGCTAACGTTTAAATTTCACAGATATAGGACATACATGCATATTCATAATTCCTGCAAAGTTCTACGGAATTTGAGGTTGGCTGCAAAAGGGACACAGTACCTCTAATGATGAGAATCACAACAATAACAACAACAATAACCTACTATTATTACTACTACTCCTACTAATAATAATACTACTACTAATACAAGTGAAATTACTACCTAAATATACTACTACTACTAATAATAATGATAATTAAAAATGATAATCATAATCATAATGATAATATTAGTCCAAATAATGCTGCTCATTTTCGTTTCTTAGTGCCATTCATGTATATTACCATACAATTTGCAAATTATACATCTGAAACGAGCCAACAAAAATAGCTTTTCTGATCCCGACGTGATTCGAACACGCAACCTTCTGATCTGGAGTCAGACGCGCTACCGTTGCGCCACGGAATCGAGTTGAAAGCCATGGGCATACCAGCTACTATGTTACAAGACAGTGTAGACCAGCGTGTGACTAGTAATTGATACTTTGAGCTTTGTACCAACCCAGATTACCATGTCTATTTTTGATTAAGGTGATTCACCGTCTGCTAGATTACATTGCACTTTGCCCGTTGTGCATGTATTCGTTGCCGCCAGGTTGCGTCAGTTTTGTTATTTGTTTTGACTGGCCTGGATATTTTCAAAATGAAGTTAAATTATACAATAAATGCAAAGTGAAAATCAGTCTTTGTCTTATATTCTGGAGGTGTATAAGTGCAAAAGTCTATCAATAACATGAATGGTAATTGTGATTTATGCCATTTAATTTGATGACTGTATAGCAACAGTTTTATTTTTATTCTTGAATTACGTTGTATGGTACGGTTATTTTATAATTGTGTAACTTTATAATTAAGCATAACATAAATAATATTTTTTGTTATGCAAAGAAAAATAACATGTTCACTTATTGCTCATTTATTGCTTTCTTAGCTGTCAGGTAAAATAACCACCACTTTCATCATGAATAATTTTTTGTACTGCTTTGTAAAATGTTGTTTGTAATTTGTTTATGGTATATAATTGGTATATTCTTGTTGAAAATGGAAAATAATACAAATTTAAACTTTGAACTTTTGAACTTTATTATACAGACCAGGATAACATGTGGTTACTCTTTGTAAATGTTTGATATTTGGAAACATTAGAATATCATCATTCAGTCAAATCAGACAATAGTATACATCTGAAAATGTGATTATGGTAAAGAAATATTCGGGCGGGGGCACTATAGAAAAATGGATTCAGTAATATTACTATACATAATTAAGCCTTGTTATAGTTATTTTGAATTTATATATTACTATAGGATTTTCCGGCCGAATTCGCGAGTTTGTCATTCAAATTAATTTGTATTGCGTTCAAATTCGACGGTTATAGTGCTGTCAGATATTACCTTAGGTTTATATTCCTTTTTCTAGTTTTTAAATCAATGAAGTTTTCGTTAGAATCTATGTATGTTTCATTCAAATTAATGAATAATGTGCTTCTTTCGCTATTTGGTCATTCGATTTGGCGCAACACGATTTCGGACATCGCGAAGGTGTACTTTTAGCATTCGAATTCATTTGTAGCATTCAAATTAGCACTTTGTGCACTTAAATTGATGGTCAATATACATTTCTCGTTTATTACACACTTTTTATGGCCCATTCTTTTTCTTTCAAGAATGTTTTTCCATGTTTATTTCATTATATATTCCTGCATTTATACACTTTATATACTTTTAGATTTATCTGATATTCATCATCCTTTAAGTTTTACTGTTAAGAAGGAAAAAACGACTTACATCTACGGACTTGATGGTCTCAATATTTTTGTAAATTTTTATGTAAGGAAGTTGTTTGTCTTGTGTTTCATCATAAATTCATCACAATTTCATTATGGAGGAAGGTTTCAATATTGTGACTGGGGTAAGTATTTTTGTATCCCCACTTTTCCGGGGTATATGAACATGTCCGTCCCTTGATTTCGCCCCTTCTTTATCTAATGTCTGACTACACCCATTATGCATTGTCCTCAAAATTATAGGATTTCCCGGCCAAATTCGCGAGTTTGTCATTCAAATTCATTTGTCTTGCGTTCAAATTCGACGGTTTTAGTGCTGTCGGGTATATCTCGGGTTTATATTACTTTTTCTAGATTTCAAATCTATGAAGTTTTCGTTAGAATCTATGTATGTTTCATTCAAATTAATGAACAAATTGTTTCTTTCGCTATTTGGTCATTCGATTTTGATAGCGCAACACGATTTTCTGACATCGCGACGGTGTACTTTTAGCATTCTTATTCATTTGTAGCATTCAAATTAGCACTTTGTGCACTAAAATTAATGGTCAATATACATTTCTCGTTTTTTAAACACTTTTTATAGCTCATTCTTTTTCTTTCAAGATCGTTTTTTCATGTGTATTTCATCCTATTTTATTTTCTTATTTTATACTCTTTATATACTTTTAGATTTAACAGATATTCATCAGCCTTTAAGTTTGATTGTAAAAAAAAAAGACTCACTGTACATCTACGGACTTGATGGTCTCAATATTTTTGTACATTTTTATGTAAGGAAGTTGTTTGTCTTGTGTTTCATCATAAATTTATCACAATTTCATTATGGAGGAAGGGTACAATATTGTGACTGGGGTATAGGTGTTTTCGTTTCCCCACTTTTCCGGGGTATATGAACATGTCCGTTCAGAGATGCCATATCCCTTGATTTTGCCCCTTCTTTACCTAATGTCTGACTACAAACATAATTATGCTTTGTCCTCAAAATTAATAAATTGCATAACAGAAAAGACCCGTATGGCAAATCATGTATTTAATTGCATTTTTTTAAAACTGTAAACGTGTGCTGCATTTCTTCCCCCTAACGTTCCTAACTTGAATAAACATAATTCGAATACGAATGACAGGTATTAATTTGAATGATAAAAATGACGCCTCGACAAGACAGTGACGATTAATTTGAATGCTAGTTGAGCAGTTTCTAAATTGAATGACAGATCTATGAAATCCTTCGACCAAAATCCTAAATTAAATACAAAATCGGGAAAATTGAATGATAATTGGCATGACAAAGCTGATCTGCGCTATCTTAAATGCAAAGTAAATGAATTCGAATGACAAACTCGCGAATTTCGCCAGGAAATCCTATATAGACTAAGATTAAATGTAGTTACTTTTTGTAAATGTTTAATAATTGGAAACATTAGAATAATAATTATTCATTCAAGAAATAGGACAATAAGAGTTTAATGTAACATCTTACCATTTTGCTGTCTCAGATTAAAGTGCTCTCATGACTGACAATGTAATTATAATAAAGACAGATTCGGCGGGGGCACTATAGAAAAAAATGGATTCAATAATATTACTATACAGAATTAAGCCTCGTTATCATTATTTTGAATTCATATTAGTATAGTAAAGCCAAAAATATTTGCTTTACAAATGTTTTGTTATCATACTAAGTACATTGCACAGTGAAAACATTTTAAATCCGAGGGGGGGGGGGGGGGGTGGGGGGGCTGAGCCTATAAAATCGAATAAGTTTCTTCATTAATTATCGTGTCATAAACATAATAGGCCTACCCGGTTTGAGATACGGGAATGATTAACACCGACTGTTCCTCCAGCACTGTGTAATATGCTTTTGGCGGGCTAGGATACATATTTTACCCCCTTGTTTATCAATGTGACTGTGGATATGTTTATAACATTATAAATTTAAACATCAATGCAATTTGTTTATCTATTTATTTATTTATTTCGTTTTATTTCAACAGGGTAGCCCCATCAGTAGTTAAAATACTGTTATACTTGGGGGCCCTTCATAACATACAAATACATATAAAGACATACATATACATGAAAACATTATTACATGGTGAATAGTAAACATGATATACCAGAAAGAATACAGATTAAATTTCAAATGTAAATGTAAATATAAACTCAGCAACTAAACAAAAATCCCCCAAACTATACTACTCATGAAAGGATTTAATTTTAGTACATTTCTTCATACATTAGTGTATATTGAGCGTTCACTTTTGTTTAAACTAATAATAATAGTAAAATGAAATAAAGAAAATGATTATAAAAAAAAATGTTTAGCAGAGCGAGGTTTCGATCCTCGGACCTCTGGGTTATGGGCCCAGCACGCTTCCGCTGCGCCACTCTGCTTCGATGAGGAAAGGAGTGCCTGTATTGTATTTATTCTCAAGTCTCTTGATCGAATATTGTTTATGCGCTTGCGCACTGTATACATTCTGAGTTGTATCTGAGTTGCGTGCTGTGCGATGGTGAGTGGTCACTCCTTTTATTCTTATTTACGTAAAATGAAAGATTAAATGATACCTTTTATATGTTAAAAACGTTTTTGTAGACAATTTCTAGGTGTTCTTTAGCGTGTGAACTGCGATTTTGTGCGCTAGTGTGGAAATATGAGCGAGTTTTTGTATATAAGTCCCTGGTGTATATTTCCGTGTAGTGTTTGACAAGCCACACATATAGTCATATCACACACCAATTTGCTGTCCATTTGGTGGTAATTGATCTAAATGAATTTGAGTTGAGTATGAGAAATAATGGATCGAACAACACATTCCTAATATTTCTAAAATTCTGTGCAAACTTTGGTCACCAATACTATTTTACTAAGTTTCAGTGTGAACACAAATTCATTTTTCTTTGTCTTTGACTTTGTGACCTAACGTTCCTGGTATTGCCTTTGGTAGATCTAAAACTAAAAGTATTTTTTTAATGTTTTGTTTTGTCCAAGCATGTTGAAATTATTCTACTCTACATAGATTTAAAATGTTTAACTCTTACAGTCTGCAGATGTTTTCAAATTAGTTTTAAAGCCATTGGCATTAGCAATTAAATCTATTCATTGTAGAATTGATATTGATATTGATGTCCACTCCTGTGGGATATTAAACTGAATATAGGTTTATGTGAGTAGACATATGTACCCTAATAATTTATTATTGTTTCTGAATCCATTTCAGGTGAACAGAATGAGGTTTGCAAGGTGTGGGGTCTTGTTGGGAGTAGCCATCTTGGCTGTCATCATCTGTGATCAGCAGAGTTATGCTGTCAAGAAAGAAGTAAGTAAACCTCACACACTGACATAGCTATATTACTATCCTGGCTGTGTATTAAAACCTGTTCTGTTGATTCTCAACATTTCAAACACCACTGTACAAAACTCAACTGATTTCACTCAAAATCGGTACTTTAGTGGTAATTGATGACACCTAAATAGCAGTAAAATACAATTTTTTCAACTCACCGACTTTAAAATCGTGATTCTACTGTCAAACTTGCTTACAGCCACATCGGCATCATTGTGTGCATTTGTGTGTTATTTTTGTATTGACTATTCATGTGTGCAATTGCTGCCTATTAGCATGTAGTGCAGCGCTAGAGGTCAATACGCATTAGCACTGACTCTCTATGCTTTGCTAGTGAGTAAACCTTACTGTATCTGAAGCCATGTACAGTCAAACCTGTCAATAGGGACCGCCCAAGAGAAACACAAAAAGTGGTCTTTGTAGACAGGTTCCTTTAGTACATGTTTCATTGAGAAACCATTTTCAAGGGAAACAATACATGTGGTCTTTGTAGACAGGTGGTCACTAAAGCAGGTTTGACTGTATATGCACAGATGCTGTGTGTCCGGACAGGTTGTGTATCTGGACAGTTTGTTTAGAACAGCAATCTGAAGCTGTATACCCAGAGGTTATGTGTCTGGACAGGTTGTATATCTAGACAGTTGATTTAAAACAGCATTTTGAAGAAGTTTACTAGCAATATTTCATAAATCTTAAGAGACTTATGTTGGACAATGTTATAAAGGACAATTCATGATGATTAGTGCTATTTGGTCAATATTTTTGTTAAATTCAAAAGGCAAAAGAGACACCCAACCTACTATACTTTTAAAAATATTGTCAGACTCCCAGCATTGCAGATCAATGGCTAAATTTGTATTACTTCCCTTCCATTAAGCTGTATTACAAAATACTGAAAATGTATTTTTCATCTTTCTTGTAAATCATCCACATGGGTTAATGAACTTGCAGAAAAAAGGTAAACCCCAAAAGGTGATATGATAGCAGATTTTAGACTTGAAAAGTTAACTGATCATAAAGAGATCATGGTGTACTGTAGATCGGATTCTAGACTTGCATTTCCATTTATTTAGAATTTGTTCAGTTTCTGATTACAGCGCGGTTTGTTATTAAGCTGCCTGTTCACACTCTGAAGGACATGCTTATTGCCTCTATCAACCCATACCTATGAATGTGAAGTATAATAGAATTTAAAAATTATTTTGGCCTGTATTATTTTACTGTATGATGTATTGTAGGATTGCGTATTTCACAAAGTTTAATCTCATCATCCTCCCCCTTTCCAGGAGCAACTCGGCGAGAGGGTGAAGCAGCTGGTGGAATGGGGTAACAAGAGGGCTGTCATCCGAATGAACGGGGACAAGTATCGCCTCTACGCCAAGAGTGCACCAAGGAACTACTCCCTGGTCATCATGCTGACTGCCATGCAGCCTCAGAGGCAGTGCTCTGTATGCAAGTAAGACTCATGATCAGGTGCAAGATGAGGATGAGGATGAGGATAACTTTTTGTTCCATTATGCAGAACTTGTTTGTACTGTCCAGCTAGTTTTTAAATCAGAGTAATATAAGTTCTGATTTGCATTGCATAACAGTTTGCTAACACCAGACTATGCAATTCCATAAAGTTGTCATTGATTGAATGAATGGAAGTGAAACGCACCATTTTGCACATTTATAAGTGTAATGCTGTTTGAAGCTCTTTACAGTAGAACTATTTCTTATTGACAAATGTGGCATTTTCATTTCCAAAAATGTAGTATAACCTTGTTTGGTATATCAGGTTGAAAAAACTTGTATCACAAATGCAAGTGTTATTGCCTTTCTTTTCATTGATCATCTTGATTCAGCTGATGTTCCATGATTTTCACTTCACAGGTCATAAACTTGATTTTAGTTCCTAGAAATAAAAGATGTACTGTGCTGCTACATGTAGGTACATTACATGCAATATTAACTCTTGTATGGTTTAAATGGCACTGTGCACTAGAAGGGCTAAGACATGCTCTAAGTTTGTAATCACAAGTATTGCACTTGCTCTGGTGTGTAGTGTGTATTCTATCCACCATTAGCGACATGTTGCTATAATTGATTGTGTATCCAGCGATCAATAAGATAATGTTTTGTGGCTTTATTCTTGAAAGGCTGTACTGTAGGCATATTCCAAGAGGTCGGTTTACCCGAATTATTAGTGTGCATTAAGTATTTGTATAATAGCTATCCAGGGGTCCCTGACAAATGTTGTCTTGCTTGTTTTGATACAGGGCTGTTGGTGAGGAGTTCCAGATAATGGCTAATTCATGGCGCTACTCTCAAGCCTACTCCAACAGACTCTTCTTTGCCAGTGTGGATTATGATGAGGCTGCTGATGTCTTCAAAAGTGTGAGTGTGGATTCTCTTTTCTTCTCCTCTACCCTTTTCCATAAACACGAACAGGAGAAAAATGATCTAAATGTTTTGGATCTCTAGGCCCATCATCTCACTATCACTCATTCACATATAATAATAATAATAATTAATGATTAGATGATAATAATAATAATAATAATAATAAATAATGATTAGATGATAATAATAATAATAATAATAATAATAATAATAATAATAATAATAATAATAATAATGATAATGATAATGATAATAATAATGATAATAATATTAATAATAAATTTAATGCTTCGATATCAATGTCCATGTGCACTTCTAAAATGGAAACTATCACCTAGTTTTAGCTCTGGCAACCATTATGTATGCACATTGTATTTCAAGGAATAAACCTACCATATGGCATGTCTTACTAAACTAGGATCAGTAGTGCCAAAGCCTTGGTAATATTAATTTAATAAACACATTCCATGCTGGGGCCCAAACTAAGACTTTTGCATCCCAAAGTCAAATGTCCAACAAGGTATTTCTACAGTAGTAGGGATTTGTGTAGTTGGAACAAACACTAATTTGTTGTGTATTAACTTTCACAACTTTTTTTGTGTTACCACATTGTTCATTTATTGTTTCTGTGCATTGCAGTCATTGAAATTTCTTGTTAATTTGTCATGCGTATACAGTTGAAGATCAACTCTGCCCCCAGTATCATCCATTTCCCAGCCAAAGGCAAATCAAAGAAAGGAGACACATACGACATTCAGAGGTAAGTCATTGTAGAATTAATAGTAATGTAATCAAAAGTTATGTACATAAGGGAATATTAAGCTAGGCAATTGTATGTAGTGTCATGATCAATGCTCATTAAATTTAAGATTTTCTCAAGAAACATGAAGGCTTATAAGTTAATGCAAAGACAAAAGAAAAATACCAGTACTTGGTGTCTGTGTGTTGTGTTGTTTTTATTCAACTATATTCCAATGTTCATGTAGTTGCTGTTGTCACCTAACTCTACAAATGTACCATTTGTCAATTCTGCTAATATTGAGTGTGAATTTTTTTGTTGGTAATTTGTATAAGTGTAAAACATTTGTATCTGGCAAAAATGACAAATCAAGAGAATCGTGACACATCATCACCCTCAGTTTTGTTTCTGAGATCGACGTTACACTGACAACAAGAAGACCTGTACTTCTACTAATGAAGAAGAAGAAGGCCGTAAATTTTGAATATTGTATCAGTATGTGTCGTGATTCAAGCCTTATATGTGTTATATAATCAGAAGTTAATAATGAGAAATTTGTGTTTCTAACTGCAGGTTGGGATTTCAAGCCGAGAATTTGGCCAAGTGGGTAGCCGAGAGGACAGATGTACATGTAAGTACACAGAAATTTGTCAACTACCCTAATTATTTTTAGGAATAGTCAAGCAGTGATTGATTCATTTACCATGTAACGATATGCATAATAATGCATCATAAAATGCACAATAACTCTTTAAATGCATTGTTTAACAATGTGTCCAGTTTTACAAAGATGCATGGCCCTACGTGTTATCAGCGTCTGTGATATGGTGTAATATTGAAGCCTTAAACAAATTGCGCTTCAAAATGATCATGAAGTGCCACCAAAAATTAAAAAATCTTTGAGTGACCGGTTTTACCATACTCATTTTCTCCAATAGACTGTAGTGTTATAAAAGCCGTTGGGGGAAATGGCTTTTGAAATTACGAATTCCAATCATAAATATCTTGATAAATCAGACAGGCGTTCGGTTTGTAAATGTCATGGGATTCCTGACTGACCTAAAGGTTTATAATTATGATAGCAGCATGAGCTAAATCCAGGATTTTGTTTAAAATCTGAGACAAAATACCCAATCCTAAAAGCTAAAACACATTCGAATTCTGTTTTGTCGATCAAGATCTTAACTTGTCTCATTTTGTGCTCTCAGATCCGCATCTTCCGTCCACCCAACTACTCCGGAACCATCGCCCTTGGCATCCTCCTGGCTATGGTGGCAGGCTTCTTGTACTTCAGACGTAACAACCTGGAGTTCCTCTACAACAAGACCATGTGGGGCGTTGGTGCTCTGGTAAGTGTACACCGAGCTGTGTTACATTTTTAGGTGTCGGATTGCAGTGTTAGTATTGAAGGGTGTATCCTGGTTGGTGAAAGTGTTAATGTTTTGGTTTGTGTATGTACACAGAGCTATGCCACATTTAGGTGTAGAGCGTAGTGTTAGTGTTAAAGGATTAGCCACATAAACACAGGGCTATACCACATTTAGGTAAAGACCATAGTGTTAGTGTTAAGGATTAGCTACACTGGAGAAGTGTTGATGCGATAGGAGTACTCTGACTTAAGTAGTGTCAGAGTGTAGAGTTAGTGTTAAGGGGGTATCCACATTGAGAAAGCGCTGGCCATTTCTGTGGAAAGAGTTTGCTGTTTAGAACATTTTAATCTACCATAGCGTAGTATCACATTAAAATGTTTTCCCATATTTTACCAAATGGGTTGGATCCAAAACTGAGTTTATGCATGGTCCAATCAGAGTTTCACAAGGCAACAACTTATACATCAGTCCCACTCATTAATGTAAAACTTGCCTTAAACTTATGGCCTACTTCCTTTCTCCACATGGAGGTATACTATTAACCTGCTATCCCCTCTTTTGCAGGTTTTGTATATCCCAAATTATTGCACTATACCTATTCTATTTCAAGTTCATTCACCCCTGGTGCAGTCTTCTGGTTCATTTATATTCAGTTACAGAAAAAAGTAACATCCTACATCAGTCTCCTAAATATGATTTATATATAATTATGAAATACTTTATTCTTTCTTCAGAGCATTGTGTTTGCCATGACTTCAGGTCAGATGTGGAATCATATTCGTGGTCCACCTTACGCTCATCGCAACCCACAGAATGGACAAGTGGTAAGCATAGAATTATGATAAACATATAAGGTTTATTTTCTATTGTTTTTTTAATCAAGTTTTATATTTATTATAAACTTTCCAAGAAAGAGGGGAACCACAGTGATGCCATGTCTTTTGAGGAGTTGATAATAATCCTAACTATGTACATAGTAGATAGGGGAGTGCAAAATTAAGATTAATGAGAGATCTTGCGGAAGATTTGGATCAATCGCAACTCTTTATAAGACGAGGGCCTGCTCTTCATGAGAAAGTTCGCTGCAATTTCTACACAGTTAAAGGAGAAGTTTTTAAAATTGTATTTGTATTTTTTATTTGTTTGTTTGCGTTTTGCTTATTATTTATGTATCAGTCGATATTTGCATTCATTGAAATACACTATTTTTCTTTTAAATATTGATGCAAAAACTATATATCTTTTTTCCCCTTTTTTTCTCCAGAGTTACATCCATGGCAGCAGTCAGGGCCAGTTTGTCGCTGAGACTCACATCGTCATTCTGCTCAGTATCCTTTGACACAAACTTTACTACTTCTACTTCATTAGGAAATTTGTATTACTATTCTAATTGCATAGTTTTGGTGTGTTCTCATTTCAGGGACTGATTCATGTCCTCTCTGCATTATATGTGGGGACCATTTTAGATAGGATCACCTTGTGGGAAATTGATTGGGACCTCTGAAATTCTAACTGAATATGTACTGAACATAACCTATCAACTACTGACTATTAAACAAATAAAATGATGTTCTTTACTCTAAGGGAAGATGATTTTGATACAGTGTCATTGACTTATAAATATCAATTTGTGATAATGAAGAAAAGATTTGATTCCATGTTATGTCAATGTCAAAGGTGATTTGATGACTGAAATTTGACCGATTTGATAAGCAATAATAGGGATGCATATATAATATGTTTCCAATGGCATTTGTATATAGCTTACTTCATCATTTTGTTGATGCTGTTTAGCATGCATTGTATCGATGTTTGATTGGCAGAATCTGATAGAGGAAAGAATGAATAAAACAAGTATCATGTAGATAAACAGCAAAAAATTATTTTGCTTCTTCCTCTTATCCGAGATCTGCAGCAGTTTTTTTATCTTTGTAGGATGTTGATGTCTTCATTATAAATTGAAGATAAACAGATGTATATTTCAAGGAAAGTGTTGTAAGTATTTTGTCTATACATGTGAATATGAATTTGAGATGCAGTTGATAACTTGATAGACAGTATAGTTTATTAGCATATAATTCACCCATGTTCACCCTTGTCATGCGATAGTTGATTCCTTTAACTAACACCTTCATCAGATGCTGCTGTGACCTGTGGCATCATCTTGCTCAATAAAAACTCTATTACCGATGGTGATGTCAGGAAGCGTAGAGGTAAGCTGGTATCCGCTATGAAGGGGGAGAAGTAGGGAGAGGGGGGGGGGGGTGTCATTGCATTCTGTTTTGCATCCATCTTACTCATTGAAAACCCCATTACCAATGGTGATGTCAGGAAACGTAGAGGTAAGATCGTATCCTCCGAAATCATGATGGAGAGGAGTGAATTGTTTTTGTAGGAAATGTTAAAGTCATTTGTTTTCCTGTATGGTTTGTTGGTATGTTTACCTGACTGCTAAGAAAATATGAGTTTGCTTGTAATCAACCAGGGGACTGACTAGGTTTAAGCCCTCTCTAAAGGACTTGGTAATGAGCATTAATGCCTTACCTAAGGGGCACTAGCGTATCGACTTGATTACGGCCGGTTACGAGACCACTGCACAACCATTGTAGATGTACTTTGCAAAGAACTTTCGAAATGCTTGGCTGATTTATTACAGATAACCAGGCACATCATGCAGACTTTTAATGATTCTATTTGTCAAAAATTTGTGTTTTAGTCAGGTGTTGTAGTGTGCGGCGAACTGCAGTTTCTTATAGAGACCCTAAAACCCTGCATGCTTTCTTGGAGTACATCTTTTGATTAATACCCTTCTAATTTTGTTTTCTTCTCCCAGTTGTGACAGTTATAGGATTGGCTCTGGTTGTGTTCTTCTTCAGTCTCCTACTCTCGATATTCAGAGCCAAGTACAGAGGTTATCCATACAGGTAAATAAGTTATCACAAGTCATACATTATATGCATGCCTTAAAATTCCCCTTGCTTTAGGAAGGGTCAGATTTTAAGTTGTGATTTGGATGATAAACAATGAGCCAGTTCAGAGATTTTATCTTCAAACCTGTTATTCCTGAAAGTTATTTTCATTCATTTATGCACCGAAAGTGTATTCTATCATGAATATGATACATGGGTAGAAGTAATATTCATTTCAAAAGAGCGAACAAAAGGTATTCATGAAGAATCTCAATCACTTTGGCAGTGACTATTCTCAAATCCACAAAGTGGGACTTCTCCATGTTTAAAAGATCTGTGGATATCTGGGGGTCATTTGTACATGTGCTATCCCTGAACTGGTCTATTAAGAATTACTTTTCTACAGATCTTTCAATACAGTGAAGTACTGTGTCATTGCCATTAAATAATAAAGATAAAGATACATGTGACAGAAAATATCATTTTATTAAAACATGAGAATTTATCTTTGATGTGTAATAATTTTTCTTTTCATATCAGAATAACAAGGTGTACTCTGAATATGTTTGTATAGTTTTATGCCTTTGCTATAAATAATGGTATATAAGACATGATTATATGTTACACATGTCTGTCCATCCATCCATCCTGCTGTCCTTAAAGATTAACATATATTACTTTGAATTTTGTTTACCTATCGCAATATGCAATTTTCTGTAAGATTTTGGTAATAGTGTTTTCATTTACCTGTTTAAACATTTCTACAATGCTATGAGATTCTTGTGTATATCATGATTCTCTCTCTCTCTTTCTCTCTCTCTCTCTCTCTCTTAAAATAACTATTGGACAGTTTCTTTGAAATTGTAATTTTCCTATAAGTACAGAGTAGTATCTGAAAATATTGTCTTTTGTTTCTTTCTTTCTTTCAGCTTCCTTATAAAATGATCTGTGTTATCAGCAACACTTCACTTTGGAGCCATGCTTGCAGCATATTCTTCTCAAAATAATTCATTTTTTGGCAATTTTGTTTCACGTAGGTGTAGGTAGTTTTGTAAATTGTTTTATGCGCAGTATTGTAAAGAGAAATGAGCTACCACAAGTATAACAGAGATACATCATGTTATACTACGTTTTAGAATAGAAGTGTAATTCTTTCATAGGCAGCAGGGAATACTAGAGCTTCTATTTAGGGTGAAATATTTCAATGATTGCTTTAGGATCTATAATTGAGGTAGAACTATTTAATTCATGTAAACGTGTCATAAAGCTACATGCTCTTTTAAACAGAATGCTCTAATGTTTACTGGTATCGCACTAGCACTATAATGTGAAACATCTACTCCATGCAATACAAATTGATAATATGTATAAGGAAATATAGTAGCACTTATTTGAGATGGAAACAAAAAGAAAATGAAAACCTTACCTGGAATTGATAAAGATGCTTACTTTTCCTAAACTGTTGAACTATTATAGACTTAAAACAAGTGTGTAAGTGAATGTAAGGCAGGATAAAGTAAAATTACACATGATTTTTATTTGATATGTGGATTTTCATTATGCCTTGATTTAGTCCAGATATCAAGTGACTTTTTATAATTCATCACCAATAAAAATGTTTACCAAACTGTTTAGTGTTTAGCTATGATTTTTTTCTAAATTTGTCCTATTTGTTTGTATTATGATAGGGGTATGGTTTAATCTTTTTAAGATTTTTTCATTTAATTTTTGATTGTATGATTATTTTCTTGAATAATGATGAAGATTTGTTTTTGTTTCTTTTGGTTTCAGTGAATGATGTTAATTTAATTTGGAATGTTTTCTTTGAGTTTTGTTAACGTTGATAAATTCATGTAGACTGCATTTTGTGTATAATGTTTAAACAGGTGAAGACAATCTCACGTGAGAAGTTATGTAAATGGGACTTTATAGGAAATTTGTTTTCTGTGGCAGTCAGGAAAATATTGTTTACTTTTGTTAATTACAACATGTGGAATTATTGTCACTTTGGTACATATATATTATATATGTATATTATGTGTACATTTACATCTATGTGAATTTATTTCAAATTTTTAATGTGACAAGAATAAATATTCATAAAAGGTTTTTTATGAATAAATTTAATACATGTCCTTGATATAGCATGATATTGTGTGAACACCCATGGATTGTATTTCTGCTTTATAGTTTTATGCTTGATTAGGTTGAAGAAGGATCTATTTAGATATTGAATATGTGTCAGTCAAATGAGCTAATTATTGATCATTACAGGAAATTGCAATACCGGTAGACAGCATTGAGGTTTGTTTTGTTACATAGTAGCATCACAATGTAGACTGATAGACATTATGTAAACAGAGTTGTAATGCGTATTCCCAAGAGGAGTGTTATAGATAAGGTCAGGTTGTTCATTGTGATGTGTATTTCACCATGTGGGTAGTACTGAAAAGGGCTGCTGGGTTAGAAAGGGGATAGGAAAGAGAGTGAGAGAGAAGTATTCTTGTGGTTTCATCCTGTGGAGAACTACTTGATAAGGTAGAGAAAATTAAGAGAGCTAGGTATTCTTTCTCGTGAGTAGAGTTCTAAAAAGGCCAGGTGAATCAGGTTATGAATGCGGAGAGAGAGAGAGAGAGAAAGTGAGGGCTATATGTTCCGAACATTATAGATTTGATATAATGATAAGAATATCTGTTCAGAGGTGCAAAGGGGGATGGCAAGAAAACAAAACAAGATAAGGATATGAGAATGAAGCATGATAAGACTGCCTCCAATATCTTTCCCCAAACATCAGTGGACTTATTGATTTGTTTTTCATCTCCCTGTTCATAAATCCACCCCCCCCCCCCCTATCCAAGCCCTTAAAAACGCTACACCACCGTATCAAAATCAAAATAATTTTCAGAAAACTAATTCCAGCAGAATGTATTGTTTTGGATCTCTACTTTCAAGTTGTTAAACGCCCTCTAGTGCTGATAACTACACAGTTTCTCCAGGTCATATTTTGATCGCCGTTTTCATCTCGTTTTCACATCTTTTGCTGTGGATTCATTGGCAAGATTTGCTTTCTATCTGTCATCAGAGGTTTCCAGTCAATCAATTTCAGGTACGATAAATGTATAGTATCCTTGTTATATTCTGTATTCACTGTTTTCGTGTAGATAATGAATATTGGTATCAACAGGCAGGTAGATCGCCGCGCGCGTAACCGTTCAGCAGCTGCTGTCATCGCGAGCTCCGTCGCCTTTCACCGGGAAGGGCTAGGCCAGCGGCAGAGACGCGGGGCGGAGGCCGAGGGTCATGAACAGTTCGTAGCTAGCCGTGGCAGTGCAGTAGGTCCCAAGACTTTTCCCTTATAATATAGACCCTAAAGTCACCCTAGATCTATTATAGTATGTTTGTACTTTGTAGCCCGTATTTTAAGAGATTTAAAATTATGTATTTACTTAACCAATTTCAACATGATTCCTTATTATGGCATTTATTTATGCGTGTCGGAGACAGAGACACGGAGTGTCTTTTCCTTGGGCCTTACCCAAATTTCTTGATATCTCAAATAAAACTTAAGTGTTAGATTTTGATGTTGTTGTTGTTGTACTGCCACAGCACAGGCGCAGGCCACAGCCGCACAGGCATTAGGCAAAAGCCAAAGTCCAAACATGCTAAAGCACTCCCCAAGGTGCGAGTCTAGTAGTACTAGATCTACTACTAGTAGATCTAGAAGCCTTTTGCATTAATACGCCATGACATGTAGACCTAGACTACATGTAGACTAGATGCCGAAACTAGAATGTTTCTGCTACACTACAGGACTAGTCTCCATCTCAAATTGAGCTCCTATCACACCCTCTGCAAAGATAATGATTGATGCCTTTGGGTGAAAAGAAAACTATATCAAGGAATCATATTGCTTAATTCTTGTGATGATGTGGAAGCCAGTTTTTGTTTTGATCACTGCTATTCCATATGACATAAAATTTTGATGATCAAAGGATCACAGATTTTGACAATAAAAATCTATGCAGCTCTAGACAGGAGGAAAAGAAAGAAAAAAGTATAAAAAAAGAAGAAAGAAAAGAGAAAATGAAGAGCATTGAAAAAAAAGATAGAAATAAAGGAAGAAGCAGGAGAGATGAAAACAAGAACGCAAGAGAATTAGATAAAACCATAAGAGTGTGAAAAGGTAAATAGGAAATTGAGGAGCAAATGGAGGAAAAAGGAAGAATCAGAAGAGGAATCAATCTAAAAGAGGATTAGTATGATAAAGCTCAAAATGGAGGGAAAAAAGAAAAAAAGGGAAAGCAGGATACATAACAAAAAAGAAAATGGGAAGGACAAATTGAATTGCATGAAAGAAAAGTATGAAGATGGAAAATTAAGTAGAAGTAAAAGAAGAAGCATTGTTAGCATGAGAAAGATAACGAGAGATATATACAGGAAGAAGATGAGAAGAATAATTAGAAGGTAATAAAGAAGAAAAGAATAAGAGAACATTTGAAGATCAAAAAGCAGATGACGATGATACCAATTTCAAAAGGTCAGAAGAAAAAGAAAAGAGATAAAAGTTTTAGATTTTGACCCCTCGCTCCCCCAATCTTTCTTCTCTGATCAACTGACAAACTGAGCTAACCATAAACAAGTATTCCATCTTGACAATAGTTGCGATATTTCAGATAGACAGGTTTAATAACATTAAAAATGCATAGATGGCTTGCAAAGCAATGGAAGTACTGGCATGAATCTACCAATTTTGCAACAAGTGCTCTGAGATTCTTGTGCTGCTTGTGTGAATCTCACTGCCAAAATTTAATGAAGTTTTATTCAGAGATTGTGTACATGGACAGTGTATGTGTAACATGTTTACATTTATCGTGTATACTAGTGTGTGGATTGCTGCTTTTATATGGGTGTTGATCAGGCTGGTGTTGAACTGTTGTTTCTTGTGTTAGCATCAGCATCATATTCTGGATTTAAATTTTTTAAACATTGAGATTGGAGAATGAACTGGATGTAAAACTAAAAATCATGTGTTTATAAGCTCTAGTGTGTACATGTGATATATTAAAAATCCCCCCATAGATGTACTTTCCTATTTATATTTTTCATTTTTGTAATGGAAAATAATGCCATTTGAAACAAAACTTGTATTAATTATCAGAATAATTGTTCTTGAGAAAAGGTTGATGATTTTAATAATGAATTTATCGAAGATCTGAGAATATTCTTTAATACAAATTATTCTCACACTTGTACAACTCTGGAAGAATGTTGTCTTTAGATATTTACTACTAGTATTCCATACTTTGTATCCTACAGTACATTGTTAAACATACACAGACTACAATTTTGATACATAGAATTTACCAATTCATGGATTTAGATTTGAAAGTCATTCTTTTTGTCATGCATATGTAGAACTGAAGCCTATTTGCACCTGAAATTACTTTATGTTGATGATGATAATAATATTGATTATTTAAAACTGCTAAAAACAAAAAGTACCATAGTACTTACAAAATAACAGATTATGAAGAGAAACATAAAACTCATAATAGGTAAATCATATTACAGTATATTACTGATTACTGAGCAACTGTAAAACTTTTCTCGGTAGATGAGAGTCTGGATATGGGAATAATTTGTTTACATTTATCAGTTGTTGAGTAAAGGTTGCAAATTGGTTATGTTTATGATAATTTCAATAACTAGTGACATCAGAAAAGCTGTGTGATTATTCGCTGTAATTGATTACAATTAATCTACAACATTTAAGACGATTGCATGCATGCAGAATAAAAACAAATCAACTCAACAGGACATGCTGTAGTCATTACTTTTGCTTGAATTTTTTTTCTTCTAATTTTGTTGTTATTAGATGCATCTTTAAAAAAAAAAAAAAAAATTGTGGACTTTTACAGTGTCATACATTGTATAATACATGGACATGTTACAAGATTATTACTCAGCTAAACTCCTTATCAATGGTCAACATTACATCTGCAGGGCTGTCGTTTAAAGCCGGTAACCGGTAAAACTTGCCGCCTATTCACTCGTTTCTTACCGGCTATAATTCCAACAACAACAAAAAAAAAAAAAAAAAAAAAAAAAAAAAAAAGAAGAAGAAGAAAGATTGAGTATGGTGCATCATCTCATCAGTTTAATTAAAAATTACAAAGTAATGATACAAAGTGATAAATAATTATCAACTTAATAACTTTTCTTATGAGTTATGATTGTTCATGTAATATTAAACATGAACAATATGTGTGTTCATTACAATATATGTGTAATACAAGGTAGGAAAGATAACTACAAATTTTCTTCTTAGGTATGCACCAGATTGCACGATTTCAAGTGGAAAATCCCAAAAGGTCCCTACCGTGGGAGGGGGGACACCCCCCTCCCACACCCTCCCCCCCTCGGTCGCTTCGCTCCCTCGGGCTTAGTCGCTTTGCACCCTCGCAGTGATGGTACCTCCTATAAAATTCAAATTACCTCCTTCAAAAATAATTAACAAGACCCCTGCATCTGTGTCAAGCTACATTTCAAATTGATTCCTCTCATTTCCAGTAAACAATACATTGTAGTTGTACTTCTGCTAGCAGTTTAATGTTTTGAGGATGTTCATGAAACCTACTTTTTGATAGCCAGCTGCATCAGTTAACGTTCCAATAATATTTGGTTACATGTTAGCTAACTACAGATGTGTAAGATATAGATTAGCAATAAAATCATCATAACATTTTAGTGAGGTAACAGACACTGACAGGACATAAATATATATTTGACCTTTAACAGACCCTATGCAATGTGATAACAAGTACATGTACACTGTACATGTAGGCCTTGTGTTTATACTTCTTTAAATGTGTGTTCACGTTTCAGATTGCTAACATGTAGGACAATATTTTCATCCAATTTTAGGTATCAAAATTACTAAGAATAAAATACCTGATTAAACTTTCCTCTTAAAAAAAAATATTTTTGTAATTCATGATGACTCTATCATACAGAAGTAGAAGAGACTACCTCAAATGTACGAAATAAACATTGAAATATGCACGATCTAACTATTGAATTTCAACATCATCTTTGCGTACGAATGTTGCTAATTATACAACTTTACCAATCCATGTACATGTAGCTTCCTATTTTAGTACAGGAGGCCATATCTTTTTCTATACTGTTAAAGGTACTATGTCCCTTTTGCAGCCAACCTCAAATGCTGTAGAACTTTGCAGGAATTATGAATATGTCATGTATGTCCTATCTGTGAAATTTAAACGTTAGCAGTGTCCTCATATTCAAATTATGCAAGGAAAACCGTTTACTTGCTAGACTTCACTGTCAGACACTATTGGGTGACTGACTGGCTTTTTCTTCTTTGGTAATAACATACATGAAAAGAGTTGTAAAGGGTACATGAGTATTTGTCTACATCAATAACCCACTTCTTGTGATGGCCAAGATTAAACTGATTGAATCTTTGCGCAGCATAAAACTTATGACCATTCCGTACAATTGTCTGAAAATCAAGACTATTACTTTTGGGCTCTATAGCCCTAAAGTCGATTTGACAACTAATAGTCGTTATTTTCCCACTTGAAGACATTTTCAAGCCCCACCTTTTTTAGGGAAGTTCTAAATTAGTATTATCTTTTAAATGCAGTTGGAATTTAACTTTTTCATTTTTTTGGCCTGCAAATGGGACATAGTCCCTTTAAGAAATGGCAATCTTTTGATCAAAAATGGATCATGAAGTACAAAGCTATTCATATTCATAAATCACATTTCAGTTGGATACAAGATATTGCTTTCTACTTCAGTTACTCCGCTCCTGTTACATGTTGATTGGGAATTGGGTCTATAGATGGACTCCCCCCAAAAGGCCTTTCACTACCTCACAATCTAGACACAGTAGGAATGATGTTGTTTCCATGGTAACCCATCTCCTACCCAATGTGTCATGCTGTTGTCTGGCAGAATTGTCAAGGATGCATTGCCCATTGTGTGTAGTCTGCAGATACAGACTCTATTTTGACATTTCAAACAAAATTCTATGATGTCTTGAACCTAGCCTAATTTGGCTGTCACTGGTTGTGTCAGTAGATGCTATAGTGCATGGCCTATGGAGTGCAGGCGACCTGGCAGTCCGCACAGTCTTGCATTTTAGACACTGTTATGCGTTCAGACTAACAAGGGTTTGTGCCTGCACACTATAGTGTTTGTCAGAGAAAGAAATGTGGGGAGGGGGGTTAAAGGTAAGAAGAATAAATAGAGAAATGATGCCACATAGTAATTTGAGAAATAAATTGATGTACATGTAATGTATCTATGAGGTATGATATGAATAGGATAGCAGCAAATGGAAAGGGATTAGTTTACTCTCTAAAATTT
The DNA here is from genome assembly GCA_035222895.1 of Strongylocentrotus droebachiensis. NCBI lineage: Eukaryota > Metazoa > Echinodermata > Echinoidea > Camarodonta > Strongylocentrotidae > Strongylocentrotus > Strongylocentrotus droebachiensis. The sequence goes on along the minus strand of JAVYIG010000184.1, from coordinate 370,909 downwards.
GATTGGCAATATGTAGGGACTTCTTTTTGGTTAATAGATGAAGTGTCCCAATTTGTGTGACAATCTTGCTCAATATTTTGTGGATATACCCCCAATATATTACTCTTCCACATATTTAGTGGAAAATTTTGATGTAATATGAAGGATGGATCTGTCCTTTTTCATAAATATTTGTTCGGTGAATATTTGATCACAAATTCAATAGAAACCAAATACAGATGAAAACATAAATAACAGGGTTTGGCAGACATATACATTTTCCTATATGATTTCCTTTTTTCTCCTTTATTTTCCTTCATATAAACATTTGTATACGATAATTCCGCTTGCATCAAAAGGTTTTGTATAAATCTTGTACATTTTGTAAGAATACATTTTTTTCTTTCGAATTTGCCATAATATGCCAAGTTGCAAATGAAAGTGTTTTGACAGGACGTGGTAGTTGCAATGGATTCCTGCAGCCATAGACAAGCTGATTAGAAAGATAGCAACTTCTAGTGGAGATCTTTCAAACCTCTGAGGTTACTTCACATCCCAAGTGTATAAACATTTTCACTGAGTCAATAATAAATGCTTTTTATGGTCTGAGGAACCCTTCATATTTGTGACGTCAGTGTCACTTAGGCGTGTCAGAGCTGGGGTGTTTAAGTCACACTTCTGTCGGGTAGAGAAGATTGTCGTCTAATTTGTTCTTTTCTGCAGCTTTATTCAGTAGGGTAATTCTAAGAAGCAGCAGCACTTAACACATCTAAATTATTTTTCTTTAATAATACTTCAGCATGTTAGGTAGCATGTCTCTGTGATGGGAATAAAATATGAAAGGAATGAATACCACATCCAAAAAGTGCTTGCCTCTGATGTATATGTATATGTAATAGCAAGGAATGGACATTGTACATCATATTTTACATAAACTACATAAGTATGGGCCTTTTCAGTGGTTCTTTATAATTAACGAAGGAGTGTCATTTCCCTGATCACACTGCATGCACTGAGCATTGCTTTAAGTGTATGTGTATTTCAAGAAAGAAATACATGAGATGTTGGAAGGTACATGTATTTGTATCAATAAGAGACTCATGACCAACACTTTAAACAGAGCAGTCTCATCAGTATTCATGCTGTGTTATGTCTGCTCGTGTTTGGAATCGAAACATCACACTGCTTGTGAAGCTTCATGTTCTATCCATGAGGTAAATTGATTTCAAAATTCCAATAAATTGATGTGCCTGGAGGGTCCATCCCCTTGCATCATTGATTTCTTTATTATTCTTCTCTTTCATTAGCCCGTCTTCTTGTTCATCTTTTCCATCTTCTTCTTCTTCTTCTTCTTCTTCTTCTTCTTCTTCTTCTTCTCCTCCTCCTCCTCCTCCTCCTCCTCCTCCTCCTCCTCCTCCTCCTCCTCCTCCTCCTCCTCCTCCTCCTCCTCCTCCTCCTCCTCCTCCTCCTCCTCCTCCTCCTCCTCCTCCTCTTCTTCTTCTTCTCCTCTTCCCCTTCTCTTCCTCTCTCTTTTTCCTCTGACATTTTGTTTTTTGCTTTTCTTCTGAAATGTACATGTACATTGTCAATGAACAGGTCTGCAAAATCATGGTGAAACTTCATTGACAATGGAATGATTGATATTGCTATTAGTATTGTGACTTGTCATTTTCCATATGTTAATATTTAAATTTAAATGTGCTTTTAAATAGGCTTACAAATGGCTTAAATATTTATTTCATTTTGCCTGCCTGTATTATATGCATTTCTTTTGGTACAGTGTCATAGTGCAGTTGTACCACCAACAAGTTTAAAAAAACTGTAGTATGTTCAATCTCTTTCAATCAGCTTTCATCTGTTAAAATGTTTGTCAGTTTAAATTTTGGAGTTTGCAAAATGGTTGATACCTCATGATGCGCCTCATGCTCTTAGTTGGTGTGTAATATGTGAGGCTAATTACAGAGATAAGTGAGATAAGTGAGATGCAATGTAAACAACAATCATTGTGGGATCTTGTGCGACATACATGTAGCTTGACATTTTGTTATCTCTTGATCAGTACATTCTGTAGGCCGATGTGTATGTGTAATTACATATCTACATGTATATAGCTTTATAATTCATGAGCCTTTGTTGATTTTACGGTTCACTTGTGCTTGGTGTCAAATAGATGAACACGTACATGTACTTGTAAATGTATTTCATGCATATTTCCTATTTGTTGAAATAAAACAATGGTTTCAAATAACCTCTATGAAATCTCACCTTTTATGTAATGAATTTGAAGAAGAAACCCTTCCCATATTATGCTGCTGTCTATGAGCAACACCTGGATTTCATCTCATGGTCAATGTCATTGTCTGTTATTTTCTTGTGATTGCAGCAGTTGTACAGACGTCAAGGTTCAGATAACACTAGATTGCACCTGTACTGTTATTAGTACTGCTATGGCGTCTTGTTGACCTTCCTTTGGGTTCGTTCACACTGGATTACATCTATGAAAGAAACTTACTTGAAATACATTATACATGCAGTTCTAAAAAATCAAAGAAGTGTACACAAGGTATAATGTGTACAGGTCTGAACAAAATACCGGGTATGTCTTTTTTCACAGTGATTCTAACAAAGAAACAAAGTCTTGTCATGTTCATTTCAATCCCCCTTTATGCAAAGCACCAGTTACATGTACACATGTTTTGTTCGATGCAATATTCACTTGGCCTTGTCAAGTGTCAAGTCTGACTGTCACTGACATGAGCGCTATACAAGACCCCACTATTATTTATTATTATTATTATTATTATTTATTATTATTTATTATTATTATTATTTATTATTGTTATTATTATTGCGTGTAGTGCAGCTACAACATATTTCCTTGTCTGAATGGAGGTGTGTGTTTTTCTCTCTATATATATATATCTCTCTCTCTTCTCTCTCTTTACATCAGTTGAATTATAGAGGAACCCCAGCTAACAAATTGAATTATCAAGACATCAAAGACTACTCTCATCCAGTCATACATTGTACATTGTAGTTGATCAGGCTTTGAGGTGAAACAGTATACACATTAGCTGCATTCACACAGCAAACAAAAACTCTCTGTTTTTACTCAAATTCTGGAGTTTTGTCTGAAGTTCCTAGGCAACTAGAACCATACACACAACCTTGGGTTGAGGGTGCCGTACAATGGACATGTTATGTCTGTTTAGTCCGCAGTCCTCTTGATACTGGGTATGATGTTGTCATGTAACTGTGCCTCAGGATAGACTACCGGTACTGTAAACGTGGAAATATTTGCAATACATTAATTTTAGTGGAATTCACGCTAAGATCGGCAAGCGCGAATTTTAGAACTCGCGAAAAATATAAGCATGACTTCTTATGCCTGTTTTGAACGGGCTGAATTGCATGCAACATGAATTCAAGAACCCGCAAATATGTTATGGGGTCGCTCAGCGCGAAAAAATAATTCACACAAGAATAACAGCGTTTACAGTAGGCAAATATGTACAACTCGCAAAAAAACAACAGAGTGAGCAAACAACAAAGGTTTTTTTTATTGGTATTCCCAATAGTGTAAATGTATTTTATTATTTTTTTAATGATGTTTTTTTCAAGTTTGTTTTTCTGTATTAAATGTAAATGGGCCTATAGAAGTACAATCAGCGTGTTTCAAATGATGCGATGAAATTTCATTCATAAGACTCCCCACCATGCACAAGATTGAAGTGAATGAGTAATGATGTCCAAATTCAGTTGACATTTTGGGCTGCTGATGCGTTTCAGTCACATAGTTATGCTTCTATCTGATAGCATAAACCAATACCACTGCCTCAATATTGATTGTATTGGAGGTAATTGAAAAGGGGCTCGAAATTTGATGAAATGGGCATCGAGAGAATGGAAGGAGTAAACTAATATATTTTAGAAAGATCATTGAACCACAACAATTTTGGGCATACTCTTGCTGGTTAAAGTTAGATACAATACAAAAAAAATACATTCCAATTCTCAACATTCATATTGCTTTTGCTTCTAGTTCAATGATACACATGATCTACTATAGATTGTACATGTAAGCTATCCAGCAAAGACATTGACACTCAACATTTTAACATCTGCATGCATAAAAGATTCAAAGTTGGGCTATAACAAAAAATGCATATCTCATTAATAGATCTATCTATGTTTGAAAACATTCTGAATTTGATCAAGATATACGGAAGAATTTAATCTCAGCATCTCTGTACATGTTTATCTTTATTTGTATATACTATTTGTTATGTTTGGTAAACTTACTAGTATTTGTAGTGAACTAGGACTGCGAATCCAAACTGGAAATATGTTTATATTTTGGTAAGGACTTAAGTTATATCAAGGCTCTGAAAATTTGAACATTATTATTAGCTGGTTGAAGGATTTTGTTATTTATATTCTTTTGCTTGCACGAGTTACGGAAATGGATAAAGCTGACCTAAATATATTTATGTTACAAACTATAATAGCAATTTAGGAAGGATTAAGAAGTTAAATCTTCCAATGCATACTGATGACGAATAAATACGGAAAGCTCCAAAACTCTAATAAATATTCCACTGGTAATGATGAGTATTTACGTGATGAGTTATTTCTTATGATCAATAAATGTGCTTGTACATTTACAAATCCGTAGTTTCTTGGATAATATAAGCTTTCTATATCCATCAACGTGTGTAATTCCTTGATAATAAGAAATTTGATGAACAGAAAACATTGGATGGAACTCTTTCTAAAAAAATAGAAATGTAAAAATCTCTATTTATGTATTTCTTTGTCTCTATTCTTGAAAATCTAGCAGCACAAGTTTTGTTTAAATTGTAATCTCTAAATCTAAAATTCTATGGAAAGTATTTTTTTTTAAATCTCCATAAATTGAGCATATCGTCCTTGTTTTCACGAAGTGACGGTAGTGAGGAGAATCGTAACGCAAAGTGAATGCAATTTTTTTTCACTACCGTCACTTCGTGAAAACAGCGACGATATGTTACAAATCAGAAAGTTTGTTTATATTTATTTTCTATGGTATCACATATCCGATTAAAAGAAAACAAATTCCTACCTGAAAATCTATCATGATACAGTATTACAAATCCACTCTTTTAAAATATCCTTTACAATAAGCTGTATTTAATCACAAATCAGGATTTTCCTTTGAATGGAACAGAAATAGGAATATCAATTTCCAAGGCTTCACACATACCCTAGAAGCCGTCCCACACTATAAAGTAGATGTACACAACCAGGCACGCTACCAGGATGGTAGTATTAAAAAAAAAAACGTCATTGGGGACCATCGCAATGCATCATCATTAGGCTCCATCGTTAGGCATTTATTTGCTTGATGAGCATTTTCATCTGTGATAATAATCCCTGGCTTATCATCACACCTTGGGATAATCTCTAGGGTAGACTCATCGATAATTGCTCCCCCCCTCTCTCTCTCCCTGTCTCTCTTTTGCTCTCCCTGTCTCTCTTTTGCTCTCTCCCTCTCTCTTTCTCTCTCTCCCTCCCTCCTCCTCTCTCTCTCTCTTTCTCTCTTTCCTTTCCTCCATCTCTGTCTCCCTTTCTCACTCTTCCTTTCCTTTCCTCTCTCTCTCTTCCTTCCTTTCTCTCTCTTCCTTTCCTCTATCTTCCTTTCCTCTCTCTCTCTTACTTCCTTTCCTCTCTCTCTCTTCCTTCCTTTCCTCTCTCTCTCTTCCTTCCTTTCCTCTCTCTCTCTTCCTTCCTTTCCTCTCTCTCTTCCTTCCTTTCCTCTCTCTCTCTTCCTTCCTTTCCTCTCTCTCTTCCTTCCTTTCCTCTCTCTCTCTTCCTTCCTTTCCTCCATCTCTCTCTCTCTCTTTCTCCCTCCCTCTCTCTTCCTCCCTCCCTCTCTCTTCCTCCCTCCCTCTCTCTTCCTCCCTCCCTCTCTCTTCCTCTCTTCCTCTTCCTTTCCTCCATCTCTGTCTTTCTTTCTTCCATCCATTGCTCTTTGCTTTCATCTCACCTCTCCAGTTCAGAAAGGGAAGAGTTTAGAGCCATTCACACAAAGCACAAGTTGTGATTTACATGTAAACCTTCCCTTTTGAGTTGTGATCTCTATCTTGCTTTATTTTGTTGGTGAACCAAAAGAAATTTCAATAAATACAGAAATTTTGCTTGCGCTTGTACTTGTGATTTTTTGGATGAATAACCATGATTATTTGTTAAAAGTATACTTTGTGGTACAATGAAGATGAGTGGTAATGAGATTAGTACATGTACATGTATATCCCTTTCGTGAACATGCGTAAAAAAGCAGTGCAATTTGTATTTCTTCTTGTGTGTGAGTTGGTCCTATATCATATTTCTCCATAGCTAAAGGAAAGACAGTTCAAATTTTGGATGTGTCAATGTTTCAAATAGCGATCCAAAGATTTCAGCATCTTTCCCTCAGAGAGTTTTATATGACACCCCATTCGCTTTATTAAAGCTCAGTTTTAATCAAGTTATTTTGAACTTTTCATTCTACAATTTTATTCTTGTGTGAAGGCACCCCAACCTTCATCATTCTATGAATGACCATCAATTTATAATGAAGATTCTCCATGGCTTTCAAATCCATTTTCCAGCTGCTACATCAGGATTTCAGGGGTCTTGGAGTCGGCATCCACTTAAACTTGGTAATTTTACTCTTGGGTCCTTTGCTATTTAAATGGTGATGGTCAGAAAATCTTCAAAGCACGGTGTACTTGTAACTTAATTTTAGGGGCACTGCATGAAGCGAACCTGAGTGTTATGAATGGCAAGATAGCAGAGGAAAAAAAAACTGACTAAAAAAAAGAAAACAGTTTGTAGATGGTTTTAGTTTTAGAAACAAAAGAAGTGCATTTTTGCGACTATTTGATGATCAGTTTCCTTGAAACAGCACCTTTTTGTTTCTCCAACTATTTATGGAGACGGTATCCATATAGATGTGTAAATTAAATGCTAGTGATATTTTCAGTCCGATTGGTTTAGCCAACTTGTGTCTCGGTCATATAATTAAGTAATCATGTAGGTGTAAGGTCTGAAACACAAGACTAGCCTTGTAATAAACACTATATGGCTTAATTCATCATCCTTTGTTGCTAATAGTAATTTTACGGATCACTTCCGCCCGGTGTCAAAATATTAGCTGCCAGACTGAATAGTCAAATCTATCAGAGCCACTTTGCCCTATCTTTAGAGCGTGACATTGGACGAGAGGGAATATTTTGTCGACGTATACATGCAATGCATATTGATATTGACGATGGTCAATTGCTTGTCAATTGCATATTTGTGAGGTAGAAGAATTCAATTACCCGGTGAGGAATGCTGAATTAAAATGCACTGATGGGGTATTTTATTCAGAGATGTGTTCCTTCCATCGAGAGTATGCAGAGTAGAATGTAAGTGTTTATGATCAGTATTGGTTTATATTTTTAATAAATTTCAGTTTCAGCTTAATGAATTTGAAAAAAAGTAAATATCAGGAATGTAATTAATATCCTTAGTGACTGGTTACAAATTTGTTATCCGTAGTAGATGTGAAATTGTTCTATAAAACATCAAAAATTATGAAACAATTTTGTGTATTTTTCAAGATAGACAATACTGCACTGTGCACTTTAGTTTTGCTTGATTGTGCCATACTTCTGTTGTACACTCTAAGGATATTTTAGGAAATTATAAGGATGCAAATAATTTGCAGATTAATAACAATTTGCATTTCTACTTGTGAAGTATAGCAGACGAGGCCAGTTGTTGAAAATGATATATGTAAGCATCAGCCCTGGATGTTATGAAGATTGTGTATTTGTTGTACCTCTGTTGCTTATGTTTGTCATACAGAGATTTTCTGGTCTATACATCCCATACTCTTATTGTTGTGTACCAATTGTACTGTACGTATGGCATAAATACTCAATAAATATGAAAATAGAAAAACTAGCATCTTTCTCAATTATTTGTGCATGTTGGCTCTGTATTGACTCCATAAAAAGATTGATCTCAAAATCGTAAGCTGAAAACGGGGAGAAAACTGTAGGCCCTTCTTTTTAGAGGGCAAATTCTTTCCCAATTTATTCTCCATTTGATCCCTCTGCAAGCACTTCCTACACAGAGAAGAAAAATAAGTGTGGATGAGTGTGTATTATGTGCATCTGTTACACCTACACGTAGGAAGCCGTTCAAATTGACATTATGAATAAAGTGTTGGGTTGCATTTCAAGAGTATTGAGAGGGCCGATGTTGACTCACTCTCTCTCTCTCTCTCTCTCTCTCTTAGTCTATCCCTACCCTTTCTCCTTTATCTCCCTACTCTCCCTCGCTGTCTCTCCTTCTCCTCTTTCCTCACCCTCTGTCTCTCAATCTCTCTCTCTCTCTCTTCCTTTTCTCTAACTCCTGCTAGGTCTTTTTCTCCCTATTACTCCTCTCTTCTCTCAACTTCTCTCTCTCTCTCTCTCTCCCTCCTCCTCTCTCCATCTATGCAAATTTGGGTCATACATGTATATTCCAGCAATGATTGAAGCACCTCCTATAGAAAAATTGCAGCACAAGGTGTTGAGAGGGAGGAAGCTGGGCACCGGGGGGGAAGGACAAAGCAGTGCGGATGCTAAATTCATGGTAATGCGGACTTGACACCTGCGGATCGTATGATGGCTGTCCAGCGCTTAAACCTGTAACCGAATCTTATACTCGTAGAAAAAAAACCACGCTGCCCTCGTGTTGCGTTGAACGCCTCACTCTATCTTGGGGAGGCCCGGAGCGGTATTGCGTCTAATGTACATTACATGTGTTGCCGTGACGATTTTATTACATCAGGGTTCCTAACTTGGATTGTTCCTTCCTGCAATTTACATATGATTTGCATTTTACTCGGTTCTATTGGCATTAGTGTACTGTAAGGCTGACTGGCAATAATATTTCATTGCACAAAAATAGGAATGACAAGAGGACCTACTCTATATTTTACAAGTTGTTTATTGTCAAATCTTGAAGCCACATACATTTAGGCATTGGAATCATGCATTAACCAATGTTGATATTGTTATACATTTCCAACTTATCGATCATCAAGATTCCTTAGTGTGAGATACTATTCAAGTCATTCAAGTTGTTTAAAAAAGTTGTTGCTGGTTCTGATGCTTGCAATTTACATGGTGCTGCCACTTCATAAAATACTGTAGAAGATGAATTCATGTATAATTGATATGTTTATGATTGATTGATTGATGTTAATATTCATATGTACCACTTATGCATACTTGTGTGCTTTCCTTCAATTGTATTAAAAACGTTAAAATGTATTGAAAAGGGAGATTTTTCTTATGTTCGTTTATTTGAATTTATATTCGTTCATACTTGTTGTTTTAAATAGGTTTTTCAGATTATACATATGATCGGTATAATTTAAACACTTGATATTTGATGTAAAGAACATCAAATACATATTAATTTGATTACATTTACATGTATGATTATTCTATGTTTATTGCTGTGTAAAAGCAGTCTGCCAGCAGTGTACTAATCTTTGCTCAGCATAAAACCCTTGATTTCCTTCCCAAATAGACTATTGACTCTGTCTCTTGCATGTTATCATTCCTATGCATCTTTTACTCTCACATCTGTTTACTTTGAGGTCCTCATACTTTCTCTTTTCCTCGCACCACTCTCTTACTCTCACCCAGTTTCACTAAACACACACGCACGTGAGTAGCACACTTGTCCATTCCAGGCATCTTCCATTTAAGCAAACCTTAGACGTGTCGTAGCGTTCTCCCCAATTCTCTCTCTACCTGCGTTCCTGCCTGTATTGAAAAACATTCTGGTGCATTAGACAGAAATTGCCCTGGGTGACTTTTTACTATAAACATTATTCCTCTTCTTCCTCCTATGGGGATATTGATGAATTTGATGGTTTATTTTCAAATTTGCAGGTTGCACCTGTGAGAAGCCCTTCCAGGCTTGCTGCTTTTCCAAGCAGCGTCGTCTTCGTTATAGATCGTGGATCGAGACGCAAGCCTGCCTCGTTTTACGCCTCGACTGACGAGATAGTCGATTCCTTGTCTCCCTCCGTTAGTGAGCCGTTTCTTTCACTGGGATTGATGTGTGCAGTTGAGTGAGGAGAGTGTCCTGAGTCAACAAGCCAAAGAGTAAGTATTGCTTTTGCTTTGGAAGATAACAAAACAGCCATTTGTAGAGAAAGAAGCCATCTGTGCAACAAGTGCAGTAAATGGACTGTGCTGATGTTTATTTTCATTTGCATTTACCATTTCAAATGTTGCCAATGTGTTTTTGATTGAAAGCTATTTTTTATTGGAGTGCTGTGGTATTGGTGAAGACTCTTGTCTTGACTCTAATATGAGAGGCTCTTGGTTTGATCTTTGTACATTGTTTTATCCTTGGACCTTGGACAAGGTGTTTGGCCCACATCTGTCCCTCTTGACCTAGGTGTAGTAAATAGGAACCTGGCAATACTGGGGTAATAGTGATATCAATAAGGTCATGTTCGTAATGTAGTCTAATATATTTAAATATAATACAATATCGATAATGAGGAATTGTATTTTAATATCAGAATGTGATTGCATACATTTTGTGTTGTAAAGTAGGACGAGCAGTGTCTGCCTAACATAGCAACAACTGATGCAATTTGCATTCTGACTTTTTAGATACAATAATATGCTAGGTAAATGGGTATCTTATTTGAATACATTTTTGCAAACAGTTGATTGCAAGGCCCTCGGGAAGAGCAGTCCTAATGAGGCTGCACGTACCCAGGCTGAATAAGACCATGCTATATTTTCATATTCATCAAAAAGCAGTATGATATGTCCTTGCAGTGTAAGCTGTTATGGTGTGTCTTCATCATCACGGCATTGGCTAGTAAATTCCTTATGTAGGTATTAGGAAAACTATGCTAATGCCCTTTTACAATGCATATATTCTATTGAAAGAGCATTGTAAAACAGATCTGTTATACAAATGCAATTAATATGTAAATATTTGTTCATGCAGGCAGCATTCTGTGACCTGTTGCAAAACAAAATGAGGGCATATATGAACACCCACGCTACATGTATGTAACACAAACAGTTTAATGATTTTAAGGACATGGAAAATGTGTCTACAGATGCAGTATAGTGAGAACAGCCGCAGGGCCATAGCCACCTGCACAAACAAGTCCATTAGGATGTGCACAATCCATCTGGAGAAAATTACATTACTTTTCACAGATTCACCCACACAAAAAAAAGTACCGGTATGTGTTTTGAATGATGATTTCATTGTTTGTTTGTGCTTATTCACACATCTTGAAGAAAAAAAAGTTGTTTATATTGCCTTGATCAAACTGAAAGAATAGAAAATATTGTTAGTTATTCACATATAATAATTTAGTTTTGGGGATTAGGATTTAAATCTCAGTTACGAGGATTTATAATTTTTATAATACAGTTTGTCCATACATGAACAACAAAAAACCACAAAAGACACACACTATATTTAATCTCATTACACAAACAATATTTCTTATCTCACCTTTAATAATCACAGTCAGTGAAATGGCAAACATTCAGTATCATACTGTTATCTCAATATTTTGTTGGATTTAAACATGCACATGTGCATGGTGAAAAAAATGGCCAATCATGATATAAAAGAAAAGTATTATAATCCCACTAACTGCACTATATATAAGTGACAGGCCGTAATGGAAGCTTTTCCAGTGCATTTCTACCGCGGCTTTGAGCTAGGAGTTGAAGATGTTTTCATTGCGTGAGACACATTGCATCTTGTTGGATCCGGTGGCCTAGATGTTTAGGCATCATCAGCATATTGGGTGATGAAGCATGGTAGGTGTTTAAACAAGCCATGATGGTGAGGTGAGGTGAGAGAGAGATCTTGAGGTGGACGATTTTTAAGGAGATCTTATATCCCTGTAAGATTTCTGACAGCTGTATTACACTGTACTACTAAAATACAAGCTTATATTACAGGTAAATATTTTGAATGAAAATCTATTTTAGCTATGTGTATTTACCCCAAAAGATTGATTTCCATCAGGAAAGAAGACTGCTTCAGTATAGCTAGACCACAATATAGACTTGTATATGTTGTACAGTGTAGATGTAATTGGTTATATACCCCTCCCCCCCCCCCCCGCCAAAAAAAAAGATGTTTCATGCTTTGATGGCTGATGATTGTATTGCATTGCATTGCATTGCATTGCATATTTTCTCTAAGGGATTTTGATGGAGAGAGAGAGACGATGTGTGAAAATGATGCATATGAAAGGTACATAAAGATATATGTAAGCATCAAAAATAGATTGCAGATTATGAGATAGAAAGACATCATAGGTAGTACAGTATATTACGTCTTAGACAATCTACGTCTTAGACAATCTACAGTACATGTAGGTGCACCTACAGTGTATGACGTAAATGTTCCCCCCAACCATGTTCTTGATGGATTTCTATTTTGAAATCTGATCCGTATCTCTGTAGGTATGTACATCTTGAGTAGATATGAGGCAATTGTACCTAGTCAGAAGGCCTGTCATCATCATCTCGAGATTGCCAAATAGCCCGCTATTTCTGATTTTGGAAATAATCTTGAAGTTACAAATCGCATCTTCATCAGCTCGAGATTTGACCTTGAAACTTGAAACTTGAGCTCAAGAAATTAGAGATATTTTGCTCAGCATTTGCGCATAGTGCAAGTCTTCAGGCTAATGGAGACTCACCGGACAAATAGCAGGATATTTTGCAAACTAGCTCAAGATATCTTGGGATGATTATCTCGACCAAATATACCGCTAATTGCAACTTTGGGCTGATGAAGGCGCAAATTAACTGGATAATTTGCGATCGGGATAGTTGAAATAGCGGGATATTTGGCAAACTCGAGCTGATGAAGACAGGCCTATTTAGATGTAAGGCCCCTCAGGAGACCCCCTTTCAGAACGGTGTCTGGAAAGTGGAAAGTTCAATTTATTTGTCTGTTTGGGTGATTTGATGGTTTATTGAGCCGGATGATGGCTTGAAATAGCAAATTGTATGGCGCTTGGAAGTCAAGCTCTATTGACATTTCTCACTCAATTCGTTGCCTCGTTGAATATTGCCCCTATACGAAGAGATGCGGTGAAATTAGATTACATGTGTTTGCTATCCAGGATGGAAGCTGTAAGGTTAGAGAGAGAGTGAGAGAAAGAAGAGACAAGGAGGGAGATATTTATAGAGATTAAGAGTGAATGATAGACAAAAGAAAGGAAGAGAAGGACAAAAGGTAAAAACAAACAGATATACAGAAATAGAGAGATAGAGAGAGACAAACAGAGAAGTCAAAATAGTAGCTAAGTACTGCAGAGATCTTGTCAATGCTTCTACGACACAATTGCACCTTGTCAGTTTCTAACGTAACACAATTTCTAATCTCAACTGTTGACCGAACGCTCTACCTAATCCTAACCCTAAAGCAAATCTAAAATCTAAATGGGATGATAATCTTTTCTTTTCGACCAAAGCACCTGCAGCAACTCTCCTGGGTGCAAATTCTGGGTCGTTTTTTGTGAAGTGGCGAGGAAAGAAGCATTTTAAAATCGTACCCAGGTACAAGGTTAGTTAGGATCAATGGAGAGAGAGAGAGAGAGATAGAGAGAGAAAGGACAAGGTTAGTTAGGATCAATGGAGAGAGAGAGAGAGAGATAGAGAGAGAAGGGGCGGGGGTGGTAGACATAAGCAGGTGTGAAACACTGAAAGAGAAAAAAAATGGGTGAACAAAATAAGTATATTAGACAGTGAAGGCAGCAAGAATCTGAAGGCATCTGCACAGCAAGTCCAAGGCAAGAGACAGTGAATAAGGATGGGAGAGAGATAGAGAGTGGGACAAATTTGATTACTGTAATGGGTCTGGTGTGATAATGGTTGAATTCAATTCAAATGGCATCTGAATGGGATTGAGAAGGGCACGGCCTGCCCAGCATGTGTGCACCAAATTGATATGTAGCCATAGTGTGTTACAGTTGTGAGTCTAGGGGGAAACAGGTGCATGCATCTAAAAACAGATTCTGTGTAAAATTCAACTAAATGTACATTAAAATCAATTGTTGTACATTTATAATGATAATAATAATAATAGCGTAATAGTCCACTCCAAATTTTATTAAACCGAAACAGAAATTCTTAAATATCTGTATCTAGTGGGAAAGGTGCTTTATAAATTGCAACTATTATTATTATTTTTGTTTAGGTTTATGTTAAATAATGTCTTTCTTATCCTATTGTATACAAGTTAATAAAATGGAGTACACTGTATTTGTTTGGTGTAGACATTTAAGATAAATCATAACAATCTTTAAGTATCTTTGTTTCTTTTTTAAATTCTTTGAATTTTTTCTTTGTCTAATGAAATTGAAAAGGCAACCAAAATTAACTGAGTTTGCGTAATACCTTGCTATTTCTGCTCCTGATGCATTTGTATATTTTTCAATGTGTGAATCAGAAGTAAGTGTTTAAGCCAAATCCTTAAAATGATACACATGTCATTCATGTGTATCATTTGAAATCTCAGTTTTCTCAAGTTTGTCATGTTTTAATTGATTAGTACTAGCATTAAACAACACCTGCAATTGTTTTTTTCTTATTGTCTGAGTCATTGTGAGGCCACGATCTCACGTCATGACCTAAGATCAATAATTATGTGAATCATCGACGAGCTAGAGGTAGCCACAGTGTTCTTGTTGCTTTATCATCCATGTACATTGTTTGAAATCCCATCATTGTCAAGTTTATCTATGGTCCAATCTCTTAGCATCAGCATTAAACAGCATCAGAGTACTCTCTTTCTTATTGTCTGCGTCGCTGTGGGGCCATCATCTCAAGTCGTGACCTAAGATCAATAATTCTGTGAATCATCAACGAGCCACAGGCTTTTGAATTATTGATTGAGAGAATTTCATGCTCATTGCCCAGCTTCTAAATATGACTTGTGGACGTGTCTGATACTGGCTTGGGCTGTTTTATTGTTGTTTTTTGCAGTACAGGTACGTAGGCAAGCATTTTAATCTTACATTATATAGTCAGTCACCAAATTCTAATAATTTTCCATCCATGCAGGTGAATAATTTACAGAGCATTAACATGTAAATGTAGATTTCTGTATGAAATTTATTTATCTAAATTTATATAAAAATGCCTTTTAATAGCCACAAATATCTTTTTCAGCAGGCATGTTCAAACTAAAACCTGTTTCATAAAACTTGTTATCAATGACAAGTTAATATAACTTTTATAAGCTAATGAAATCATTGCATTTGATGGGCTGATAGCAAATTTGTAATTAAATTTCAGGACTTGATGAGGTTTTTGCAACAGGGCCCTATAATAAAATACAAAAGCAATTATAAATAGTAGGATAAAATTGTTGACAACAAATTTCAAATCAGGAATCAATATACAGGTAGGCCTTTTCAAATTATATTAAGAGACACCATAGCCAATTTTGCACAAGTGAGGGTCAGTTAGGTGACCCCCCAACAAATCTATATCAGATATGCATAATGTAATATTTGTAGGCCTGCATTAAAATTAGAACACAATTTTGAGGAAGGAAAAAAGGCAAAAGATTTACAAGGGAAGAGAAGAGTAGGAGTGTAGGATGAAATAAATATGATGTATGTTTGTACGTACATGTCTAGATGTGTATGAGCCAGTAAGCTTAGGGTTAACAAAGTCATAACCAAATTGCTCGATTTACAGCCCCCTGCTGTGTGTTAGTGCCTGGTTCAATTTCACTAACAACAATCAAATGTTTTCTTGTGGTTGCATGTGACTTCACAGGCTGTCAACGAATCCACACTCTCCACCAAGTTCACACTGCTATTATCTCACTATACCATAATGATTGCAGTACAGTTACTGTATACTTTTACATAGTGTTAGAACATGTTCAGATGTCAATGTGAACAGTGTGATGTTGATGATATGCTTTCAAAGTCAACCAATGGAATCATAATGACAGTTTTCATAAAAAAAGTATAAAATGGGAATAATGAGGAGTTGAAGTGGATTGATTTAAATTGGATTATAAAATATACTTTGGAATAGATACAACAGCAGTTCCAATCATGTACAAGTATACATGTGAGAATATACACACATGTACATGTAATAGTAAAGCATCTTTTCTTTTTATTACCATTAATGTTTTACACAGAAAAGGGTAGAACTCAGAATGATATTATTTAGGATTGATTAATTAAACAAAAATAATCATGCAGCAGCTACCCACATAATAAAGTTATTTACAGTTGAAAAATGTGGTTTTTGTATTTGCCTCTTGTGATACATTACTCAGATAATATTTGTTAAACCAGTGGAAAGGCCTTTGTAGAAAATTGAGGGTAAAACATAAATTAAGAAAAGTGTGAATGAACCTAGCATTCTGTAGTGAGATTATGTTAAGTACCTGTTTATAAATGCCTTCATGAATTTTATGCAGCATCAGACCTCTCACTGTTTTCATTCCAATTTACTCACTGCAAAAGAATGCCCTGTTCCTTGTAGATATGTACCAAGTGAAGTGTTTAGACAAAGAAAAGACGTCGCTCTAGTCAGAAAGTCGTTTTCAGGACAATAGCTACGGTTGATGGAACGCACCCTTTACGCTCACGTTCCGCAATCCAATTTATGAGTTGTTGAACTTTAGCTGACTCAGTTTCTTATTTTGTTGTCGGCAGCAAGTATGAGCAGGCCCCCTGAGGCTGTGTCAGCTACACACATTAAATGAGGGGTTATGTTAAGATGATTGGTAGTCTGTGGGCTGAAGTGAATGTGATGCATTGTTTAAATAAACATTCATATTCCAAATGTACGCACTTCCTGCGTGCAGCTCTTAAAATGTATGTACATGTACTGTGTGCATATGATTAGATCTGACATATATGTGCGAGTATGATGGTTGTGATTGTATTTGGAGTTTCAACCCAGATCATCTATGTATTTAAGTTTACGATTCCTATACATCAAAATTCTAAGGTATGTGAAACACTTCTATAATTCTTATTTTAGTCATGCAACATCCAACATCTATTAAAAGCATTTCTATTTTAGCAAAAAATAAAGTTGAAATCATCAGTTTTTTGTGCAAAGAATAAACACAAAGAAAAGGTTATTGTTGTGTACTTTATGATATACAGTCATGTACACATAATTATAGCCTCCATGTTTGCATATTTTGTATAATAGTTTTCATTGTGCTCCGTTTAATTCTTATTTCCATAGAAAAAATATACATTTGTACCAGAAGTTCATTACATCAGGGACCCATTTTACACAGCCTTTTTTTCAATGACAAATGACAAAAATCTGTGACAAATCTGCTGATAACCAATCAGAAGCGAGGATTTCTGTAGCTTATAACAAAGACTGTCATTTGTCACTGATGACAAGTTTTGTGAAACGGGCCCCTGGTGTTCCTGTAACAATATTTTAGATACTAGTAATTTGGTTTGCATAGCTTTTATCTAAAACCTAAATAAAGTCATGACTTGTAATCTTGCAGAGATGTCAGTCTTCAGGCTTTTGCCTGATTTCAGGCCCTGTCAACTTCCCATTTCAGGCTTTTTCAGGCTTTATCTTGTACAGCACATATGGGGCTTTGACTTGTTCTGGCTTCTTTTCAGGCCCAGTGAGTAAAACTGACTGGCATCCCTGATCTTGGGTAGATGTGAATATTTCTCATCAGTTAAAAATTGCAATTTAAAAAAAAAATCAAATCATTTTCAGAAGTAAAGGCAATGATGACATGTTTGAGCTTGAAATTAAGATATATTTGAAAAGACACTCTGCCCTTTTACAAGTGTACGTGCAAGTCGTGCATTCAACTTGTAGATCAATACCCAAACAAATATTTATTTTATAATGCAACGAAACAGTATCTGTTAAAGATAAGCAGTGGAAATGTCAAATTCCAGGGTACATGACATTATTCATGTGACTGATATTTCCTTTATATTGGGGATTTCTAGTAAATTATTGTGTTTCATTTTTCTTGCGGCCCGAGTCGAGCGGCACAGACGTAAGCCATTTTCTTGAGCTTTTTTCCACTCTGGGTTGCAATCGCCCTGGGGCAGGAACGTGAGGCTTGCCGATAACCCTACGCTAAGGGGATTACGGCGAGGGAGATATGGAAATAATATGTCAAAATGGCTTAATGTCTGTCAGCTGTTTGATTCATGCAGTGCATGTAAACATCAATCATGGAATTTTAATTAGTCTATAACGATGTGTGTTCTCTTTATTCTGTATTTGACATCTGCTTTTCTTCAGGTACTTGTAGTACATGTAGCCACATGCAGGCAACAAGTTTTGTTGTGTGCATATTCATATTTTTCATACACCAATGAATGCATGGAAATGCAAATCTACGGTAAGCATGTAAGATTGTGTGGCTCAAGTACATGTATATGTTGCTATGATTACTTGTGCAATGTAATGATAATAAAAGAAGTAAATGTATGTTGCAAATGAACATACATGTAAGAAGTATCTTGTACATGTAGGTTCTACATGTAAGATACTTGTATAGGATGAAATGGTATAAGTATGTTTCATAAACTTTTAGAAATGCATGTTTGTTCTTCTAAGGTTAATAAATATCTTAAAGCAGGGTTGGGTCATACATGTGCCTAGACTATCTCTCTCTCTCTCTCTCTCTCTTTCTCTCTCTTTCTCTTTCTCTCTCTTTCTCTTTCTCTCTCTTTCTCTTTCTCTTTCTCTCTCTTTCTCTTTCTCTTTCTTTTTCTCTCTCTCTCACACTCTCTCTCTCTCTCTCTATCACCCTTCCATTCATTCAGATGATCACTGGAATAACAGTTATTGATTGCAGCCATCTCGTATAATTTTGTAATTCATTATTCGTCAGCTGCTCGTTATAGAGTTGTTGCTATAATTTGCAATCTATTCATGGTGGTTTGTGCAGCTCTTTTGTACTATTTCATTAGGAATGAACTGATCAATCAAGTGCCATAGATTGCTTCACAGTATACTCATATTATAAAGCCTGCATGTGCATTTGCAAGTATGATTTACAAGCTGTACATGAACTTAAGCCGGTGAATTACCCCAATAATACTCTCCTTTTAAAAACAAAATACACACACACCCACAATTAAAAACAAAACCTTGTTTATGAACCAACATGTACATGTAGCTTGTTTTATTTTCATATTAGTTTTTTTTTCTTCTTTCTTTTTAATGCGATCCTGATGGTACCGTAAAGAGATTAGGGATTAATATGATTAATAGAAATGTAAATCATTCTTCTTCTTTTTTGGCGGAACCAATCACAAGTGAGTTGAAATTTTTTTTTTTTCATTGAATGTTGGATGGAAGACCCATATCATTGATTTGGACAGCAAAATTGAAAAGCAGTTGTTTTATATCTACCTTAGATAAAGGAGTTTGTACAGTATGTGCAACATTTTATTTGTATTTTTTTTCTTCAAAATCATCAATCGTATTTTTTATTCAAAATCAGTGGTAAACTCAAATGTATTTTGTATTAATAGTTGTACAATGTTTGTACTACCTCTACAGTAGTACACAAATTGTTGTGAGTGCTAAATAAGTACATGTATGCATCAGAGAAGTCTTGCTTCTCCTTGCCCACTATATAACTCAAAAGTTGATATATGACCATTGCTCACTGTAAACAAGCGATAGGTACTGCTCCATTTAGATTGCTTTTAACAGGGAGATGAGTGCCGGCACTGGAGATTGAAAGTGTAGTATTTATATTGGACTGCTATATATCGAGTGTGTGCTCATTTGGTATGCGTCTGTTTATGTGCAACTGTCGGTTGCTGGAAATTATGCTAACAGCCTGGGAGAAGTTAATAGTCATGATTTATTAGTATTTTTTTATACATTGGAAATTTTATAAAGTCAGGAGTGTATATACTTGAAAGAACTTGTATGAAAGAAGTGCTCTTTAAAAAGAAATGAATGTGTAAATGATTAACGCAAGGAAATGCTCAAACTGTTTGCTCAAATAGACCTGCATTTGTGCATATGTATGTATACATGTACATGTGTGTTTACATTTGGGAAGTCTGTAATTGCTCCATTAAGTCATTGAAGTAGTAACACATGTGTATGTGTAAATGTAGCTTCATTTATAAGGAATTTATGAATCATCAATTGTGGGTGAGTTTATATGACACTTCACCCTTTGTAAAATATTGATAGGTTTCTGTATGGCGTCGATTTAAATGCGCTTATAAAACCATGTTATCCTTTTTTTTTATTATTATCAAATCAAATATAAAAGTAAGTGTAATCCTTTTTTAATAGTATTGCTGCATTTTTTTCCCCCATAGAATTATTGTAAAATGTTTTAAACTCAAGTCGTATGACTTGGCCAATAGCTACATTATATGAGGAAATTATAGTGCATTGAAATGGAAATTGAGTTTTGAGAGGTGAGAATACTTTCGTAATGAAGCAGCCGATCTGTGTTGACTTTGGGTGAACTGTTGCGTGAAAGGTATACCATACAATCCGGGGATATATTCTCATCCAATCTATCCATTGACCCGGCCGAGCGTACGGCAAACAGACCACATTGAACGTTCCTGTGTAAACATTCACTGAGCCCATTGTGTACATCCATCCATCTTCACATAGCCATCAGGCTGGATGCGGGCCTGTATCATCTTCTTCACGTCAACCCCCCCCCCGGTGCAGGATCGGTGAGGTATTGGAGTTTGTTCGGGCCCTGTTCATGTACATTTCTTTTCCTCCCCTCATCATGCTGTACTTATATTGCTTTAAATAACACATAGGGTTCAGGATAGTTTTATCCCCTCAACATCAAAGTGGCTCTTCTCACTGGTCTAATTATAGTCAAGGATTATCCATGTAGCAATCTTTGAATAAGGGTAGATATCCGCATCATGATGCAGTCTTTGTTTGGTAGGACATGGGAACTTAAATCTTGTCTCTAGGCGTCCTCCGATATCTAGGTCAGCTCTTGTACATGTGTAGGTGTGTTTCAGATTGAAGAAAGTTAGCTCAAGAATTTTCAGTTTTTAAAGAATCTTAATGGGAGCCAAAAGTTTTTGTTCATACCCAAGTTTAAAAACAGACAATTTTATATTCCTAAACTATACTTTGGGGATTAAGTTAATTTTTACTTGAAAGATTTCTCCTATAGTAATGCAGAAAAATAATAATAAAAATAATAGTGGGTTCGTGTGTAGCGCTCATATCTGTCATACTTGGTACTCCTTGCGCTCCGCAAGTAAATGATCATTACTTGCCACCACTTTTATGGTCATGATAATAATTATTATATGGTCATTTAAAGTTTTTGCAATCGAGCATGGGCATTTCTACTGTTGACTTTGCCAGAACTTTCATGTGCAGTGGTGGTAGCATTACTAAAGTAACTTTTTGCAATCATTCACTTTCAGAAAGAAAAATCCTAGCTCAAAGTACATCATAAGAAAAATAAAAAGACGTAATTTAACATTTTTGGAAAGTAACAGGACGACCTCATGAATAGCAATTCTATCATAGCTTTAAATATTTTATGTTACTGCACTTTCATTTTCACAAAGTACACCATGTATGATAATGATATAGAACTAATATAGAAGGGGTATATTCCCATGGGTTTGTATACACTTTTTGTTCATCTCCCACAAATTGAACACCTGGTTATCAATTTAACAATTATGAGCGGACTCTCTGAAGGTTATGCTCTTTGCCGACGTCCATTGACGATGCACCCCAGCTGCATAATAGTAATTAACAGACTCATTTTAATCTCAATTTGTCTGAGTCATGCAAGTTGTCCATGCATCACGCTTGGTAAAGGAAAAGGATATGTTACATTACATCTACGTACAGACAGTGTGGTAGATGGATAGGAATAGAAGGGTTGCTAGTAAGGGGAATATTATATACTGGTATTATCAGGCATTTCAACATACCGGTAGATACGACGGAAAAGGGATTATTCCAAAATTAATTTTGATATTTACATTACATGCTTTAAACAAATGATAAAAACAGGTAGTTTTAATAAAAATGGATATTGCTATAGAAGACCTTGATTTTTGATGGGTTTTTTTTAGAGAAAAACCTGTGTAGGGTACTAGTCATAGGTAATCATGCTGTAGGTCAGTTATCTTAATCAGAAAAATGTAAACAAACAAATAAACAACAAACAACAAACATTTGTAAACAAATTGTAAGAAATAAAATTCACTGAAGCCACATGATCTATTGCTCAAGCCAGTAGTCCAGAGAACTGACTCAATATTATCATAAATCTTTCTTTGGTGATAAGTTTTCACTCTGTATTTATTTACTTTCTTGTGGCATTTTAATTTTTTTGCTGATTGAATATCATGTGTAAGTTTGAAACTGAATTTTTTATTTTCTATCATTGCCATAACTCAAGATTTCCCTAATTAAATAGAAAGACAAATTTATTTTGATAATATTGTTAAAACTTGGCTTTGCATTCTTTCACTTCTATTCGATAATTGCATGTTAAGCAAATGCAAGTAGATTTACTGGTGATAAATTATCTACACATACAAATACATCTACCTGCACCCTGTAACTCTGTTAGCAATAAGTGTACATAAATTTGATTAAAAAGAAGACACTACCAGTGAGATAAACCAACAAACAATTCTCACACTCCATAGCGCTGGCTGCAAGTAGCCTTTTACACCAAGTGTGTGTTGTATCTCTGCATATATTATCCAAGGTGTTGATTATACAGCAACAGTAATACAATGAGAACTGTGATGATCGAGCAGTTGGATGCTTGGGGATATGCATCGTATTCATATGCAGCCGCAGCAGGGTTCCGTACAGTACATGTAGAACTGTCTGAAATGGGTGCAGACTGCAGAGGAATAGTGAAATGTGTTACAGTCTTACATAAAGTATGCTCCATAATACAATGTGTAAGACGGAAAATGCAGAGACCGTCATTTGATATGTATTACAAATTACAATCACTAGGACAAAATTGCTAGCTCACTGGCTGTACACCAAGTTGCATAGTCATTAAAAATATAGTGTGATACTAGAAAAGAAGAAGAAAAAAAATACTGTGGTTATCGAGCAGTATTTGTATTTGATTATTTATTAATTGATATTCACAGCAATATTTTTTGTCGGGGATATATTCCCTAGAATCACATTAAATCTGATATTTATGCATTACTTTATTGTTATCACATTTTTGTCTTGTTTTCAACTGCTCAAATCATCATTGAATTTTGATCATTTTTTGCTTGTGCGAATACTGAATGCACATGTACTGGATATGCCATGTACTGCTGTAAGCACTACCACAACCACAATCACTTTCATAATCACCACCACCACCACCACCACTTCCACCATCATTACCATCATCATTACCATCATTACCATCACCACCATCACCACCACAACCACTTTAAAAACATCACCACCACCAAAGCTCTTTCTGTTGCTCTTCTTAGTTATACAAATTAGACTACCAATACTACTACTTCACACACTACATATAATTGTAGAAGTATTTGATACTTGTGACTCCTGCTACCATCACATCTCATTTCTTCCAAAATCCACATTAAATATATCTTTTATATCTGACCATTCTACACTCCACTTTCTATCCCTCTGCAGGTACCAGCCATCTAGTCTGTCTAGCCTAGGTGCCATCAAGCCACCATGAACCGGGGTGATGGGGGAAGCTACCCGAGCTACTCACAGGGTTCCTTACGCCATCAGCACCACCACCACCACCATGGCAGTAACCACAGAGAGCCGGAGATAGTGTACAAGGTCGGGATCTACGGCTGGAGGAAGCGGTGTCTCTACCTGCTGGTCCTGGTCCTGATGGCTGTCATCACGGTCAACCTGGCCCTCACGGTCTGGATACTAAGGGTCCTAGACTTCTCACTCGTAAGCTGCCTGCCAGTAGACCGTTTTTATACTTACATATTCAAATTTATGGATGTTTCTTTCCAGGGGACCTAGGGACGAGTTATTTCACGAACCTGTTATTAATGAATGGACTGCAATACTTGGAATCCAGTCTGCAAACAGTACTTGTTGATATGTCAGGCAAGCCTCTGACAAGCATTGTTGATTGTCATGTGATAACTATTGAGCCAGTAGGATACACAAATACCCTATTTTATGTATTAGAATAATCAATCTTTCAAAAAATGACCCTGTAAAAGATCTATACTTATGCAGTAATGAATACATGTAGGTTCTTTTATCAGGGTGGCATAAATGTATGTACTACGTGAGAGGTTGAAAAACCTGGAGATCTTCAGGAGAGGATGTCCACAAAAAAGAACCAACAAAATTATGCTTCACCTTCAAAATTATAGTATTTTCACATTATTTTTCACAGCAAGCAGCAAAGAAAAATAAGATCTTGTTTCATGAATATTTTGATACATCATCTATGTGATCCGAAATTATTCTAGATCAAGAGAGAAAGATTTCAAGATTTCACTTTACAAAAGGAAAGAAAACTAGGATACCATTTTTATGAATAATCTAGTAGATTATCTCGCTGATCAGCAATTCCACATCATGCGCATTTTGAGTGCAAATTAGCGAGGCAGTCATAGATTTTTCCTCGATAAATGATGGGTGCAAGAGGAGCTATGACAGTTCGGATGAAATTGAATCTTAGAGAGGATCTTAGAGAGGATCTTAGAGAGGATCGTAGAACCAGGGGCGATTCATCACCATGACTGTCAGCTTAGGGAGTTTTGTTTGTGTGATGGGGGGAGAGAACAAATTTCCTGTTCAATCCCCCTTCTATACTTCCTCCTGCTCCTGTATGCTTCTTCCATAAACATGTTGTTATCTCCCTCTCCTTTCCTCTTTCCTTTCCTCATTCTCCTTTCCTCTTCCTTCTTCTCTGTCCTTCTCTGTCACTGTCCCTTTCTCCCACTCTCTCTCTCTCTTTCTCTCTCTCTCTCATATTTCTCTTGCTTTAATGCAATATGTTTCCCCCTTTATTTTCATCAGTTCTCTCCCCTCACATCCCATGTCACTGACATCTATCTTGTATGTTTCTCTGTTTTCTGTCTGTCTGTCTGCCTTTCTCTCTTTTTCTCTCCCTCTTTTCCTCTTTCATTTACATTTCTCATATCTATTTTGATCTGCCTGTGGGGATTAGGGGAAGTAGATTGATTTATATTATTTTCTTTGGCTGAAAAGATACCTGACTGCTTAAGAAAAATTATTCATCAGTTTTTATTTTCTGTTTTTGTCCTTTTTGTCCTTCTTTTTTATTCTTTATTAGAGATAAAAAACAGAATATTTAGTCCATTTCAAAGATTAAGATTAAATCTGGAACATTATGAGTAAACAGTTGTTTTCAAGGAAGATGCAACCAAAGTGTGTTATACCATGGCATCAAAGATTTCTCTAAACTTTGCCTTGTTTCATTACAATCACATGATTTTTATAAATAAGTTTGCAAAAACCATTTGTACAGAAACAATAATTTGCAAAAGAAGATTTGATTTGTTTTTCAACATATTTTGTTTTATCTTTCTGTATTGAACAGATTGGCATGGGTAAATTCAAGATAGCTAAAGATGGTATTCGTCTAGAAGGTACTGTAGAATTCCTCAAGGCTTTTTATACTGCACAAATTACATCTTTTAAGGTAAGTGGCTCATCCTCGTAATTATTTCTTAATTTATTATACAATGCCTGTCGGCTGTGATGATACAGAATGTTTGGATAAAAGCATTTAAAAAAAGAATTGTTTCAGTCAATTTCTGTAACTGTGTTGCTGTTTCTGTGTTGTGCTTTTAGAAGCATTGGACATGCTACTATCATTCTGTATTTTTAATTTTTCTTAACACTTTTGTGACTGTCATATTGTGAGAACTTTAATGAAGGAAATTGTGATTGTTAGATTGGGTTTCAGTTAATGAGACTTTGCAGATGATATTCATGTAATTTACATTAATTCATGCAGTATAAATAACATTTTACATTTAATCTTTTTCTTTTTGTTCCTTCAATCTTTCTCTCTACAATGATATATCCCCCTCTCCTTTCCATATCTTTTTGTTATCCCTCTCTCTCCCTTTTTCACCTTGTATATTTCTGTCTCTCTTTCAATGCCTCTTTTCTCTCTCCTATCCTCCTCTTTATCTCTTATCATTATCTTTCTTGGGTATGCTCTTTTCTTTCTCCTTGTTTTCATCTATCACTCATCCCCCCCCTTCTCTCTCTCTCTCTCTCTCTTTACTCCTATTTTCTTTTTCCTCTCTGTTTTTACTTCTTTTTTGTTGTTGCCAAATCCAGAATAAACCGTTGGTCTTCCAGTCAGGGCACAATGTGAGTATCAATGCTCGGAATGGACTTACAAATGTAACAGGCAGATTTGTAGTAGGTGAGTTTAATCAAGTTCCCTCCCATTTGCTCTGTGCTAAAAAAAAAATATCAGAAATTGCTGTTTTCCCTTTAATAAAATTGTTGATCATACATTGAAGAGGATCTCGCAAGATACATCACTGTGTTGCCGATTTGTGTTTCACTGATGACAACTTTAAAAATGTTTAACTCTCTTTTTTTTAAATCGGATTTTGCTCAAACTTCCACGACCTGTTCCTCTTATTTTTCTGCTTTTATAAAAACTAACTTAATATCAGGGGGACCCCCCCAACTAACAATTGGACGTTTTCTGAACGTTCTAAAAACGTTCCAAGTTGGTTTTTGGACGTTTTGTGAAAACGTTTTTTGGACGTCAAAATGTGGTAGGTTTTCGACGTATTTAAAACGTTTTATTAGACGTTTTAAAAACGTTTTTTAAACGTTAAAAGAACCAAAAAAAACCCTTTAAAAACCTTTCAGACATTCGAAAAGTCCAAAAACCTTTTGAAGACGTTCTAAATATATTGTGGACGTTGTTAAAAACGTTTGGAACGTTCTTAAAACGTTTTTAAAACGTTAAAATGCACTACAAACGTTTTAAGAACGTCTAGAAAACCTTTTAAAACACGTCTGGAACGTTTATAAAACGTTTTCTAAACGTCCAAATGGTCTACAAACGTTTTAAGAACGTTTAAAAAACCTTTTAAAACACGTCTAAAACGTTCATAAAACGTTTTCTAAACGTCCAAATGGTCTACAAACGTTTTAAGAACGTTTAAAAAACCTTTTAAAACACGTCTAAAACGTTCATAAAACATTTTCTAAACGTCCAAATGGTCTACAAACGTTTTAAGAACGTTTAAAAAACCTTTTAAAACGTCTAAAACGTTCATAAAACGTTTTAGGAGATTGTTCAGAAAACCTTTATAGAATGTCTGAAAATGTCTCGGGCGTTGAAAGAATGCGCAACAAACATTTAAGAACGTCCTGCAAAAGTGTTAAGAATGTTCAACAAATACAAATGGTATATGAAATAAATACTGGGTCACACATTTGATCGATTTCAGGATTTTATTATCAAACATAAATAAATGTTCAAAGACTTGGTAATAATAGTACATGTATTTCAAGGTTACTTATAAAAAGATACAATGTTCTCTGTAGGTTTCCGTGGTGATAAAGTATTCACAACTGAAAGTTTTCATAACACCATGTGGTATACGAACATCCAATAGACGTCTATTTCAGGCTGGTGCAGGGAAAAAATTAATATTTATTTTTCGGGGGCTACTTTTCAAGCTTGCCTGCATAAAAATAACACTCTAAAAGTTGTTTTGCATTGAACTC
This sequence comes from Strongylocentrotus droebachiensis, assembly GCA_035222895.1. Classification (NCBI taxonomy): domain Eukaryota; kingdom Metazoa; phylum Echinodermata; class Echinoidea; order Camarodonta; family Strongylocentrotidae; genus Strongylocentrotus; species Strongylocentrotus droebachiensis. The sequence continues at coordinate 343,124 of JAVYIG010000184.1, read as the reverse complement.
TATGCAAATTTACGGGGGCTCTTTTCTGATTTTCGAGGGCTCTTTTGGGCATTTCGGGGGCAAATTCGCCCTGAGCCCCCGTGTATTTTTTTCACTGGGCTGGTGATAGACAAGTGATATCACAAGGAGAAAATCTAGAGAAATACGGTTGAAAAATTGGCGTAAAATAGACTGAAATAAGATTATAAACAGCCAACAGAAATTTGGTTGAGATGGTCCATTTGAAACCACAGATACAATGGTTATTTACAAGAAAAAAATGTACAAGATGACGATATGTCATTATAGTAAGTGGCAAGTATGAATACTCAATATTACCAATCTATTAATAAAAAAGGCAAGTCTATGAATATATCTAGTGTAACAAAATTGGCAGCACACATATTGCATTTTTGGTTACAGCATACTCAACAAAAGTAACTTGAGTGATTTATAGAACCCGTAATTTCTTTGATTCCTGAAAAGATGTTGTTAATTCGTACCGAAAACATGTACCAACTAAATGACAAAAAAAAACTTGGCATAATTGGTGTGATTGACCTCTGGTAAAACCTTAACGAGAACTGTATAGTATTACCATTTACTATATTGTCCTTTTGATCCCCAACAGATTTTGTAGTCAGGTCCAGATTTGTGCTATAAACAAGTTTTATCAGAAGCCAGCATTAGAACTTTCATCTTCCATGAAATACAAAATCCATCATATAACATAGTAACAATCAACACATAATTATTTACATTAATGAGATACAATTTGAAGATATGTCATATAACTGGCAAGTATGAAAACTTAAATTTACCAATCTATACATAGGAAAGGCAAGACTATAAATATATCTAGTGTCATGAATTTGGCAGCACACGCATAGCATTTTTGGTTACAGCATACTCAACAAAAGTAACTCAAGTGATTTACGGGACCCGTAATTTCCTCTTTGATTCCTGAAATATGTTGTTAATTTGTACTGAAAACATGTACCAACTAAATGACAAAGAAAACTTGGCATAATTGGTGTGATTGACCTCCGGTAAAACCTTAACGAGAACTGTATAGTTTTACCATTTACTATATTGTCCTTTTGATCCCCAACAGATTTTGTAGTCAGGTCCAGATTTGTGCTATAGAGTTTTATCAGAAGCCAGCATTAGAACTTTCATCTTCCATGAAAAACAAAATCCATCATAATCAACACATAGTTATTTACATTAATGAGATACAAGTTGAAAATATGTCATATAACTGGCAAGTATGAAAACTCAAATTTACCGGGCTATTTAGAGAAAAGGCAAGACTATAAATATATCTAGTGTTAAGAATTTGGCAGCACATATGTAGCATTTTTGGTTACAGCACACTCAACAAAAGTAACTTGAGTGATTTATAGAACCTGTAATTTCCTCTTTGATTCCTGAAAGATGTTGTTAATTCATACTGAAAACATGTAATAGGGGAAAAAAATAAATATATATAAAAAAAAAAAAAAAAAAAAAAAAAAAAACATTCCGTAATGGTCGTTAATTTCCGTACCAATTACGGGAAATCCGTACTAGTTGGCAGCTCTGCATAGCGAATCGAGAACAGATGTCATCAGCGTTTATCCTTAATTTTCCATGACACCCTCCTCCTCGTCTTCAGTGGCATCTGCAACAGCAGCAACATCTTCGGCAACATCTTCGGCAGCGACAGCTGGAACTCTAGCCCCATCGGTATCAGGTTTCTGCAAATCAGAGCAAACAACCTTTATTTATAAATTAAATGTTCGTTTCAACTAAACCATAAAAAAACTAGATGGAATTCGACTGCGCGCAGTCGAAAATGATGCCTCCGTCATAGAGCAATTTTACAAACCAAAACAGAAGAAATTTTTCAAATTCAAGTTCAATTGTAATCCATTAACAGGTTCTCAGAATATCGTGATTACAAACAATTTCTCATATACATATATGACCCTTTGAACTTTGACCTCATGATCCTAATATCTACTCAGCTCATTGGCTCTGCAAGATATCCAGAGTTAAATAGTAATCCATCTGTCAGTTCAATGAGAATGCGTTCACAAGCTATTTTTGCATACATAATGAGCCCATGACCTTGGACCTTATGAACCAAGAATCTACACAGTTCATTGGCTCTGCAAGATACATAAATGATCTAAGTTTGGCAGGAATCCATCAATCTGTTCTAATGATAATACGATCATAAGCTATTTTTGCATACATAATGTGACCTTTGACCTTGACCTCATGATCCCAAAATCAATTCAGTTCATCAGCTCGGCAAGTAACATACATAACCTAAGTTTGGCAGGAATCCATCAATCGGTTCTTGAGATAACGCGATCACAAGCTGTTTTTGCATACATAATGGGCGCTGTGACCTTTGACCTCGTTACCCAAAATCTAATAAGTTCATCGGCTCTGCAAGTAACATACATGACCTAAGTTTGGCAGGAATCCATCAATCGGTTCTTGAGATAACGCGATCCACAAGCTGTTTTTGCATACATAATGAGCCCTGTGACCTTTGACCTTTGACCTCGTGACCCCAAAATCTAATCAGTTCATTGGCTCTGCAAGATACATACATGACCAAAGTTTGGCAGGAATCCATCTATTGGTTCTTCAGATAACGCGATCACGAGCCGTTTTGCATACATAATGAGCCCTGTGACCTTTGACCTTTGACCTCGTGACCCCAAAATCTAATCAGTTCATCGACTCTACAAGATACATACATGACCAAAGTTTGGCAGGAATCCATCAATCGGTTCTTCAGATAACGCGATCACGAGCTGTTTTTGCATACATAATGAGCCCTGTGACCTTTGACCTTTGACCTCGTGACCCCAAAATCTAATCAGTTCATTGACTTTGCTAGATACATATATGACCAAAGTTTGGTAGGAATCCATCGATCCGTTCTTCAGATAACGTGATCACGAGAACGGGACGTACATACAGACGTACGGACGGACGGACGGACAACCCGAAAACATAATGCCTCCGGCTACTTCGTAACGGAGGCATAACTAGGGGGTATGATGATCCCCCTTCCTAAAAACAGCGCCTATACAAGCTCATTTGGTGACAAACTGGCATAATGTAAATTATGAACCAAAATTATATCTGAAGAGGCTGCACATAAGTAAATATTATTGCCTGTCCACAAAATATTAAGTCTCGAGACCAATGCCTAAAAACTGACGTCTGGATAAGCTAGGGTGGCAGTGAGGTGAATCCGGCCACCCCTATCAACAAGGGCAAAACTGGACTAATGATGTGCTTCATGTACAATATTGTTTTACAGATATTGGGTCTATCCCTTTAAAAGGGAACATACACGTAACACCAGAATTTTCACTCATTCAATCAAAAGATAACTTTGAAATACACATTTTTTTAATGTCCAAACAAAAATTGGTCAAAAAAGGCTGAATGCCCTTTGAAATAGTAAATTGATCTGATATTCTCTTGCAACATATTTTTGTATTTTCATAGAAATCCACATAATATAAAGAGAAAAAAATAAAAAATAAAAAATAAAAACACAAACAAAAGTAAAAGGAATTTACCTTCCATTTTTTTCCTCCTGGAAGAAATGGGGTTCGCTTGAGAAAGTCCCCTACGACTTCTTCAATCTCCATCTCTTTGGCGCCCTGGTCGGTCTTCATGCAGGCTCCTGAAAGACGTAAGTGCAGACGCCATGGATCATTATATTAAAATTATTTTTGATGACACATTAAAATAAGACGATACAGATTACACACCTTAAATGACAAATGGGTCATTCCATGGCAATTCGGACAATCAATATCATTACACTCTTCTCAAATGTATTAGGGGAAAATGGTATGTCGGTTCCCATGTTATGGCCCACCCCTTTTTTTTTTGTTGCAAAAATTGGCATTTTTGTATGAAGAAATACATGGATACACATCTGCACACTCTCACATAAGTAATTCCTTGTTCAGATGGGCATAAAACATAACTACTCCTTAGAGGCCAAATTCAACAGCTACCTTACAAGCAGAAAACAATGCTATTATGCGACTTCAAAGGCAGCAAGGTTGCTAGAGACCATCAATGTCCAATTGATCACCAATCATTGTAACTCATCGGGTGAATCCAGAAACATATAAAATAAAATTGAAATTGGCTAATCATATACTAATTGATTACTTACTGACAATGACGGGAAAAAATCTTGTTGACTTCAGACCACGCTTCCCCTTCCTCCCATTCACGTTGAAATCAGACCAAAGATTATTTGACCCCAGCTTTTTCATGATACGCCGAATTGTTTGGGCAATATTGCCCCCGCCGACTAGACTCAGGTAGTTGATCTGAAATTAAAAGTACCATTATCAATTACAATGCCGTAGATTCTCACATAAATATAGGAGCCAACCGTCTCATTTCCATACATTATTATGAATGTTTCTCCGCTAAAACCTTCACCCTGATGCGGTAAATATTAATTTATCATTTGCAAAATTCACAGGCTTTCACTTTTTTTTTTAAACATGGCTATAAAGTAATCAAGGCATGTATAAATCAGAAACTCAGGATATTTCAGGTTTAGATAATTAAACCTGTACAAAAAGGAAAAACAAAGTCATTTGAATGGATGATCAAATAATGCCAAATTAGTATGCAAGTATTTTTAAACTTACCATTCTCTTCTTAAAATCAGACTCTACGAGTCTCATTTCGAGCAAGTCGAATTCACTCCCTGTCTTGAGCGGTTCCGCAAAGGGCTCCTGCAGGTCGGCAGGACCTGCCCGTAAACTCACTGATGATTTGGCAACCAGGTTTGCCAGCGTCTCCACTATCTGGGCCTGGACATCTTCCAGCTTCTGAAGTTTTTGAAGTACCTGCTGTTGAAAATTGTCTAGGAAAACAAAAGGAGTAAAAAAAATACATTAACAAATTAGGTCATTTTGGTAGCTAAGAAGAGTATGTAATTTTAGTGTGACTGATATGTACGACAGCTTTTCAACTATCGCATTTCAGGAATACATCACCAAGCTGCAATGACAATACTTGTACAAAGCATCAGACAATGCAACACATACAGAAAGAATCTGAAAGCAATTTTGCAGAAAAATATACCCCTGCTTTTTTGATAAAAATAAATCAAAATTAAACACATCAAAAGAAAGTTTCCCCCTAAAGAACCCCATCAAATCTTCCAGTATAACAAATTATTCAAGTTGAAACCAAGCATTGGATATAGCTAGGGTTGTTAGGAAGCAGATTCTCGAAAATTAGTGACATCCGTGACTTAACGGTTGAATGAGCACAACATGAACAAAAAATTACGTTTTTTTTCTTGATTTTTCCACTGGAAGATTTGATGGGGCTCTTTAGGGGGGAACTTACTTTTGATGTTGTATTTATATTGACAACCTCTCTCTCTTATATCAGTGTAGCATCTTGGTAAAAAATAGTAAATTTTGTTTGTAGTTTAAATGCTGTACTCCAAAATCTAATCAATTGACCTCCTATGAAACATACTATTAAGTTCTTGAGAAGAGATATTTTGTTTGTGAAATTCTCTACGTAAATACTTACTGTCCAAGGTTCTAGCTTTTGGTGTCGGCGGCTGGCTTTGGCGAGAAGTCGAAGGAGAGGGGAATGTGGTTGTAGATGGAGATGATCCCCTCTGGATTGGGCCCGTCGGGCTTGAGGGGACAAATCTGGCCATCGTGGATGTTGTTGACAATTTGGGGAGAGGAAGTTCCTTAGTCTTCGACTTATCTGCCTTTCTCGGGCTTCTGCGAAGTGGCTCAGGGTCACACTCCATATCTGGAAAAACATCACAGACATTAGAAAAATATCAAGCAAGAAAAGAATTTTTGAAAAATGTTCAAGCTTTATGAATTCATTTTGAGTTCAACATGTTAATTTTCAATTTTGATGAATTGGTACATTATGCCCCCCCTCCCTCCCCCAGGTGCTATTAGGGTTAAAACATCATCTAGCATCCTTCTAGCATATAAATTCAATTGCAGCGCAGCACTCGACAACAAAGGCAGTGGTCTACTGTACTCATACAAGTAGCGTATGTTGACGCACACCTAGAGATTGACAATGTCCAGGCCAAAAATGCTAACAAAATTCTTTATGCTGGTGATTCGTTGTGTATATCAGCAGGGGTGGTATTCAGAAAACTCTCTTAACCCTAATAGCACCGGGGTATTTCAGACCTTGCTACCACCTTTGTTTTTGTTGTTTTTTTTTCGCAAAATTTATCATAGAACTATTTTGAAGCATAATTGTGCTATAATAAATTAATTTCAGCCAAAGAAAGTGAAAATAATCATATCTTTATGAATAAGGTGAGAAAACTCAATTTGCATTGAGTTTGTACACAAAATCACGTTTTTGAGCCATTTTCGTTTGGACGAGCGTGTATAAAAGGCCGTGCAGCGTCATAACGGTATTCCTGATTTTCGCGAAAATGGTGTCAAAAGATGCGCAAGACTTGAAAGTAAAAAAATTGCGCGGCGGAATGGTCGCGAACAATCTCGAGGGGGGGGGGGGGCCATTATGGCCCCCCCCCCCCAGGTGCTATTAGGGTTAAGTTAGCACTTAAAGTGGTACTCCAGGCTGAAATTGGGATGTTATGTAAAGTAGAGTAAAATTTAACAAGAACAACACTAAAAATTTCATCAAAATTGGATGAAAAATAACAAAGTTATGATTTGTTAGAGTTTTGAATCATTTCGGTTAAACAGTTCTTGGCATAGTCTCATGAATATTCAATAAGCAAGCTGATGATGTCACGTCTCCCCTATTTCTTTTGTATTTTATTATATGAATTCCTATTCATTTCATTTTTTCACAAATTGTGTATATAATATCTATCCCTTATATTGAATAAGTACAAAGCAATTATGATCCTAAACATTCCACAAAGAGTAATTCCTGTTTTTATGTTCTTGGAAATAGAATTAGGGGAGACATGACATCATCAGCTTGCTCATTGAATATTCATGAGAATATGCATAGAACTGTTTTACCAAAATAATGTAAAACTTTGAAATGTCGTAACTTTCTTACTTTTCATCTGATTTTGATGGAATTTTCAGTGTTTTGCTTGTTTATAATTACCCTGTTTATTCAAATAAATTTAATTGCAGCCTGGAGTACTACTTGAAGTCCTCTATTTAATGTACCTCTAATTAACCTCTCAAAACTCACTTAGAGGTACATTAAGTCCCGCGCATCCTCTTAAAACTCCTCCTCCTTTTCGTTAATGTTATCCAATCAAAATTGATGTTACAAAGAAAAAGTCACTTTAATACGCGCTCCATAGCTGTAACGAAATTTCACCGACGCGATCAGGCTCATGTGCTGCGATAATTTGACTTTCTTCATTGCTTTCACCCTAAAATGCAGCATAACTGGTTGAAATTGAAGGAACATTTGTCTAATTTAGAATATGCATACCCATTTTAATTACAAGACAGAATAAAGATGTTAAAAACCAAAATAAAGTGAGCAGTGTCAATACAAAATTGGTAAATTATGAGATCCCTCAAGCAGTTTTATCTTTTGTAACTCAATTAAGTGCCAAGTGATTTTCAGAACACCGATTTGCTAATTAACCCCTAATTGTGCTTTCAGAATACCTCCCCAGACCTTCAGCAGGGATATGACCATAAATAGCTGCAAAGGGCTTTTTTGTGTTAAAATAACTTACCGGCATCACTGTCCGATTCACTAAGCAATCTCAATGGCGCATGCCTCTTCCTATTGCCGTTACCCTCATCTGTGTCCAGATTGGAAGTGTCTTCTGCCTTCCTGGCAATTGCTCGGGCTGTCTCGTAGTTACCTGTATGTAAACATAAAATACATTTTGTTAAACCAGGCTCGCATCATCTTCTGCACTAACATTTTTTTTAAAAGGGGGGGGGGGGGGAGGGAGGACCAAAATGATAGAAACATGCATGCGAAACAGGCAATTCAATCATATTAAGCTACGGTATTAACAATTGGAACGGATCATTTGGTTGCTATGGCAGGGAGCCAGTGAAAACCAATTTGTTTAGTGAAATTATGGCTATGCAAACAAAACTTTACTTTATTCCTTGCTCATTTTTCCTCAGTGAGGCATCATATGAAATGGCAGAAAATGAGCTTTTTAGAAATGTGATTTTCTCTTTGAAATGCAGATACCGCCCGCCAAATGACTTTTTGATATTCCTCCTTCAAAGTGTTTTACTTACTCATGTGTAACATATAATGCAGGTTCCGAGATGGCTCAAATGAAAGAGGAGGATCTAAGCTTTCCAGACACGTGTCAGTTATTAATAACTGTGATTGAGATATAATAAAACATTGATAATTCTCAGTTTCGTCTAATCTGGGACACCCTTAAATACATGTATCTTACTAGTCACTTTCAGCAACCGAACTTTGTGCCTCCCCCAAGTCTTCTTGTCAGGAATTGCATGCCGCTTTGCTTTTATGGTTTGCTGGTGGCCTGGCCAGTAGCTGAACTGCTCCTAGATTTAAAAAATAAAAAGATCTTTTCTTGTTAGAATAGCTATTAAAAACAAATCTAAAATTATTGACCAACTGTTTACTAACAAATACAAATTTTATGCATATTTTGAAGAAAAAAAGAAGAAACAAAAACCAAGGTTAGGTTGCTCTTGACAACAGATAGTCTTGTCTCAGGCTTGTCCGCAACATACACGTAGCAAATATTTTTTTCCCCGGCCGATGAACAGTTTTTGATATTACATTTTCAAAGTCATGGATACCCATACATGTAGATTCATAAATAATTTTGCTTAAAATGAATCATTTGTGAATGCATAGGTCAAAGCTTATTTTGAACATGTATTTTCAATCATACGCCCAATAGTCTTTGTTTGAGAGTTCTGGTTGTCCGAGACGCAATGTGCATGTATAGAGCTTAATAAGCATTATTTATGTTATTTAACAATATTCAATGTATAACATTTTCAATTACAGTCCACACATACATTTAGTGCTGTAGATTTAATCAGTGCTTCATTATGACCTCTGCCATGAATGAAACAAAATTGAAAGTAGACTTACCCCTCCTTCCTTTAGAATCCATGATGCGGACACCAATGCGACTGCATCATCATCTTCTTTAAAAGCCACAACTGCATATCCATCCATCTGTTGAGATAATAACAAATTATGATTAAGCAATATTTCTTAATACTTCTTGGTACAGAAAAGTGCCTGCATTGCCTCCTTGTACAAATACACCTGTCAATTTACTTGGTTATACATGTACATGTATGCTTAACATCTTTGATGCAAGAAAGGTATCAGAGCAAAGGTGAAGAGTATAGATTGCCCACATACATATTCAAATTTAAATACATGTATGGCCCATCTCAAATAGGATTAACTTTTTTTCGCTACGCACTTTAGTACCTCAGATATTTGCATTGCGGTACATGGCTGAATATGGAGGAACACGATAGCCAAAATAACCAACCTACACCCATGTACATGTACATGTAAGGTACATGTACAACACACATGTACATGTAGTCATCTCCACTAAGTTTAACTCTAATCAGTCAAATGATTGCACAAAGCAAAAAGCCCCAACATTTCTTTATAAGCTACAATATGAACGAGTATAAAATCGACCCTGTAGAAAGTCAAACACATTTTCTTTGTACCGCAAATATCAACTTCGCGAAGTTAACTGTATATTTTCTCATGTTCTTAATGTTGATTTAATCAGCAATGCAACAATGCCATGAAGATGAACGTATTTCTATCAACTTCGAACTTCAGTGCTTTCTTCTTCAGAGACTGGTGTGGGACCATCCTCATGCTGGCATTGCGTTTGCTAACTTTATGTACACCAATTATTTTAGAATCACAAGGTGAAGAGAAGGCATTTTCACTGTTGGTGTAGACTCTACAAAGGAGAAGTTTGTCATCATCTTCGCTGATTTCATTTGTTTCCTCTTCTACCTCACAACATGAAGATTCACTAAGAACGTAGCAATTATCAGGTTTCTTTGTAGACACAACAGAAGCCTTTGGTGTTGGTGCACTTCGAAATTGTTCGACCTCACACAGTCTCTTGATTATTTGGACAATAGGTCGTTTGCCGGATCTCACTAGTTTTTTCATATACTGGAGGTAATTCTCGAAAGGGAATGCAGCGCACGAGTTCAAGTTGCCAAATAGACGCGCTTCATCTGCCAAGTGGACCATACTGTGGACATTGTACACAAGGAACTCCTGACCGTACAACGCACATCCCTGGTCATTGAAGTACACCAAAAGTTCTTCAGCAAATGCATGATATTCTGCAGTGAGCCTACTGTTCACCAGAATACATGTAGCCACACTCAGCGCCATGAAGAGGTTGTATTGGACAGGTGGCAATACTCCTTTAAGGCAATCTTTCCCAGTGTACAGGAGAAACTGTCGTAGCTCTGTTGCCTTCCATCGATCTATCTCGGAGAGATGACGAGGCTTTCTTTGGAAGTCACTAGTTATGGAGCCCCTTAGCCCCAGAAGTTTCTCGCTAATAATTTGCACATTAACAGCGCCCAATTTGAAATTGAGCAGTCTTCCCTTCCCTCGCATCCAAATAAGAATCAATTTCTTCATAACGCCCAGGCATGATTGGTGCATGAAGTCTATTGGGAAGCACTGTACCATATCGATTGGCAACTGGCAGAATGGCGTATCAGCATTGTGGTGCTCTGGAGATTGTTTGGCCCGAAACGAATCATCTGTTCTTTTCTCCAAATTACTTGTCTCGGGGTACGTCATTCTTCCCTTCCATTCTCCTCTCTGTTTACACTTATCACATCCGTGGTATCCTGAATACAACTTCGTACCCTTCACCATGGCTTTTGCAGGAGCATCACAGACAATGCATTTAAGGTGAACTTGGATTGCTTTCTCATCCACAAGGAGACCGTCTGTCATTACGTTGCCCAAGTCCCTGATTGTGTCCTGAAGAAAATTAAGGTTCGAAGGTTTCGAAGGGCCATACGTCAATGCCACTGGAAAGACGTGCACAGGTGAAGCATTTGTGATTGAACAAAGTATCGGCCATAAGCTTTTTGACGTGTCCTTATGAAGTGGAATTCCGTCAATATTCAGAGCAAGATGGATAGAGTCAGCATCGTCAATGTTCGCTTTGCAGGTCTCGTACGCTTTCAACAGTTGTTCATGAACTCCCAGGTACACATATTCCATTCCAGATGCAATGTCAGTCTCAACAGTTTTAGGAGTTTGGAGCAGTGTACGAGCTGTGGCTGGTAAATCTGGGTGTCCATGCCTTTTCAAGATTTTTAGAAGACCATCAACTGCATTGTGTTTAACTTGGTAGTCATTCGCCCATTTTGCCAACTCATTTTGTACACCGATGTGCAACTCCTCACCTGAGTGAGCTGAATCATGTTCGTTCTCTGAATCAAAAGATAAAAGCGGATCTACATTATCAGAGTCAGAAGACAATGGGGTATCGGCGTTACCATCTGCCAAACTATCACTTGAATCATCATCACCAACGGGAATGGGATTGTCAAGTTCAATCTCCCTATCTGGCTCAAATCGAAGATCTTCGGCTCCATCTTCTTCTACGAGAGCTTCTATGTCACTCTCACTACTGCTAGTTACAACATCGCGTCTATTTTTTCTCAATGCACGATGAGCCCTCATCCATCTTTTGTTGTAATCGTTCTTTCCTGACCATGATGCACACATTTTTGAGATCAATCTGAAAATGAATATAAAAAAGTAACACTAAGAAACAAGACAAATATAGAAAGCATTTCCTATATTCCACCACCACCCTTAAACCAGTAATTTCAGAAATATAGCTACTTTTATTACGGCAAGTCCATCTGGTTCAGACAATTGTTCCCTTCACATTCATTTACATTTTTCAACAACACACTCGCTACAGGATGGGACTGTGATGCCAGCCACACGGACGCGGTCCATGGCACAGGGGATTCGAGTTTAAAATTGGAAACTGCTGCTTTTATCATGATTGCAAACTCTACAAAATCCATCGCAACAAGTTAAAATCTACATATTATTAAAGCGTTAATAATATCTCAATACACGGAAAATATCACCAATATTGTAATTTAGATCCATGACCATGTTGATTAATTTCAGCTGAATGTTCAGACGCATGTCTGTCAAATAATAATAATAATAATGCAATTTATATAACGCACATATCCACTCTCCAGAGTGCTTAAGGCACTTATTGACATCATTACCCGGCCTAGCTAGGCTACCCTGATATTTTTTAAACGAGCTTGACTAGCTAAAGCTAGTCATAGGATAACTCTATGATAATTTTTCAACCATTGGACAATGATATTACGTAGAGTCACAGCGATTAGCCTATCTCGCGCTAAATGAAGGAAGCTGACCAAAAATATGTTGTCCTATTTTTTCACCTTTCCATATTCGACTTACCTTGAAAGTTGCTTCGGAGTTTCTTGAGACTAGTCCAATTCCTTCTGTCTTGAAAAAACCATGATCGGCAAAATATTTCTCCCGAAAAACGTTTCTTTGGCCTCCTTTTTCAGACAGTCGCACGTGGCATGCTTGTTATTATTTACGTCTGGCGCAGTCATTAGGAGATCCGCCCATTTTTTCACGACATCGCATTGATATATGGGGCGCTAAGTGTTGCCTTTTTTTTCCATGCAAAGTCAGCTAATTATGTCACAGAATTCACTCAAAATTATTGTTTTTTAATTTACAAAACATTTACGACGTAATTTTGTTACATAAGAGGATTTTGAGTGAATTCTGCGACATAATTAGGTGACTTTGCAGGGGGGAAAAAAGGCAACACTTACCGCCCCATATATCAACGCGATGTCGTGAAACAATTGGCGTATCTCTGATTAACAGGCATGCCACATGCGACTGTCTGAAAAGGGGAGCCCAAAAAACGTTTTTCAGGAGATTATATTTCGCCGATCGCAGTATTTTCAACACAGAAGGAATTGGACTAGTCTCGAGAAACTCCGAAACAAATTTCAAGGTACATGTACATGTAAGTCGAATATGGAAAGGTAAAAAAATAGGATAACATTTTTGGTCAGCTTCCTTCGTTTAGCGCGAGATAGGCTAATTGCTATGACCCTACGTAATATCAATGTCCAATGGTTGAAAAATTATCATAGCATTAGAGATTTAGACCTACAATGTAACGTACCCTATGACTATTCAAAAGCTGCATGAAGCTACAGGTAGATTCGGAAACAACAATTTTTTTATTTGACAGTTGCCCAGGGGGAATGAATAGGCTTATTATAAACACTCCGGTCACGTTCTGGTCATGTTGTGGTCATGTTGAGAAATTATCGACTGAAATATACCCCAAAAATTCTATAGCATTCAAAGGGTAAAACAAAAAAAAATTCCACTTAAACATTTTTTCTAAAGTCTTTATTTAGTTTTTCTTATTTTGTTTTCTTGTTCAATTTCAATTCAACACGGACATAGGCAGACCACCCCCCCTTTTTTTTGTTCATTTGATAGGGGGCTGGGGCGCAAGCCCCCTCCCCCTATTATTATTTTTTTTATTATTTTTTTTTATTTGATAATTCTATATAACACGGACATAAGCGGACCCTGCAGGGGGGGGGGGGGGGGTCGTGGGGCAAGCCCCCCTCTCCCTTTTTATTTATTTTTTTATTTATTTAATTATTTTTTTATTTGATAATTCTATTAAACATGCCCCGGCTTGCGCCCCAGCCCCCTTTCAAATGAACAAACAAAAAAGGGGGTCTGCCTATCAAATGATAGGCAGACCCCCCTGATTTTGACTCCCGTGGAAATGTGTGGCTGTATTCACGTTTGGAAATGTGAAATTTAGTGGGCAAAATGGCCACGCGCAATCTAATACCAGCGGTGCGGATACGTGTGGGGAGTCCGAAACACATGGCCATCTTCACTGAAGACTTTAAGTCACTCGGTCATAGATCTACTAGACTAACTTACAGTTACATGTACATGTAGACCTTTACCATATCAGAAATAAATTCAAGTTCTTTCAGTGATTTGAAGTAACTCTTTCTGCTACATGACATGTATTAATGTGTTAGGTGAAAGTTGGGTTAATTCACATCATTCTGGATTCAATCATACAACAATCAACAATAACAGTAACGCGTCTGGTACATACGCCTTTTTGTTTGGCATGTATCACATTGCATTCACACTCACAGGTTGGTTAAAAGTAAATTTTTCATGCACGTTATTATCGCTAATGCATGAATGCAGCATGCAGACATGTCACGACACAAGCCGATACTCATTTAAATGTTTTCCCACATTTTACACGTCTCGAATTCACTCAAACAACATTTAAACACCTAACAGATATCAAAATGGTAAAATATCACTTACATTGGTGTTGCAGTCTCACAAATTAGGTAGATAGTTCAGGATTTCTTGATAGCTCTTGCAAAGGCACACACGGTATTCAATGGGAAAATTCTCAATGTAATTTTCACGCACATGGCCGGCTAGCTATAGCGCTGACGTCATCGATCAATCCTTGGCGGCGGCGGCCTGTTGTTGTTGTTGTTGTTTTAGTCTTAAGGGCGTGTTTCATTCAATTATGAATATTTACGCCTCGTTCGTTGCATGTAGCCTATAATCTAGGCGGAGTGCCGAGCTTTTTTCTTTGCTGCTAGACTAACCTTAAGCAGAACGTCTGATACGGCGAGACTACGAACCGTGAGTCGCGAAGCGGCTCACCTCACGGTTCGTAGTCTCGCCGTATCAGACGTTCTGCTTAAGGTTAGTCTAGCAGCAAAGAAAAAATCTCGGCACTCCGCCTAGATTATAGGCTACGTTCGTTGTTGTGTAAAGATGTAAGATTGAAATGATTTGAAATTACCGGTAATAAAATTGAGTATGTAAAATGTATAAAAATATGTTTTGCTTGTGTATTTTTGTTTATGAATTGTGTATACATTTATATGATAAAACAAACAAATCTCGTTTTCATTTCAATTCAAGAAATCGCCTACAGTATTTTAGTGATCTGTTTTCATTTGTTTTTATTTATCCTTAGTAGTTGCACGTAGAAAAAATATGATGCTTAATTCTGGTATTTGTTTAAAAAAAAATCTTAGTTGATTTATTGAATTGGACGTATATAAAACGTTCTGTAAACGTTATGTACAAAACGTTTATTTTGTAACGTCCACAAACGTTTTGTAAACGTCCTATATCAAACGTTCTGTAAACGTCCTATATCAAACGTTCTGTAAACGTCCTATACCAAACGTTTAATTTTGTAACGTCCAAAAAACGTTTTTTAAACGTTCTCAAAAACCTAAACTTTGACGTAAATGAGAAGTCCAAACTTTAATGTTATATAAACGTTTTTAAAACGTTCATTTAGGACGAAGACGTACAGGACCTAAAAAAAACGTTTTGAAAACGTTCTGAAAACGTTCTGTGTTTGCTGGGCCCCCCCCCTTAAATAAACAGTCTGGTACTTTGAAGTGAGTTCCAGCTAATATACATAGATGTCAGTTTCAGGGTATTCCTCTTGCCTTATTTCAGGCTTTGTCACCTCTCTGTTTGGGCTTCATATCGTTTATATGTAGAGCATTATTTTATTTTATTTTATTTTTTGGCTGTCAACTAAATGGTATCCCAGGACACATCAATAATACCAACATTGAGATACCGGTATTTAATACAGTGTATATCAATAATTAAATATTGAGAGGAAGGTTTTTTATCTGACCTTGAACAAAAAACCGCACGCATGCTAATCATATCCGGACCAGTGATAATATCTACCATGATGGTTGGTAAAACCTATGTGTCATTAGAGGGACATGCCCAATGATATAGTTATTGTACTGATAACATATATATATTATTATTATTAAGTATTTAGCGTCACATGTGCCTGGGAGGCGAAAAAAGCGAACTGAATCACTGTAAGCCTTGGGTCTCTCCTACAGGTATAACTGATTGGGGTATGCAGGTGGACCACTACACGGGGCCTCCATTTAACGTCCTCTCCTATATATATACATGTAGTTATATCAGTGATAACATATATATATGTGACCCGCTACGGCAAAACCCGACGCTTCTCGGCAAATCCCATTGTGCTGTACGGCCTGAAAATACAGAATTTTGAACTCAGGGACCAACATAAGATTTTTACATGGCCGGATAGTACAACTTCTCCAGATTATTATGGAAAAAAAATGAACTCCATCGGGAATCTAAAAGTATTTTTATTTATTTTTAGTAATCATGAACGTCTTTTTCTTCAAAGCCAAATTAGTTAAAACAATGAGATCGAAACACCGAAATTTCCCCAAATTATCGCCTGCTATTTTTGATGATAATTTTCCGTTGTTGAGTGGATCCCTAGCGTGTCTGGTACCAAAAGAAAGAGGAAAGCCTGGAAAATCCAAATAAGGCATTAAGGGGGCTGTCTTAAGTTAAACAACCAATGAAAATTGCCATCGGAGATGACATCATTTCTCAAAATCTGTCACTCAGAAGCAAACAAAAGTGCGTTGCCACCCACGTGACCCAAATCCCGGTTTTTCATTCGGCAATCAGTCCCTATGACGTCATGCACACATTGTTTTGGTTTGTTCAGCGATCGTTTTCATTCACGGAATTTCCACGGTTTTTCTTCATTTCTTACGATATTTGAGTGTTTTATCGGAAAATACAGTAATAATTTCGTAATCGGAGGGTCTATAGACCGAGTGATCCTCACGATGTCGGGGAAAAAGAAGGTTTTGGACGACAAAACCGTCGCTACTATGATGAACGAAGCATCGGCGTGTGGCATGGCCATGCCAGGCTTAGCGGATGTCTTGTCGGACTACTTTGCCAGCACGTCAGCTACCGCTGATCAAGGCGAAACTTCTAGCTCAGATTCCGGTAAGTTCTTTATTTTGATTTTGCGCATTAGTAGTGCTGATAATTACCAGTGCATCTCTAACTCTCCAGTTCAAGAAAATGATAACTTATTGTCATACACAAAAATTAGGTCAGCATTAAAAAAAAAAAGTTTAGCCCTGCCCTTGGGGTTTTCTACTAAAGGCTAGCACTAGGGGCCTAACCTAAGTCTACTAATCTAGCTTTATTATAATAAATAAAGACTAATAATAATTACTAGATCTAGATCTATCTAGACTAGTAGTAGTTTGACTTTATAAGTCTATTGCCTGTTTGTTTATTATTGGCTTGCTTGCCGTGGGCATTCAATTCAGAATGTCTCTAAAATTATTAATAACACAGTGAGCCACGTAATTTAATGTCCGAGTTGTCAGACAGTGATTTCGTAAAATAATTTTGTACAGAATGTTGTCTGTTTGAGACATATCTCTGATTAAGAATTGCCAGTGCGTTCAAAAGGCATTTATTTAAGCTTTATTTAAAAGTATTATGATTATTCATGGCATGATCAAGTTTGGTTATACTAGTTCGTAGCTCTGTGCTGTGATAACAATCAAAACCGTTGTGAGCTTATTTTGAATCATTTTGAATCAGTTGTCTTGTCATGCAATTGTCATAGTCTGGAAAACCCTGATTTTCAGTATTCATTGAACCACTCATTCTGCTCTTTATTCTGAACAGAGTCTGATGAAGAAGAGGAAACCCCAGGACCATCGGCTGTCGAGCTTGAGCCGCCTTCGTCGGACGATAGTGACGGCGATTCAGCTGACGAACCAATGGACCTTTCCAGCGACGAGGAGGAAGGTGCAAGACCTGTAGCTGATGAAGTGGAGTGGGAGGCCGCAGCTGCTGCCAACTTGGCCATAGACATAGACTTTGAAATGGAGCCACTTAAAGACCGCATAAACAAGTGCCACTGCACGCTGTTTAATGGGAGGAACTGCATCGAGCGGTTTACCCAAGCCGAGCAAGATTCCATAAGGTATTGAAAGTGTTTTGGAACTATCCCTGGTACAAATAAAGAAAGTACCTGGCAAGTTTCAATATTATAATAAGCGTCTGGGGGCTTATGTCGATTACAACTACAAGTTTTTAAGCCAATCAGTATCGCGCTCTATAATTGACAAAATTCACATTGAAAGATGATACTGTGCTACTGTGTGAGTATGCTAAATGTTTCTTTCCCTTTTTTGCACAAGCTTGCCACAAAATTAACTTGAACTGTGAGCCTACGATCATTAGACACGTAAAGAAAAAGGTATGCAGTTTACTGACATGAGCTTTATTGGAAGTACAACAACAAAAACATAACATGAAAAGAAATGTATTACTTCATTTATCATTAATTTGTATAAATATCTTTTTCTATTAATTCAGATATTCCGCCAAAGAGATGTCGGAGTTCGAAAAAGACCTGTTTCTCCTAGGGATCATCTCATCCTCCCTCAATGATGCCGACATGACGATGGGGAAAAAAACGAAGCCGAAAGTACGGAAACTCACAAGGATGAGAAACTTCAGCTACGGCAACAAAAGGATCTGCCGCTACACTTTTTTTTTTTTGATGGAGATAGGCCCGACAAAATTTACCAACCTCAAAAACTGGTACAACACCCATGGCCTAGTCCCTAGGCGAAAGAAGTCGGGTAAGTAGTTTTAATAATGTTGCTTACATGGAAATGAACTACACTGTTAAACTGATACTGTTTCATAAAAAGTTCCTGAAATTTTTCAAATATGGATATATCCTAAAAAAATTGAAATAAACAAATTTGCTTGTAATGGCTATTTTTTTTTATTACCCGGTACATGAAAAGTTTGATAAATTGACATGTATTTCATGCACTGAATGTGTCATACTAATCTGACACAATACTTACCACACTAAATCTTATTTCTGTTTTATCATTTCTGTTTTCTTTCAGGAGGACGAAGAGGCAGGAAGCTTCTAAAGCTGGAACAAGTCAAGGCCATCATAAAGTTTATTTTGAACTTTGCTGCTGAAAACTGCATTCTCCTGCCAGGGAGGATTGCAGGGGTGAAATCTCCAGACGTGAAGCTGCTGCCAACGTTCATCACTAAGGCTTACGTCTGGAGATTGTACAGAGACTCTGCTCCAGAGCATGGCGTCGTGGCGCAGTCAACGTTCAGGAAGTTGTGGAGCCTCATCCTGCCATATGTTGTTTCATCTAAGCCGGCAACCGATCTCTGCTGGACATGCCAGCAGAACAACAACCTCATAACGAGACAGGTGTGTATGCGCTTAATACTGCTCTTTATATTTTTCAAATGTTTTAATGACTACACCTGAAGGGTGCTCCGGAAAACATAAACTTTCTTTTCAATTGTGACTCCTAGTGATGTATGCCTCTACTAGTCAGCTAGCCTGACCAGGATTATTCTCGAAATGATCTTGCATTTATAGTATTTTTATCCAAACTCTTAAAAAGGCTCTATCTGACGTCCAATCACTTAAATTGCCTTCATTAGTCTTAATTTTTATAAAATAATCTTTACCGAAATTTACGTTGTGAGATTTGTATAAGCAGCCCTTCCTATTGTTGATCGAATACACAGGATTAAGACACTTTCAGCACTTTTCTTGACCTTTGCCAGGACTCAACATTACCTAAATAAAAATCAGGTGTTTGATTGATATTGATTAACAAAGTAAGTACTCATTTATTTATCTATTTCCCCCTATCTTATACAATCTGCAGGTCAACGTTCCTGAGGATGAAAAATCTGAGGCTCTTCGGCGGCAGGAGCAGCATCTTAGCAATGCCCGGAGGGAGCGGGACTCCTACAACGCGGCATGCAAGGCATCAAAGGAAGTCGCCAAAGAACATAACATCACCAGGCTAGGACCTAACGTAGCTAACTCCAAGCCCGTAGTCTTCCATTATAGTTTCGACTTTGCGCAGCAAATACATTTCCCTGCCGACCCCCATCAACCTGGCCCTGTGTACTTCCGGACACCTAGAAAATGCCATATTTTTGGCGTGACTGGAGAGGGGCTTCCCGTCCAGGTCAACTACTTAGCAGATGAGGGAGTTAGTTGTGGTAAAGGGGCGAACGTGGTTGTGAGTTACCTGCACCATTTCTTAGAACACTACGGGATTGGAGAGCAACATGTACACTTGCATGCTGATAATTGTCCAGGACAAAACAAGAACAACATAATGTTGCAGTATCTTTGCTGGCGGGTCTCTAATAACCTTCACAAGTCGGTTCAATTGTCTTTTCTTCCCGTAGGACACACCAAATTTGCCCCTGACTGGTGTTTTGGTCTTTTTAAACGAAGCTACCGAAAGACCCCCGTCTCTTGCCTACAGGACATCGTCGATGTTGTCAATGCATCAACTGTGAAAGGCATCAATGTTCCACAGCTTGTTGGTAATGAGGGTGGGCAAGTGTTTGTGCCGACGTACGACTGGGCCAAACATCTGAGTAAGCACTACAGAAGATTTCCTGGTGTGAAATCCTACTATCACTTCAGATTTTCTGAAGAGAATTGTGGTAGGATTTGGTACAAGGGGCAGTCTGATGGTGCTGAACAGATGGTTGACCTGGCTCGCTCATCGCCTCCCACAACACTTCCATCGATCATCCAACCTGCAGGACTTGATGCCAGTCGCAAAAGGTATCTGTATGAGCAGATCCGAGAGTTTTGTAGGCCCGAGACAAGGGACTTGGTATGTCCAGCACCAGAGTAATCGGTGTCATCAACATAAGGCACAGCTTTTCATAGACATGCATCTGTTGCTATTACTGAAAAATTAGCATCCAATATTTGAACATACTTGTGTTTCCAATCTGTTTGTAAAAATGAAAAAAATGTTAGCTTGTTTTTGGACAGGCAAAATATAGCATGGAAGTGTACAATGGTTTTTATTTGTCAGCTTGAACTATAATCATCTGCATTTCAATAATTGTCATTAGTTCAGTAATTTTAAGATTTTAAGATGCATGTCTGCATCAGTGGTTCTGTAATACTCAATCAGTGCATGCCTTCTTTTTTTTTAGAATGAAAATTTATATCCAATGATTCAGAGAACTATCAAACCACGAAAGCAGTAAATTCAATGTGACACTTTAATGTTAGAAACTTGTTATGAATTCCTGCCATTACATGAAGCAGCTGAAAATGTTCCATAGTATACACTACCTCAATGTGTTCATGATGAACAGTTCATTTTATATTTGATGTGTACTTTTTTTAGGCAGTGATTTCTCATTGCTAATGTTAGAAACTTGTTATGAATTCCTGCCATTACATGAAGCAGCTGAAAATGTCATAGTATACACTACCTCAATGTGTTCATGATGAACAGTTCATTTTATATTTGATGTGTACTTTTTTTAGGCAGTGATTTCTCATTGCTAAAAGAGTGAAACTACCTCAAGTTTTTACCGTCAATAATTTTGCTAAATCTACATATTTTTGTTAATATCTTTATTTCAAATGAAATAACTTGTATATTTTATGTATGAAATTGTCACTATTAGTATCGCTCAAGTGTGTTTCAAATTAATATTCCTTCTCAGAATTTGGATATTGGGACATATAGGAACTATGGTACATTTTACACTGTTGGTAGAGTGTTTTGTAAGATGTCATTTTTTTTTACTTCAAAATTTTCCATAAAATAAGAGGAACATGTTTTCGCATTAGTTCTTACATGTAACAGCTTCTCATAATTATTTTGTGTATTATTAAAGTTAATGATGTGTACTGCTAATAACACTACTTCTCCAGAGGAACTTTATAAAGATCATTTAGGTCGTAAGTAGATGTAGTTGGTATAGACCAGCTAAGAGCAGTCAAAAGCAAAAAGATGCACGATTCTAAAATCACCGACTCATAAGTGAATATATGGGACAATGCATAGTTATCCACGCAGATTACCAAATTGTATTTAATTATTCATAGCAGTTAAGCAATTTTCTACCAATTTCTTTTGTAAATGTTATATGTCTTTCGATTTGAACATCTGGTGATAATTTCGTGAGATTTCACGTGATCTACTTCACGTTTTGTTTACTAAGCAACCATCCTCTGTATAAAAACTTTCAAAATTCTTTTGTATTTTATTGTTTTTTAGAATTGTCATATCTTTATTAAACATTATTGAAATATCATGATATTTACAGAACTTAAAGTCTGATGTGTGTTTATTGTGCCTGCAAAAGTACAAGTCTGTAGCTTATTTGAGTGATACCGTTGCTATGGAGTGAATGTGTGCATGTTTTTTGTGCGGAAATTTAATAGCATGTTCAACTTGAAACTGCAATATCTCGAAATAGACTTTCTGTGAACACGATCACTAAACTGACCATTACTTTCTCAAATTTCAACCAATAGCTTTGAATGAGATATCATATTAAAGGTAATTCTTCACTCTTTCCAATGGTACCAAAAACTCTATTTTGAATTTTGCCATGAAGTGTTGGGTTTTGCCATAGCAGGTCACATATATATATATATTTATAACCCTTTGTATCTATTTCTTTCCTTTTTTGCAGGTGATAAAACGTTAACATCTCACAGTGAGAGATTTGTTATATATGACACCCAAGATAACATGGTATTCTATGCAGACGCAGAAGAAGTTAAAATTGGAACAGATAAATTAACATTCACAGGTAAGAGCAATCAATTCTATTAGGCTGTTTGATTTGTTAGAATTTGAAAAGCAAGGAAGATATGCAAAATCCATAATAACAGTCCAAGAAAGGAACATATTTTCATGCTTACAGTTAGCAACTAAATTATTCATACCTGTTGTAAAAAAAATATTAAAAAATCTTCATAACTCAAGAATGAAAGGTGCAATGGTTGAATTATGGCCTTTATAGAATACTTTTTAGATTTAAGCTTTATTATGTCACATAAAATGGGACAAATCAATTTTGTACATGCTTAAAAAATTACCAAGCTTTGTAAGGTTTACATATACATTGGTTGTTAACTGCATTTCTTTCTTTTTTTTCTTTCTATAAGCAGCATTTTATTTTTACATTGATGTCATTCTAAATTTAAAAGAATGTAACAAAAATATCCATCATAATGTGGGTGTGTGAGTTGATTGGATGATTTGGAGTTTATTCATTTCATGATTTACTCTGACATTTGTGGTCATTGTTTTTATATCAAGGAAATATTCATGAAGCATTCTTAAAATATCAATCTTTCTTACTATTACCTAAGAGAAAACACAATAGTATCACGTCAAGTATCTAGTCCTTCTCTCAAATTGATATAGGACACAAATTGATTTAAAATTTACTAGTATTTGTATTTATTATTAAGATATGTTGTTTTAGGAGCTTTGGAATATTTGTTTGTATTGTGTGTCTGTTGGGAGTTTTGTTTTCATCACAGCGTCTTATAGTATATTTATATAGTAGCTAAGCTATATAAATTTATCTAATTATTATTATTATTTTATTTGTGCAGGTGCTGAGGGAACAATATTTGAAGGTCCTGTAGAAACACCAAGAGTAACAGCACCATCAGGCCAAAGCTTAGAGTAAGTTCAAGAACCAAGAAAGATCAAGCATAAAACCATTCAGAAAACGTAGGAAAAAGATAATTTCATGGATTTGATTACTTACTTTTTAAATAATTACATTATTCAAAGATATATTACCAAAAGATAGTGTTAGAATCTGTGCAATACATGAACATCTCCTAGGGTATAAGCAACAGATACTCTCAAGACAAGTTAGACTTAGCTACTGTGCATATGTCCAGTGATTTTCCAAATAATACCCTTAATGTTTCTAGTAGAGTTTGGAGGCAAATTGCCATCAGCCAGTTATGTGTATACTTCACTGCCTTTCCCCCTTTCATTCACTTGTTATTCTTAATGCTTTGAAGTCATATATTTACACCATTATCTGGTTTGTTTTCACATTGCAGTGTAGAAGCATTAACGAGTAGTATCCACATGCAAGCTGGAGAACGCATGTTTCTACGTGGCGTGTCAGGAGACCTCTCGGCATCGTGTCTAGCAGATTTAAAACTCAGAGCCACAAATGGAAGGGTAAGTGCATATCTTCAGAAGTAGCCTTTTTTCAATGACAAATGGCAAAAAATCAGTGAAAAATCTGCTGACAGATAACCAATCGCAAGCAAGGATTTCAGTAGCTTATAACAAAGGCTGTCATTTGTCACTGATGACAAGTTCTGTGAAACAGGCCCCTGATCATTTGGAAGTAAAAAGTAAAAATAAACTTGCTGTCCAAACACCATTTTGAATATTATCAATTTTGTGGACTATCAGTTACTTACACTACTGGAAATACCGGAAAAAATATTGGTGTTTGCACATTCCAAACTTTTGGTGAGTAGTTCACATGCGCAACTTGTTGCTGCTTTGCATGCGATTGCATAGAAGTGAGGAGAGTCACATGTTTAAAAACAGGAATCATTCCACGATGTTTGGAGAGTGGGCATTTACACTGCCCAAATCTGTGATATTTCTGCCTGCGTTTGTTGTTTTTGCCGGTACCGACGAAACACAAGAATTTAAGAAAAATGGACAATTTTTGCTTGCAGTGTACATGCAGCTAGTGATGCGTAAGAAAATGAGGTTGCTAATCTATCAGTCAGGCCCCTCTTTTTCCTCAAAATCAGACATGTTACCAACCTAAATTTAACCTCTGAAAGAAAATGATGCTCACATATGCAAGAAAATGATTGCTACCTGTTGAGGGCAACATCATTCAGAATTCTAAAATAGGAGATTTCCATTTTGAGACAAAATCTAAAGTGAGGTTTAGATAGATTTGTTCATGATTTTGGTCACACATGAGATTAAGAAGATCCCTTGTGCATATTACAGTTAACAACTAAATTATTTATACCCCTTTTTTTGTGTTATTCATAATTCAAGAATGAAAGGTGGACTAGTTGAATCAAGGCCTATGTTGAATACGTTAAGATGTAAGCTTTGATATGTCACATTCTCAAGAAACATAAATTGGAACAAATCAATTTTGTCCAAAATTACAAAACTTGGTAAGGGTATAAATGATTCAGTTGTTAACTGTGGAAATGTCTTTGATATCATTACAGACTAAACCATAATCCTAGAGATAGCCCTTTGAACAAATGTCTGTTATAATCTCTTTGATAGATAATGCTTCAATCGGAGAGCCTAGAAATGAGGAACCTCCCTGTAGCTGATGCCAGTTCCTCCTCTTCCTCATCAGCAGGTGTGTTTGAACTCTGCATCTGCGAGAATGGAAAGGTGTTCCTGGCCCCACCCTCCACGGGCTGCACCGAGACGGACATCTGCTTATAACGGTTGACCTTCCCGACCCTTGACCTTTGATGGCCTGTCACCATAACACCATGATAAAACCACCTTTGACCTTTTTGTTTTCACAGGGCAAACTATTGTGACATTGTTTAAGTCACATAATTATACAATCAGGGGGGTGTTTCACAAAGATCCTAAGTTGAAATTATCTCTAAGTTGGACTTAACAATTATGGAAAGCCATTAGAATCTATGCAAATATTTGGCAAAATTTGTTTTAAAAGGCATAACAAGTTGATTCAAATCATTCATATTTTCTATTATCAAGGAGATTTCATGTTCTTGTTGTGAAATTTAAAAAGTCTGAAATACTTGATTTTTCGCTTTTGAATACATTTTATTTTAAGGCTACGAATGGCTCTCCATAATTTTTAAGTCCAACTTAGAGTTAAGTTCGACTTAGGATCTTTGTGAAGCACCCCCCTGGAGTTGAGGCTCTTTAGTTAGATCATGAAGTAGTCAATTTTTGCTGAAACTCTATAGTGAGATGACAGACCACATGTTTTTACCAACAGTTTACATAAATTGAAATATTTGCTGTAGAAAGATGAGAATTTGTAACATTTTGTTCAATATTGATGGCTTTATCTTGGATTTTGGTGACAAGCCATTTATTCCTTGTATTTATTTATTGCAATTTTATATACGTTATATAAATCATATGTACATGTTGAAAGACTGATTTCCTTTTTGCATTTGTTGTGCATTTTTCTAACTTATTTGTACATATATTTCAGATTGAATAAACAAAAAATAGTGATTTCTTTAGTGGTTGAAGTACTTTAGGTTTATATTACATTATCATATTCAAACTCTCCATTGATTAATTGAATATATACAATTTATTATCGTGAAAAATAAAACCTGCCAAGGAGAATGACATTCTGATCCATTTCAAATTCTCATACAAAACATTGTTTTGTAATCCCCTTCCAGCCTGTTTGTACTTATTTTAGATATTTGATATTTCTTTCCTTTTTGTTTTAATCTGGCAAGGAGAAAATAAAAAGTCTCGCCATATACAAGTAATTCGATTTTATGTATGTGGGAGTGGAGAATGATTTGGCTTTGGAAAGTCAAAAAGAATTCAGTTATTGAAAAGAGGGCATTGCAAATGAAATAGAAATGAAGAAAAAAAAACGCCCTTCATATCTCAACTTTTCATTTTAAAAGTAAATACCGGTCATAGCTTTTTAGGTTAAAAAATTAAAGACTGTGATCACTCTGATAACATTTCTGTGATTAGAAGAACGTTCAGGTTTACTTAAATTAGTATTGAGAAGGGATAGTACACTAGCTTTTCATTATGCTTTAACTACAGCAAAGGGTCACAAAATGTCAAGCAAAAAAAACACAAGACAGACAGATATGACCCGTGTTTTGTATTTTGTGTGCAATTCATGGTTCAGATAACTGCCTCACTGACACTCTATCTGTATTCTAGAAATGTATTTGTATTCATGATTTTATTCACCATTTGAGATGTGATTTTGTGTGTGCGTGCGTTTGTGATTGACTTGTGCAACATACCGCTCCCCGTCTGTAGGTGAGGCCTAGTCCAGAATTTGGTCGGTTTGATTATTTTATCTGTAAAATATTCCCTACAATTGCTGCAAGCCACCAAAGATGGCGGTATCGATGAACTCGCCGAGCATCCTAATTCAAGGATCACGCCATCTTCTGCTGGCAGCGAGTAAGCAAGTAGGGGAGGGGGGAGGGATCGCATTGCCTTGGTGGAAGTTTGAAAATAATTCGGCCAGATTCTTGACTAGGCGAGTGCCAGAATGGTGTTACCTTTATACACTTCGACATAGACGTCGAACATTTCTGGCTCTCTGCAGATATGTGATGGTATGTCACAAACGCTGATGGTTGAGCCAATCTCCCCACAATGAATGGGTTTCTCTACTCTCAACAAAAGCAGATTCAATCGAGTCTAGAAGAGGTGAATTATTTTTATTTAAAAAAAGTTTCCTTCTCTTTATTTATGTATCCTTTTATTTTAGTTCATAAGATGAACTTAATGTCGGAATGAGCTCCCAATTCATGTTACAACTGAACACTTCTATTTGTCATTGTGTCTTTAATGTAATTATGTATATTATTGTAAAAGGCTTGTACTAAAATGCTTCTCTTACTGATGATGAAACTTGAAAGAAATACTTATGGTGAAATTGACTTAAAATTTACAAGTCTTGATTTACATATTGTTTTTTATTGACTTCTGAAAATATGAATGAATTTATTTCCTGAAATGTTGTTGCAGTACCTTGTTGAAATGTAGTTCAAAACCTTGAAATGTGATGTACATGTACATATATATTAATTAGTTTTCATTCATCAGAACGGGAACTTGATTTTGTTGTTTAACTTTAAGTTTGCTGAAAGTAGACCGTTGTTCAAAGAGAACTCTTCCTTGTTTACTTGCAGGTTTTAATTGTGTTTGTTCTTTTGATATTGCAGGGGTAAAAAGGGTTAGGTCATGGTTTTGAACAGAACTAAAGGCTGAAATGAAATTATACAATACCGGTATTTGCTTAATATCATGAAAATTAAGTTCTTCCCTTTCCAAATCTATATGCACAAACCCGTTCAAAATTCATGACAGTCTCTCTCTAAAATGCACAATTCCTTTTGATAATAGAAAACCACACTTTCCAATTTTGTTTGTCACAATCATGGAGACTTCAGCAGGTTCAACAGTATTATGGCTATTGTAAACAAGATGTAAATTAATGTGATAAATGAAATAGATATTTCTATTCTAGGCAATTACATTGTCTATTTTTAATGTTAGGTGAAGAGATAGGAGACGTCCCATTTGACCGATGGCTCACAAGATTGACATGTTAGTCTTGCAGGCTGTTAAACTTACGAACCCTCAATCACAAATTGTCCGAAGCTTAATAACTGACATACATCTAGACCAGGATGTCGGTCAACCCGTAAAAAATGCAATTCAAGTATTATTATAGCAAAATCCTTCATCTCATTTAGTAAATGCCCTTTTCACTATTTCATTAGATCATTCTTTGATCAACTACACATCCATTCAATTGTAGAAATGACAAGTATTTTAAACTCCTTGATAAACCTACATTTGTGATACGGGCCTGTATTAAATTTTCACATTATGGATGTAGATTCAAAAAACAAATAATAGCATTTGACTAAAAAGATTAACCATCATTAAATGTACTGAAATTTTTCAATTTTCTTTCAATCGAGTGAACTTAAACAGTCACGTACTTGCAGTTTCGTAAATGATTTAGTTTCACAAGACAAAGCCTTGTATAATTTTGTATAAAAGGACTTTTGATTCTTGCCAATTGACATGGTACTTGAGTAGTACTTGAGTTTCCTAAACTGACTTTCACTACTCAATGTGGTCTTGTTAATTGTCATATTTGATTTACACAAGTGTATGATTGGCAGACATGAACATGAATGACACAACCTTAATGGCCAATATTGGAAGCAATTACTCATCTTTATATATCATTCTCCGTATGAAGCATAATGAAGTGAAAAGTTTCTATGGGGCTGACTTTAGACTTTATTTACCGGTACTCATATTTTAACATCAGAGATTGTTAATTTGAAGTTAGTCATGTTTCATCTCAACTTCTGTTTTACTTTGACGGAAGAAACCAACTTAATACTTACACTACATGTAACTCACACTGTCAAATATTCTCATTCTAATAATTACAAATATTTTCAAACACATGACATTCAAACAGTTTCAAAGATGGACAGGAATTTTTGAATAAATAATCAATGTTTTCTTATCATATTATTATTTATTTGTACATGTAGGTGTTTTCATTTTTTATCTCATATTTAGTCGCTTCCTTCTGTAAAAGTGAGGTACTATTGCTTTCTAATGTGTTCCAGTATTTGGGTTTCAGAGGCTGATTTTCTTCTTGCCATTGTTAAGTCAATTTGTTACTTTCAAAATTTCATTTTTGTATAAAAGTGAACATACATGACACAATGGCAACAGTTGTTGTCTATATAGAGCCAGAAGGCGTTTAACTTATATCATTTAAAGGTACTATGTCCCATTTGCAGGCCAAAAAATGAAAAAGTTAAATTCCAACTGCATTTGAAAGATAATACTAATTTAGAACTTCCCTAAAAAAGGTGGGGCTTGAAAATGTCTTCAAGTGGGAAAATAACGACTATTAGTTGTCAAATTGACTTTGGGGCTATAGAGCCCAAAAGTAATAGTCTTGATTTTCAGACAATTGTACCGAATGGTCATACGTTTTATGCTGTGGGTTATTGATGTAGACAAATGCTCATGTACCCTTTACAACTCTTTTCATGTATGTTATTACCAAAGAAGAAACAAAGGCCAGTCATTCACTCAATAGTGTCTGACAGTGAAGTCTAGCAAGTAAACGGGTTTCCTTGCATAATTTGAATATGAGGACACTGTCAACGTTTAAATTTCACAGATAGGACATACATGACATATTCATAATTCCTGCAAAGTTCTACAGCATTTGAGGTTGGCTGCAAAAGGGACAGAGTACTTTTAACACATAGTTAATGAAATTCTGGCTCTCAATGTGAGAAAGGAGCCTGCTGACTTGCTTACACATTATGGACAATTTATGATGGACATTTTCATTGCTCACAAGTTTTACCAAAATTATATTACTGCTAGATATCTGATGTAGCAAAGAATTCACAGATTTATTTGGATAATATACTATGTATGTTTTTTAAGTGGAGATCATGTTTCAATGCTTTGTATTCCTCGTTTTGTATTCAGAAATCTTAAAACAGATGTATTCCAAATTTAGTGTATGCTTTGTATTCCAAACAGTGGTTAAGAGTTTTTGTTTTATTGATGGTAATGTGTGATTCCTTGCAATGTGTCCTCTACAACATGACTTTTATCCATTTATTTTATCCAATAACCTTTCATTATGACGATTAACTAATGGTTGTTTCTGTTACCACTAACGTTATTCAGTGGTTATATCTAATGAGTTGTCATTTTTTGATGAAATAGGTGGACAAAAATACATAGATTACAGTAGTTACTGTATTAAAGTCGTATGTCACACATTGCAAGGAACCGCCCTCACATGGAATATTAAATTTTGTCGCTGGATGTTTGTCAGAGAAAGTCGTTAGTTTTCTGCTGGGTTGAGAATTGAGATAAAGGAAAAACACTAATCATGATAAAGAATTGATGAACACTTTGACTGTACCTTTTGTTTTTATGTATTGGTGGTTGCTAAAACGGATGACATTCACAAGCTTTAAAACCATAGTTTTTTAATTTTTTTGACCATTTGCTAATTTGTAGAAGATTCATGCGTATGATTTTACAATATTACTGTTCAAGTCATTTGGAGAAAACAAATTTAGAAAAGTAATTACCTATTCAGTATTGCAGATAAAGAACAAGAAGAAATCATTGTGGATTGATGTTTAACTCGGTCAACTAATAATCTTTTGTCAGTGTGGATAAAATATGAAGAACTACATGTAGACATTTAAAATTAGGGGAGTCAAATACATGCTCATATTTGTTTGTTTTTTTAACAAAAGGAGCTGTGATGTTAACTATGATGTTATGATAATCATTTATAAATTCTCTCATTCTGCAAATTTGAAGCCTCACCATTGGACAGAAAAAAGGTTTACTTTGATAATGACAGCCAATGTCCAATGAAAAATGAATCTATCTGATGAAACAAAAAGTGTACTAATGTAGAATGATTGTGCAGGGCCATAGGGTATATAATGTTATGTTCCACGTACATGTATGTGCTCCATAGTTCACTGCACTTTTGATGACAAATCTAAACTTATGAACTTGTTTTGAGCTCATTTGGATCGCACTCTAGTTGTCATAGTGTCATTTAACTTTGCTAATTAGAATCTTTTGCTGCTTTTCTCTTAAAACATTTTTGATTAAATATATTGCAAGCCTGATTGTTTTGTATTTTTTGTGATATCGGATTTGATGAAGAAAACCGATTGGAGAGTTGTGAGAAATTGAGACAGGAGTACTAGCTGGGAAAAGAGAAGAGCAAGGAGAGAGAGAGTGGGGGGGGGGGGGGGGGGGTAAAAATAAATCAAATGAATAGATTGGGGAATTTTTATTATGAATATTTTATGTTGGATAAATAAGAAGGAAAGGTGAGTTCTAGTAATGCGATTGCATTTTGAAAGAAAAGATGTGGAATGGATCAGAAAAAGTTGATCATTTAGCATATAAGTATTGGTGTGTACTGCAAGGTTCTGGAGTCGTCAAAATCATAATAAATTTGGGCCAGTCTTGGTAAAGTAACAAGCACTGTACACAGAAATATGTATATGGGACTACACAAATGGTGTCGGGGCTACTATACCTCGGTTTCCTTATTTTTCTTTGCTCATTACTCGACCAGTATACATTTTCTTCCAAAATTTTTAGGCAAATGACATTTATTTGTAATCTTGAACATTCAGTGTAAGTTTTGTTTGATTCTGTGAAGATTTCTTATCTTTTTTGACCAGAACTCGCGTTTATCTTTAACTGAACAAATACATTAGAAATTGAATTCTTTGATTTAAATCAATTTATTAATCAAATATATTAGCATCTGTCTATGAAATATATTACAGCCTCAAGTGGTGCAAGCCAAAGGAAATGAATTGAACAACGAAATGCACAATTTACATCTCAATACATAAAAGGGAGGTCAAAAATAAAGATTTCATAAAACTTCAACGTCATCATACCCCTGAAAAATATTGAATATACCCCCCCCCCCCCCCCCCCCCCCCCCCCCACTGTCCAAGTATCACCTACCCTCTATCTGTAATAATAATAAGTACTTCCATTTTACATTTAATAATGCCTTCCATGTCAACTCACATTTGACTAATGTATTACAGTAGCATATTGTGTTGCTTGCAGTTTTACCAGCCTCCATGTGTAGTTGTGAATATCACAATACCCTGAGTAAATGCAGAATAAACATGAGTCAAACTGATTATAATCTATTTCTTACCTTAATACTGTAAGCATTCAAGGCCTTCAATTTTACAAAATAGAAAGACACTCTTCACCCATATGGATGAAATTTGATTCTGGTTTAACATACATTTTCCATAGACTCGAGTACAGGTTATCTTTGAAAGGTAGTAAGGTAGTATTCAATGGGTTAACTAGAACTGTTGTCAATGAATACTGTACATATATTATTTTGAAGTGCTGGTAGTAAATGGTAATAAATTGTAATTTTACTCAATTCATTGCTTGCTAGGGGCTCTATCTGTCCATGAGACTAGCAATCAAGGATTCCCATCTCCTAATATTACATGTAGGCCTGTCTGATATACGATATAAATACAATACAAAAATTAAAAAATTAAATTAAACTCGTAAAACTCACACTTATCTCAAATAGATTAACACAGAGTGCACACCCTTCTGGCTCTAAACAGATGACATTGATAATAATCAGTAATATTACAGAGAATAATGATGTACCGCTATACAAGTGGAGTCAATATCTCCATAACCCCTTCTCCCCCCCCCCCCCCCCAAAAAAAAAAAAAGATCTGGTTACCTTTTTGTTCTATATCTCTTTGAAATTTGGCATGCATGATTGATGTTTAGGCAAGTAAATATTGCACAGATCAAATTGATTGTCTATTATAGTATTCTCAAATATTTCAAACCCAACCTACAATTCGTCGCTGTTTTCACGAAGTGACGGTAGTGAACAAAAATTGCATTCACTTTGCGAGACGATTTTCCTCACTACCGCCACTTCGTGAAAACAGGGACGAATTAAAACAGGACAGCTGATGTACTATTGGCACAAATGTTTTCTGTTGACACTAATGTTGACACTCTGTCAACAAACAGTGTAAACAAAACTTCTGATTTTCTATGGTCATTAAATGACATATCATATGTATGTTTATTACATGTTTCGTCTAAGACAAAACTAATAGAACATACAATTTCATGAGATTTCCTCATACTGTATCTGCCGAGCCCTTCGTACATCACGTCTGTCGAGGTAGAAACTGGTCGGCCAGTAAAAGACCATGGTCGCTAGGCACAAGATGGCCGCCCCTCTGAACAGGTTTCTGGCTCCATAATGCATGGTAGACGACACCCCCCAGCTATTGTCCCTACTCCCATTCCTGTAATGAGAAAAAGGTTCATGGAATGAGTTGAAACCATTTGACCTTTGACCTCTCAAAGGTTCAGATTTCCATTTTACAAGGTAACTTTTGTTGGTAAGGCTAAGGGAAAGAAGGAAAATGAGAAGGAAGAGGAGGAGTAGGAGAGGAGAAGATGAAGAAGAGGACAACAAAGAAGAAGAAGAACAAGGAAGAGGAGGATGAGGACAATTGGATCAACCTGCCCTTTTCTCAAGGAAGAAAAGTGCTGAG
Organism: Strongylocentrotus droebachiensis; assembly: GCA_035222895.1. Classification (NCBI taxonomy): domain Eukaryota; kingdom Metazoa; phylum Echinodermata; class Echinoidea; order Camarodonta; family Strongylocentrotidae; genus Strongylocentrotus; species Strongylocentrotus droebachiensis. The sequence continues at coordinate 309,418 of JAVYIG010000184.1, read as the reverse complement.
TAACGTTATCACACCTACATGTAGAGCAAAGCTATTTAAAGGAGCTTGAAAGCAACCAAAAATAAAAGATGTACATGTAGAAATCTAATTATACTAAAGGATCTGGTTAGAATAAATTTAATGAAGCATTTTTTAATTCACATAAGAAAAGTGATATTACATTCATTTACCTTTGAACTATTGTGAACGTTGGTATCATTAATAAATCTTTTTTTAACCTGTTCAATTATGGTATATGATTGGGTCACTAACAGTAATGAAAGCTGTAAATAGGTTCTGCAATTATGATTACTTACCAATTCCAACTTTGGCAGAATAAGCCAGAGACTGCATAGTAGTGGTCATTCCCTCAGGGGCCGCCAGGTTGCAGTAGGATGTGATCGTAGGCCACAAGGCACCAAAGGTCACGCCATGGAGTAGCTCGATGGGCAGCACCAGCCATGGGTTTTGGATCAGGGAATAACCGCCAAAGCGGACAGCGTAACAGAAGAGTGTGAGCGTTATGACGCCACGATGGCCAAGTTTCTCAATGAGCTTGGTGGCAAAGAACATGAAGGGGACTTCAGATATGCAGGTCAAGGTTAAAGTGAGACCCATTAGTGTGTGTGACCCCGACAGCTCAGCGAGGAAAAGGAAGAGGTACGTGGAAAGCAACCCAACGGATATTCCTGTGACTGCGATGGCGAAGAAGAATACAAGGATGTTGGCTTTACCGAGGACCGCACGCATGTTCCTGGAGACGGATTCCGCAGGAGGAACATGCTTCGGGACCTTGATGCGGGTGGCACAGACAAAGGCCAGGAAGTAGACAAGAACGTACATACAGAATCCTGGAAGGTATTGGTTGAAGGAAGAGACATTGGCAGCGTAGACATCTATGAGGGCTCCTGCCAGGGGTGACATGCTTCCCCAGGCGACCGCACCCCACAGCCTCTGCCTCCCGTAGTCCGCCTCAATACCAACCTCCTTGAGCTCCTTGACTAGCACTATGGTGGTGGCATCTAGGATCGGGGCAATGGGACTCTTGAAGAAACGACTGGTGAAGATCAGTGCCATCATGGTGGCAAACACAGCAGTGGTGTTTTTGTCAAACGGCTGAGAATTTGGAGACACTGGATCGTCCTGGTAGAGGACACCAAGAGTTACAGGACTTGATTGATGCAAACCATTAGATTTATACCACTTTGAAGAGCACTTTGACATAAACATATTGAATATTTGATGGCACTTTTCATTTAGACCATGACCCTTTTCCAAAAATGCCACTTTAACATTATTGCACATCAGACACATGTTGCACCCTTTAATACCCTGAGGAATATGAGTCCCATTGTTTTGAATACCTATATCATTGCTGAAAATATTACTAGAAGATATTATTTGAAAGCATTGTCCTAGGTTCACCTTTAAACTATCATCAAGCTCATTGCAATCATTGCTATTGTGAATGACATCTCCACAGTCTAAGGATTTTGTCAAGATCTCCACATCGCCAATCAACTCCAAATGATGAAAGTCTTCATCCCCAGCATCAGTAACATTTGTCCAGACTGTAGTTCTGTCACGATTTAGAAGAGGTAGAAATACCAAGCTTCCGTAGATGAGGGTTGAAACGATCATACTGGCGAGCATGATGGTCTTGTGCTTGCCGGACTTGTCAGCCAGGCTGCCCCAGAATGGCCCTGCGACGCTGCCAACGAACGGGACCAGACCCTGAATGAGGCCCGTCTGAATTGTGCTGAGTCCTATGTATGTCATGTAGACCGGGAAGAAAGGCAGGATAAAGGCACTTCCTAGGTGGTAGTAAACAAAGGAAACACAGAAATTACAAATAATCTAAGATCATCTTTATGAAGAAAAAATGCCTCACAAAAGCAGAAATATATTTTAAGAAAAGTACATGGTTCCCATTTTCTGCTCCCCTCTTGCCTGAATAAGTTTTGGAATAACATATGTGTTGAATTTTGGTATTGTTGTGTACAGAACTAATTACCGATATGCACAGATGCTATGGCCTTTAATTATTAAGAAGTGAAACTTATTTGAAATTTCAACGCAATATGACATGAAACTAGCTCCAAAGAAAAACTACATTATCAAGTTTCACAATGTGCAAAGTCGAGTTTGTTGATACTAGCTGTAATCAAGTTTCGAGTTACTGTCAATCTAAAAAGTAATGTTATCTTTTTATTAGTAGTAAAAAGTAGAAAGTAGATATTAAACAGGTAGTTCTCAAACTGGAATATAGTTCCAAATTTAAAGTCAGTGTATTTGTGGGACAGTATATTTTAACAATTAACACTTAGCTGAAAATTATGCAGATGGTGCTTAATTAATACGAAATACCTTTTCTAAGCGCTGTACAGATATTATTACCCTGGTCATCAAACTCATTCACACACAATGTGCACCATCTCCACTCCCAACCATAATGCTGGTCACCATGAGGGTATATGACAATTACTAGCTAACAAAGGCTTGCACCATCCTACTGGATCCCCATATCTCTCCTGGGTATGGATTGGCAAAAGTAGATCAATGCCTTGGCAAAGGATATCAGTGCTGTGTCAGGACCAAGCCCACGAACTTTGCATATTAAGTCAAGTGCTTAAACCACTCGACTTTGACACTTATAATGCCAGACTACTCTATTCTATCAGGTATCATCAAACTAATCACCTGTTCAGTGCTAAGAGGTCTTTAACTCATATACATGTAGTTTAACACATGGTTAACATCCTTCTGGCTCTAAACAAACATCATAAAATTGATGACACCCAATTAACTCACCTGAAAATATCCAAAAGTAAACAGCTTTGATGGGCAAGAACAGTTGGTTGACCTTTGGTTTCTCTAGCTTGCTTGCTGTATTATAAAAAAAAAATATCTGATGGATTTTTAAAAGTAACTTGACATGATAAAGAAGAGAGTTGCAGTATACCCTTCATCATAAAAGAAATATACATTGTATTTGTATGAATTCATTATTTCAGACAAAGAATATGTTGAAAACTCCTTAATTTTGCTATTTAGACAATTAACAGGCATAAAGGTAAGGATCCAGAAGTCCCAGCTGTCGATTATATGCAGAGCTACCAAGTCAGTGTCACGCATTAGGCGTGACATCACGCATTTCGAGGGTCTGAAAATGCTCTCACGCACGACGCGCGCGCTAGATTTAGAAAAACGCTATGCCTTATACGTGTTATACCCTCGCACGCGCGATCGCGCACAGAATCATGACAATGTCACGCATTGCTGATCTTTGAACTTGGCGTCTCTGTAGGCCTATACATTTATGTCAGATCTTATCAATTCTTCCCATCTTTGTCAGATAGGATAATCATAAAAAGCAATAAAAAGAGTTGAATGGTCAGATATCTATGAAGGTTGACCATAAAAAAACCAAAGGTTGGCTCTATATCAGAAATCACTTGCCATCAGTCAGAATTTTTTGTTTAAGTATGGAGGCAACTTGAGTAAAAGAAACTATGAAATGAAACACAAAAGTATACTAATATTTCTCAAAACATCAACAAACCTTTTATTGTGCAAACTTAATCTCAAAGATTTAAATGATTCTGACATGAATCTAGTTCGTTTCTGAGCAGACTGTTTAGTCATGGAATTAATAGATGACTAAACTAGTTAATATCCAGAAGCATGTGCACAATCAAATTGGATTCCCCGTTTAAAAAAATAGATTTCCTGTTTAATGTAAATAATTTAGTTCATGATTTTTCAATGAAGTAAATAGTTTATGGAACTTTAAATGACACACAAACAATTTCAGAGCAAAGGTCTATGTTGAAATAAATATTTAAAAAAGTATAGAACAGGATAAAAGAACAGTGTAGATCTAACAAAGTTAGACCTACATCACTACACTATATACATCCATGCAAGCATAGACGATATAATAATGGATTTCTATAGTTTTATTTTTACCTGCTTCCGAAATGCCTGGAATGACAGCTGCTCCACCAGTTTTATATATCAGACTAGGAACAACCATGTTGTATTTGCGTTGAATTACTGGATTCATGAATTACCATAACCTCGTGTTTTTATCTAAGTTGAAGTCCATAATGAAGGTGCCAATCAAAGACTCGCCGGACTGCATGAGCGGATATTGGGCAAGCGGATGCGGTCAACTCCGGGGGCGATGTTGGCCCACACCAGACACGTAGACATAGCACTTGGACTTGGTCAATGGAGAAATACTTGGCCCACATCTGCTCCTAATTCAGCAAGCGAAATTCAACGTTACACATTTTAATACCGCACAAAACTTTATTTCAGATGGCTGATTCATATTTTCATGATGCCGTTGTTGGAAGCTTGCATGGTAACACATTAAACTTGGGAACAAATAAATCATACACACAAAATGTCTGCAGTATGAGTAATGCCTTGCATGCAGAGAGTCAAGTCCTACCGGTGCAGTAACGTGTCGTCTGCTGAAACAATAATTGCTCATATAAATCAACCAGACAATCATTTAACTACACCTACCAGCATTCGTTTCATATTCAGAAATCATGACTTTGGGCATTTTTATTATGATATCATGTGCAAATGGGGAAGAAGACTACGATTTAATAATTTATAGGAACAAAGAGACTATTAAAACTGTCTACGTCTGCCGTAAAACTAGGGGATTTCCCTTGTCACTTGTCAGATAGTGCAACGGATCTGCATCCATTCAAGGGGTTGCACGAGATTTCTGACTAAACCACTGACTTTTATGACATAATTATGTATTAACAGGGAGGTGTTTTATCCCTGGTGTTAATGTAATTGACATAGAGTTGGCGCGCTGGGGAGGAGGGGTACAACCGGTACAACCCCCCCCCCCGTGACCCCCACACTTTTGATGATTTTCGTAGCCGCCCGCGCCCCAAGAGGAAGAGCAATTTGTTTAATTAAACCAATTTCACAAAATCTCGCTGACTTGCATTTATATCATTAAAGGTTTTATTCATTCGTTTATTATGAGATTGTGCTTAAAACCACGTCAGGTATGGTGATTTCATCTAAATAAGACCTATAATCGGTCGTAATACGAACTCACAGATTTTTTTATTTTTTTTAATTAAAAAAATAATCTTGGACCACATATTTTATTGAGAAAAATCTTGAAGACCATCCCATTTGATATATGAATTACAATTTAGGGGTATATAATTATGATTGATTGATTGATTTTTATTCGACAAGCTTCCAACATACAACAATATACAATAATAACAGATCAAAAATAAGTCAGCTTGAACAGGATAACCCACGAAAGCTCGAGAGCTTATTTCCAGTGGGGTCCCTTACAGACATGTATAAAATTAATAAGTTAAAATAGTAATATTTACAGACAGATAAGAAAATTAAAAGAACTACTTATTAAAGATAATAATAATAATAACAACATTAAACTGATGATAGAAATGATATTAAGTACAAGAAGAAAAAGAAGAAGGAGAAGAAGAAAAAGAGGAGAAGAAGAAAAAGAGGAGAAGGAAGAAGAGGAAAATAATGATGAATTTGTAGAATTTCTATAACGTACGAAAACATAAGTATATACAACATGAAAAGGTATGAACCGACAGAAGAATAAAAATTTCAATCATATAACATGTCATTCACTTCTCTTCTCTGACTGTCAAGTATTAGGTATTCCTTTAATTTCCTCTTAAAATGATCATAGTTTCCTATTTCTTTTACACCATTGGGAAGGGAATTCCAATGTTTTATGGCATTGTAATAAAACGAATTTCCAATACTACCTACTCTTTCTGGTAAGTTAAAGTTGAATCGTCTATTTCTTGTATTATAATCATGTACGTCAGTAACAAGATCGAAGTTGGATCGAATATAATGATTCGACCTAGTATGATATATTTTATGCACGTGATGCAATGCGAGTTGTTTTGATCTTTGGTCGACTTCAAGAAAACCAGCTTTAGAAAGTTCGCTGTAGCCAACATGAGTTCTTGGACCAGAACAGTTGATAAATCTCACCATTTTGTTCTGTATAATCTTCAACTTCTTTTGATCTGACTTGTTTATGTTACTATACCATGCAGGGTTAGCATAGTCAAATAAACATTGAATAAGAGCAAAACAGAGTGTACGTCTTGCTTTTAAATCCATACAACTTTGATATCTGTACAAAAATTTCAGACGAGAATTTGCTTTTTTTACAACTGATTCTACTAAAGATGAAAATGAAATTGCGCTAGCCAACTCAATGCCTAAATACTTCACAGACTCTTTTCTCTTGATTGCTTGATTATTGTGTGTCACTTTGAATTCAAATGACTTTTTAGAACTACTTTTATCAATGTCTAAAAACGATTGTATTTTGTTTTGCTTTGAGGTGCCTCTTTTTCCCCCATATAGTTTTTTTTTTTTTTGGGGGGGGGGGTACACCCCACTATTTCAAAGGCGCTCCGAAGCCCCTGTATTGACATCAGCAGTTTCCCACTTTCCTGTCTGACATTTCACAGACATTGCTCAGCATTTCCAATGTATTTGAGAGGCATTTTGTGTGTATTTATTTTGAAATTACGTTTAGTGGGTTTTTTAATCATTTATTTTTGTATAATGATCCGTCGTACATTTTATTGTGTCGCGGATGAATGTCTCAATAACTCGATCGCAACTTCCAATTTACAGTTCAAAAATGCTTGCATGATGTCATGTTGAATAATTTAGAAGTACATAAAAATGGTGATTACCAAGAAGAACCCATGCGCGGATCCAGGATTTCTTAGAGAGGGGGTGGGCAAATTTAAAATGATGCGAGCAAAATATTAGTACGTGGTGATGACCAGCAGTGACGTAATGTGGGGGGGGGGGGAGGTGGGTGCAGGGAGGGGCGATTTTTCCCCTCCCTCCTCCGCGAAGCGCGGAAGTTATTACGTTTCATTAAATCATGAGAGAAAGAAGACGATTCGTTGTACCGTTCTCGACTCTTAATTCTTGTCTGAATTCAGTTCCCCCCCCCTCATGCAGGGCCGTAGCCAGAGTCGGATGTTGGGGGGGGGGGGGGGCACATACATGTAATTGATCGATTACCCGCAACTGATCTCCCCTTCTTTTCTTCTTCCTCTTTTTTGTTCCCTTTTAGCTCTCCTCTATCCCTTTTCCTTCGTTCTCTTTTTTTTTAGCAGGGGCGGGGGGGGGGGGGGGGGGAGAGGCAAATGGCCTTTTGCCCCCCGATCGACAACTAGTTGGCGGGAAATTGCATCTGATATCTCCCTTCTTTTCTTTTCTTCTTCCTCTTTTTACCTTCCCTTTATCTCCACTTTTCCTTTTTTCTTTCCCTTTCCTTCCTTCTCTCTTATTTTTTTTATTGGGGAGGGGGGGGGGGGGGAGGTAACAGCCTGGGAGGCATGGCCCTTTCGCCCCCACCTCCCCGATCTCCTTCTTCCCCTTTTCTTTTCTTTTTCCTTTCCCCTCTTTTCCTTCTCCCTCTCTCTCTTTTTTTTGCGGGGGGGGGGGGCAAGGCCCGCTCGCCCCCCCCCCCCCTGGGTCCGAGCCTGGAAGAACCATTGATAAAAGGCCACGGATAAGTATCCGAGCTGAATACCCCCCTAAAAAAAAAAATCGAAAAATGTTTTGGCCTTATACCAATGTTTGTACCAAGAAAAACATATTTTTACGGAATCCATGATCTTGAATAATATGTAATTCTCAGTCAACTCATGCACAATCCATGTCAGGTTATCAATCGCAAATTCGAAACCGAACATTTCATCTAAGTTCCGTTTTGATATCCCCTTATAAAGTTTGAAAGTGTATACCTGAGTTTTCATATTCTTTTGGGCAAATCAAAAGATGAAATGGCCGTTTGTGATTTATTTTTTTAGTAAGGTTCGCTTATTTCTATGTTTTATTATTAATGCGGTGGCATCTACAAACAAGTACAAAGAATCAGGTTTATAGCAAACGGATTCCTTAGAATATTTTATAAATCGACTAATTCCCTGTTCTGTACATTATTTTGAATGCAATTTTTTTTCCCGCCTTATATTATTATAATAATTGTGTTCATTCTTTCTCTATATCTCTCATCCATATTCTCTCCGAACCCGTTCTTTTACTTCCTTTCTCTATCTCAAATTCTTCTTCTCTCCAAACTCATTATTTCTCTATCTCGCATTATTTTTCTCTTTCTTTCTCTATCTCTCATTCTTATTATCTCCACACTCATCAATCATATCACTTTCTCTCGATATCTCTCATTCCTATTCTCTCCACTTTCTTTCTATCTTTTTATATCATTCTTATTCTTTCCCCGCTCATTCTTTCTCTACCTCTCATTCCTATTCTCTCCACACTCAATCTTTCTTTCTTTACCTCTCATCCATGATTCTCTACACGCATTCTTCCTCTCTATTTCTTCATCTCTCATTCCTATTCTCTCCACACTCATTCTTTCTCCATCTCTCATTCTTATTCTCTCCACATTCATTATTTATATATATTTCTCATTCCTATTCTCTCCACACTCATTCTTTCTCCATCTCTCATTCCTATTCTCTCCCTACTCATTCTTTCTCTACCCTCATTCTTATTCTCTCTGTTGCTGCCGCAGGATCAAAATAACTCAACGTTGAAACGGATGTTCATTTTCTGGTGACGAATGTCTTTATTTGACTTAACGATTGTCAAAACAAAGTAACAGTGATGAACAGTGCCGTGAAAACTGTGAACATAAAAAGTATAAAATAGCACAGAATAATAAATACCGTGCGAAAGATACAAATATATGTACACAAGTAAATATACAGATTACTTGTCAATTTAAAGAGTTGATAAACCAGATAGATGTTCTTAACGAGAGTTGTTCATACAGATATGATTTGTCAGAATGAGTATAAAAAGGGTTCATGATAAAACATTTATGATATGAGCTACAAGTCTCTTACGAGAAATTTGATAAACATGCATTAAGAGCATACTAGTTAAGACTATGAATATAAAAGCAAGTTTTATATGCTACTGATTTACAGAGAATTCTTATTCATGAATAATTACTCAAACATGAAATATTCAAATGGCTTTCCATAATTTAGCGTTAGATGTAAACAATCTCACGTGTGCGGAAAACTAGCTCACTGAACGCTACTAATCACAACATGAAAAAACACTTATAATGTATCAAAATTACAAACTGATAGATCATGTAAGTAATATGAAATTGTTCTAAATACATTTCTGCCATAACATACCTCGTTGGCAGGACTTTTCCATCCTTGGGCAGCAAAATATACTTTGAAACTTTGGCGTTTCTTGAAGACCCCACAAAACACGTATTGCTTGGGCCAGGTCGTAATTCAGAAAAGCCAAGGGTCAACGCGTTCACCGAACTTATCGGCACACGGATATCAAATAATTTGTCCAACTGGAATTTTACTTAAAACGACCAACGATTTAGTTTTGACAGAATTTACCAATGTTATTCGCATTTCAATGAACATTACTTTACATTTCAGTACATAATTAATGATAATAACTTATTTCTTATGCTTGAATGTATGGAACTATTTTCTCGTGCGTACTAAAAATGTGTTTGTAGGCCTTTTATTGACATTGACCCGCGCTAGGCATGCGCTGTAAATCTTTCTTAAGTAACAAAGAGAAATTACTTAAAGGGCGATGCACATGTAGGTGGTGCTATGAACAAAAATTAAAAATACTAATGACAAATTCTGGCGGCAGCCACACTCTCCACACTCAATATTTCTTTCTTTCTCTATCTCTCATTTTTATTATCCCCACACTCTTTCTTTCTTTATCTCTCATTCTTTCTCTCTCTTTCTCTATCTTCATTCTTATTCTCTCCACAATCATTATTTCTCTACCTCTCATTCTTATTCTCTCCACAATAATTTTTCTCACTTTCACTAGCTCCATGACAGTTTCTAATCTAGGTCTCACATTCAAAACATTTCCAAATCTTCAAGACACACTCGATTACATTTTTCATATTAAATAATGCACAAGAACACAGGTTGACAATTTTAGCTAATAATATTTAGCATTTATATAAAATATATATTTCTTCTTAAATATATATGAAAATAAATTATACTCTGTTTTTACCGCTCCAAGTGCCCTGCTGATTACCTTTTATTTATGAATATGCTACCTACATAATAATTTTAAAACATGATCACAATATGATGATATAAAAATTAAAGCAACATAAGGCAATTTCAATAATCTGGTGCTACTCCTATTGAAATGTGCAAATATAACAATGATGTTATAAACAATCTGAACTTGATTTCTATAGGCAGTCAACAGATGACTTCTTGAAAGTCTTTTTACAATGGGTTCAATCAAGATCTTTATCGAACTTGCAATTACATATGATTATTTTGACCAAAACAACAGAACCAAATGTACCTACAAGGTCATTTTAACCCAAACATTGATGGACACATATTTTCAAATGACATTGTCAGGAACAATTTTGTATTGACTACATTTCAAAGGGTGATATCAACAACCAAAACTATGAATGAAACAATTTGGCAGCATTGAGGACTAATTTATTTTTCCTTGTGCAATGTGATTTCTACAGATTCAAACGACAAGAAAAGAATAATAATGGATAATACTGATCTCTTTCTAATTCTAAATGATCACTGAAAATGAATACCAGTATGCAAAATTATATTAAAAGTGTTGCAGTTAAACTACATTATTCCAAACTCCTTGTCTTAATAACAAGGTCACGCTGTATATATATGTATAAGCTTCATGAAAAAAAGCATAGATAAAAAATTACAAATGGCAAGTAATCATAAAAATCAAGGCACTATCATGTCCACTGAATACTATTTTATCAAAATGGGCCGGCTTAATTTATTTTGTCCAATGCGTTACCATCAACATCTACGATTTCAGTGATGATTACAAGCATTAAGATAACAGCCTAACTCTGAGCTTGATTCAGACTAAATATGATGTGAAATAAAACATTTAACATAAATTTATGTTAAAAAATCTAAAATACTTGGTTACTAATGGGACACCAAATGAATTTAGACCTTGGACTTGCCCGAATGCATAGGCACATTGGCAGCTATTAAGCCTCTGTTTACTCTAGGAATTGTCATATTTCTTCATACTGTATTCGCCGCTCTCTGACTTCATCAAGTCTATCGAGATAGGCACTCACTGGCCAGTAGAAGATCATAGTTGCCATGCATAAAACGGCTGATCCTCGGAATAGGTTCCTAGCTCCATATAGGTGGTAGATAACTCCGCCCAGCAATGTCCCCACACCTTCACCTGGATGTGGGGGAAAGGACAGGATTAGGGTGTGGGAGGTTAGAACGGAAGACTATGTAAGAAGGGATTTTGTTTGATCAAGTGTTTGACAAAATGCCTTTCTGAGATTCTGATTCAATTCAGAGAACAATCATGTGGTCATTCCCTGACAGATAGCATGTAGGTGTGAAGAATTAACATTAACACACCGGCTCCAGGACCCCACCTAACGTTCCATGTCAGATCACTGTGTTTTTATATTAATAATCATGCCTACATAAGTCAAGAAAGAATTTAAAAGCCTTTTCAGTACACTGTCAATGTAGAAGAAACCAATATGACAGTGGCATAATTTGAGGCCAGTTCAGAGCCATGGAAATCGGTCTCCCTAGTTTTATATTTCTGTTTGATGAGCAGGATTTACAATTAATGAATAAGATGTGAAAAGCATTAGAAAATAATTATCTTTCCATCTTCTTTTCACATTATTTGTCCTCACTTTGCCTGTCTTTGCCATTTGAGGGACAGGGAGGGGCAGCAGTGGGTGGAAATGCAAATAAAGGTTGCATGCCTCCTGTAGCCATACCACTGAGTACAATGTAACTAATGCTTACCTAAACCACATTTGATTCCAAATGTGATAGATTGCATTGTAGTCAGCATGTTGTCAGGGGTGATGAGGTTGATGTAGGAGGTACAAGCTGGCCAGAGAGCACCATAGGTGACGCCATGGAGGAGCTCTATGGGCAGAACAAGCCACGGATTCTGCAAGAGAGAGTAGCCAGCAAACCTCACCGTATAGCAAAAGAGGGTCAGAACAAAGACCCCACGGTGTCCAAGTCTCTCGATGAGCTTGGTAGCAAAGAACATGAAAGGGACTTCAGCCACGCTTGTCAGGGTCAGTGTCAGGCCCATGACGGTGTGGCTTCCGGAGAGTTCAGCGAGAAACAAGAAGAGGTAGGTACTGATGACACCGACAGATACCCCTGAGATGAACATAGCGTACAGGAAGACGAGCACCTTGGGTTTTCGGATGAGGGTGCCAAGGTTACTTGCAAGCGACTCTGGAGGTCGATGTGGAAGAAAGCCGATGCATAGGGCAGGTACGACGGACAGGAGAACAATCGCGACAAAGAAAATGAAAGCTGGAAGATAAAGGTTGAAAGACTCTGGATACGCTGCAGAATAGGTGTCGATAGCAAGTCCTGACAGGGGTGCAAAGACACCCCAGGCGACTCCGCCCCATAATCTCTGATGTCCGTACTCCATCTTCTGCCCTCTGTCGTTGCATTCTTTCACAAGTGCCATGGTGGCTGCATCCAGTAACGGAACGGCAGGGTTGGACACAAATTGTCCAGTCAGAACAATCACCAACATCAGAATAAAAGTGAGTGTATTGTCTTTCTTTTCTGAAGCCTCCCATTCAGGAATTTGTGATGAAATATCAGTTCTTTCTCTACTTTGGGAAAACAAATTATCTGAAGGTGAACTAAGATTAATTGCTTTTGAAGACTTATTGGCAGTACTGCACATTTCATCGATTCTCTCCACAACATTGTAGTCCACGGCAAATTTTTGCACTAATACATTGAATGTTTCATCTTTTAACCTACAGCTGCAGAGGCAACATGCATCTATAGATGTATCCTCATTGGAAACAAGGCCTTGATGCTTTGTTCCAGGAATTAATTTTGAATTAAAATTTATCTTCATAATATCACATGGTAATTTAATTTGCATATGACTTGAAAGGCAGTGATGACAAAAGTCACAAGTTGTTTGATTCTTTAGCTTTTGACTTGAGGTAGAGTCCATCTCTTGCTGTTCTACTGATATCTTTCTAATTCTAAGCTCTCCAAGATATCCCTCTTCTGAAACATTAGAAATCTTTGTCCAATTCACAGCTGGATCTGTATTATTAATAAGCGACACAAAAACACTGCTCCCATACACGAGCCCTGTCCCTATAATACTGCTAACCATTATGAATCTATGCATGCCGAACTTATCTGCCAAGCTACCACATAAAGGAGAAGAAAAACTCCCAACGAATGGTTCAATGCCACGTGCTACACCAACTTGGACAGGATTCAGACCTACATATGACATGTAGACTGGCAGGAAGGGCAGAAGACTCACCATTCCTGCAAAAAGAATAAAAGTGAAAGAGTAGTTGATTTGTTTGGGGTAAAAACAGGAAATAACCCTCAAAGCCAAAATTGACAACATGCACCTGCAGATTCAAATTGTTTTAAAAATCTAGAGAACATTTTTAGAATATTTGCTCAACTTTTATCATGAATGAAGTTGTTAATGTCAAAGTCCTTAAAAATCTGCTTCTTCTCAACATCAATATAGGATTCCCGTAACAGAGAAAAAACATTTTTGGGCAATAATTTCATTGATCTTGACCTTGCTCTTACATTTTATTTCTTCTGAACTTACCTTTCAATTTTTTTCCCATCAATAAACTGAAAACTCTTATAACAAAAATATAAAGATTTACATAGGGTTTAATAGAAAGTGAGAAATGAAAGATTTGGAACAACTGAAAATAAAATATAATGAAGAAACATATATACCTTTGAATATACATGGCATATATTTATTTTCATTTTTTCCTCTCAATCTATATGATATCAGAAAATGCATTCTTCTTCTCTTAAGAGTACAGTCTACCAACAGGTGGAATGTCATACTATAATTACCTGACCATAGCAAAAAGTATACCGCCTTGAAGGGAATGAATTTCCGGTTCGGTCTCAAAGTCTCTTTGCAGTTCGGTCCTTTCACTGTGAAACAATGAACACATTGACAAACACAAAAAAACGTTTCAATAATACGATTGTTAAAAGAAACTAGAAATATCTAGAGGGGTCTTTGTCTACAGAGGTCTATGGAGTATGGTATTGGTGGAGGATGCGGATGGAACATTGAATTGGAGCAACTCCAAGAAGCTCCATCACTGCCTATAGGCTTTGGTGGGGTTCCCTCAAATATTACTAGTCCAAATCTGCAAATAGCCAGCCTATTTTGTTGGGTATATGTTCCACTGAGACTACATCTGGCACCTTCAAATCCCTCAAAAGTTAAAAGATGTAGATCTATGTTGATCATGTACGCCAGGCATCATTTTAAGATTGTTTAGAAAACTTCTCTAACAATATTACTTATTAGTAACAAAAAAGATTATTTTCGTTCAAACTTCAAACGAGCACTGAAGCAGTTCTTTCAACATTGATGGTAAATGAAGATTACAGTATTAACAACTACACATGCACTAGATCTAAAATCAGTGACACTTATAAAACGACCCCCCCCCCCCCCCCTCCTTTTTCAAAATCCAAAACTTTTCATTAACATTGTCATTAGTTACATACAGTCATAATCAGTTAGTGGGTCTACATAAAATGCTAAGAAATAAGAGCATTGAATCATTGAGATAAATATTCAACATATCAGCAATCTTAATATCTACTGTATTAAATTGTTCTCATAAAAATGTTGACGGTATGGGAAATAGTCATTTTATAGAAGATCATACATACAAGACGAAATTAAGGCTGGAATGATAGCTCCACCCCCTCGTCTGTAAATCAACATGGGCGCTGCCATCTTGTTCTTCATGGAGATATGATCATTCCATTAATTTTATAGGGGGTATTGTAATAGCTATATAAAATCCTTACACATTTGAAGAACAAAAATCTGTTTTATTTGAAATGAACCCTTACTAGTAATGAAATTGAATAAAATTAAATGTATCTCACTTTATTTGGTGGGTAAATTAATGAAAATTAACCTTGTTTGGGACTTTGGGACCTTCCTCCATCTCAATTAAAGACCATGCATGCATTCCATCCCCAAAATATTTTAGTTCAGTCTAGTCAAACTACATACAGCAGCGGAGCAGGGAAAAGCAAATCTTCTATTCGGACTTACTTTTATTGATAGATTTCAACAGGAAATATGGATAGGTGGACGTTATTCATTATACTATTTATAAGTATATCGTATAGTTCATCAGAAGAAGTTGATGATGAAAAACAAATGGAGACTTTTAAGATCGAAGGAAAGGTTTCTGTGCCGGGTGTCAAGCCCGCAGACTGGGTACTGCTAACGAAAGTGCTGGTGGACGGCGGCGAGTTCGTCGGCTTTGTCAGGTGAGTATCCGCTGGTAATGCAGCTGAGCTGAGCTGAGCTGTAAATAGCGTGAACTTGTGAACGAATTTGTGAATCGGTGGTTGACTATGCTATGGGACTGACTGAATGGCCTGTAATTTATTTTACTATTTGTTGATTCTTGCTGAATTTGGGTAGAGGTCTAGACCTATTCTAAAGTTAAGCCTGAATTTTATTGTCATTTTGGTTCGCTCAGTATCAGCGGCGGATCCATCCATGATTTTCTGAAAAGGGGAGGGGGGACGTGAAATGTACGAAATCGCGAGCCCATAGCCATAGTGCGAAGCCTTAATTATGGCGTTGGGCCCGGGCATTTCTCCTGCCAGAGGGAACGAAGCATTTTTCTGTAATCTATTCTAGAGCATATTATTATGTGACCCAAAATGTGCATGTGGACACATGATCATTTTGCAGATGTTCGTGCTAGTCTGCTTAAGATATTTAGATCCTTACTGTCTTTATTGAATATTGCGTGCTCAATGGCTCCAGAAAACGGAGATGAGCTAACTCGGACTTGCTGCAAATAGCAAAATAGTCTGTGACTTTATTATGATTTATTTTTAAGTTACAGTTTAAATTACCTTGCCTTGCACTCAAATCTCAATATTTCTTATCATTTTACTGTATATGCAATATTGTTTTCTTTCTTTTCCTATCAACAGATCGGATGGAAGTTTCGAGGTGCACGACGTACCTACTGGATCCTACATCGTAGAATTCGCTCATCCTAAGTACATGTTTGAAGCCACCAGAATAGACATCTCTGCCAGGGGCAAGATCAGGGCTAGGAGAGTGAACAATGTCGACAGCAAGTCGGTGGTACAGGTTTCCTACCCACTGAAAGTCAGGAGTAAGGGGCTGGCAGGTTATTTCCAGAAGAGAGAAGAGTTTAAAATAGTGGATGTCCTAAAAAACCCTATGGTGAGTTGATTGTACAACATATGCTGTGCCAACAATTTCTCTATAGTCAATGGTATACACCAGTTACATTCCCGGCTTCAACAATGAACTAAACACTGTACTCATCTCTAACCCTAAACCCAACATAATATCCCAACCTTGACCCTAATCCTACATTTTGGATGAAATGATGCCCGATGCACTTGTCTTCGGAGCATACACTGTATGTTGAACCACTATTCAGTCAAATAGGAGTATTTTTTTTTACCCAGTGATGCAAAACTTAAAGGTAAAGACCAGTAATGGTCATGCAATTGCATTGTGAAAGAAACGTTGTGGAATCGATCAGAAAAGGTCGATCATCTAGCATCTAGCATCTGCAAGGTTCTGGAATCATCAAAATGATAAGAAATTTGGCTCATTCTTCGTAAAGTTACAAGCACTATACACAGAAAGATGTATATGGGACTACCCTATCTCTCTCACCAGACCATGAGAGAAATAAATTTACCAAATATATGAATTAGTAGGCGGTTTCCCGGCAAATTTTTTATCATCATGTATTAGTCAAAACATATTCTTTCACATGATTGGTAATGAGAGCTTCCATTTCATTTTTTGAAATTGGGGCGTTGCCAATACTGGTCTTTACCTTTAAGCAAATGGGGTCACTTAATATTTTTTTTTATTGCTGCTTTTGACAATGTAGACAATTATGTTATTATTTCAAGTTGATGTAAGTTGTTTTTATTTTGAGACATAATCTGACATGTTTATTTTTGTAACCTTAACAGTGTGGTCACATATCATTTTAGATTTTGTTTTGAAAGTTGAATTTTTGGTTCAGTGTGCACTGTGGAGAAGGTTAAATTGTGCAAGTTTATAATTTCCTTTAAAACCACATACAGAGGGCTACAAATTTATCTGAAAGTTCATGGCTTGTATTTTTACATGTTTGTTTTGAATTTTCAGGTGCTTATGATGGTTTTGCCTGTAGTCTTTATTGTCATACTACCCAAGTTAATCAACACACAAGATCCAGAATTACAAAAGGTAAGTCAGAAAGAAAATACAGCTGAACCTCACTATAACAAGGTCCTAGGGCCCATGAAAATTAACCTGTACATCAGGGTAAAACCAAAAGAATATAAAGAGCTGGTACCAGCAAAATTACCTTGAAAAGACAGATACCTGGTTATATCGGAGCTCTTTATAATGAGGCTCTGTACCGCTAACTGGGAAACCCTTCTTCCTTTTTCTTTTTTTCTTTTCAGTTGTAGTGATGACTTTCTTTCTTAGAGTATCGGTTAGAATCTGGTAATGAATGAATGGATCTTTTTTGGTTTAAATCCCAGTATTAAAGATTTTAGGATCGCAACTGAAATCCATGCTATTGCCAATTTGTGAGAATATGCAAAAAAAGAAATGGAAGTCTCTCTTTGTGCACTTCATGCAGAAGCTCCAAAATAAGATCTTCCGAGATAAAAGATTGCTAACATGTATTTTTCTCAAATCTTCAGGAAATGTCGAACATGAACTTGATGAATCAGAAGCAAGATTTACCGGATTTATCTGAAATGGCCACAAGCTTCTTTGGTGGAGGATCATCGGCTCCGAAGAAATCCAAAGACAAGGCTATTAAAGCCAAACGGAAATAACATATTGTACTCTTGTTATCATGTAGTAGATGATTACCTTGTGGTATACTGCAAGTATAACATGGCCTCTTTAGATGCAGACAGCTAGGTTAAACACGCACAAAGGAGAGTATGGTGGTTGGCACAAGTGATTTTTTGACCTACGGTAGAAAATTTGAAGCTTGTCTCCAAGAATCTGTATCTAGAGAGACCATGCAATACACCCAAAATAGCTGGCCATAGGTGAAATATAGCATTTGATGATCCATAGGATATTTAACTTTCGCACTCAATGATATTTCTCTCAGCATTGCAGTTTCTATGAAATTAAAACGAATGGAATTCCTCTTGGAATTTTTGACCTCTTGTCGGGTCACTAAATGCTATATTACACCCAGGCTAGTCATTATATTATACTGTAAAACCTTAAACTTTTGCAACATGAAACTTTTGTGCATCATAAATATTTAATGTTGTTTTCAGTTTGTAATTCATTTACTTTCACAGCATGAACTTGTGAATCTTGACCACTGGCAAAATACATGAACGTTTTATGTGTGCAAGAGTTTCTGGTTTTACAGTTGTGTTTTACAGACATTCATTGTTTAAATTGTAACATGTCGTGTGTATATGTGCAGAGAGGAATGAATTTTATTCTTGTGATTGTGAAAATCGATTATGAAAATTATATACATATTAAGCCCACTGCGCACTGTACATGTACATGTATGGTCCGACTACACAAATTTTTCAGGAAGTGTCAAATGACATCTAGTAATGAAAAGATCAGAATTGTCAAATAGTCTATTTTATGACCTGTCTGGACATGAAATTAATGAAACATCTGGCTATGACAAAGACCTTGAACATAAAGAGCAATGAAATGTCTACGACTCAATGTCCCCAATTTGTCACTGATTTTATAGGCCTATTCTCTTACTAGCAGGCTTTGTAATATCCAGCATATTTTATTTTATTTTCACATAAATAGTTAAATATGCAGAACCTGTCAGGAATATCATTCTCTAAATATTAAATGCAATTATGCTCTTTTTATTTAAAAAAAAAATGTTCAAGGTTGGATAAGAGTGTGTGGTGACTGGTGAGCTTTATAAGTATGTAACACTTATTTTGTGTGTAACTGTACAAATAACTGTAATTTTGATATTTTAATATGGATTTTCATACACAGAATCTCAATGTACGACTATCATACTACTGTGATTTTTTATTAGAGGTCCGTTTATTTTAAGCATTTTAAGGAATGTACATCACCTCCAATATTATTGCAAAAAAAAAAGGTACAAGACTCAGTTGTAAAAACTAGTAAATAATAAAATGCTGCTTTAAAGGAAGATTATATATAACTGAGTTACAGAGAGAAAAGAAAAGAGCTGTAGTAAAAATTCCTTTATATAAATTGGATATTTATTAGATATTCAATTTGGATTTGAAAGTTTTATACAAAGTGCAATCATTTTCCTGTTTTAGGATGTGTTTGAATGATCTGTTAGTCGTCAAATATGTAAGGAGTTTGGTCTAGGTGATCCAACATATGCCCTGGCAACATTTGCTCTGGACTATTCTTTGTAGGGTTGTGATTAGGTCTGTTATTATGTTTTGTGTTGGGGTTCAACGGTTTGGTGTAACGTTTAGTCTAGGGTTGATTTTTTTATAGAATTCTTGTTTTTCTCAGTGTACAATATAGACTAGTAGCAATTTTGCTGGAGAATGTGTTGCGGAACAGTTTGCTAGTATTACCGGCATGCAACTACCGGTAGATTAAAACTTATTATATTACCGGTACATATGAAGAAACCCATAATTTCACCATTTATGAACACCAGTAAGGTTTAGTCCATTTTGTCATTGCATTGCATTTAAGTATTTGATATTACATACCCTTTTACATCTCTGGGAAAAATTGGTAATCATTTGTATATTGCCATTCCTATATTCTCTTCTATTCAGTAAAGTGTATTACTCTGTAGGTAGCTGAAGGAAATGTATTGGAATTCATAGATGTGCCAGAAATGCAAAATTGTCAAAATCTCATTTGTGTAGCATACAACACAACCTACACATTAGTTTTGGATCTAGACCTACATGTAGGCTAAGTGGTATAGATATGCCATTCGTATTGATGTGTAGACAGAAATTACAGATGTTATCTTTTTGCATTCTGGGCACATCTGGGTGTGTTCCTACATTTCTTTAATCTACCTTTAGTATCTCTTCATTAACAGTCCATATGTTTACATTTATTACATGTGTATGTGTTCACAACCACACAAGAAATAAATAAATACACAAGGAAATTTACTCAACGTTGAACAAGGTTTATTTTGTAAATGACCGAGACATTGTAAACATGTTAAACATGTTACCTGTAGGACCTATGCTGGCTGCATGCCTACTACATTATTGCACAAAACAATCACAAATAAATAGGAATAAAATAAGGAAGAATGCTAAGTTTCTATCTTCTCCCTTTACCATACAAAAATAACAGGACTAGCTGTATACACTTGCAATTTTATAATATCCAACCTCTTTTCTTACATTCATCAATTGGTACAAAAGTACCTCTGCTAAACGCAAACCACATAGCGTCCTTCAGCACCAATTTCTTTTTCTTGTGTGCGTATAATATTAAGCAGTACGATTGACTGTGTAGGGTGTAATTTGGAACATTGTTATTTAATTGGATCCACATGCATTATTATTTTTAGACAGGATTTATATCTACAAGTAGTTGTATTATTTGTCTTACACAAAAGTACGGTATTTAATGAATTTTGACTTGTGAACACTAAATATTCCTCTGTACAAAACAATGAAGTCTCCTTTTCTTTTTTTTCTGACAGTGCTGAAAGATAATTCTAGGACTGAGTAAATGTAACATTTTTGCAAACACAGACGCAAATGCTTATCTTTTTCTACTTACAGACACTGGCTACACTTCATTCCAAATAATGTGAAGGTCTTTTGCGAAACAATAGTTTGCATAAAACTTTCACTGCTAAGTTAGGTGAGCCTCTATCAAAGCTTTTGAGGTTGGCAGGAGCAACTGTCATTCACATTTGTGAAATATTGTTTAAGTTGTGAATGTGTTTCATATTTATAAGGTGTCAATACCCGCAGAATTCAAAGATTTAACATGAAACATAGGTTGGATCCCGTTTTTGTTCCATAAATTAGAATAGTAAAAATCTTATAATAATTAAAAAAGTAACAATCCTATAATAATGGAAATGATTACTATTGGAAATTAATAACATACATTTGTAATATAATCGTGGATGCAACATACTTAATAATTAATTCACTGCATATATTTCAAGCATAATCATAAAGGAAATAAAATAATGGAATACAAATCAAATATCAACAAATTTCTTATTCCAATTCATAAAATATTCAAGAATGTATCTTATAGTACACTGATGGGTCATTATGACTTGCATGTTTAATCACATATTGCCTACACTGCTTAGATATTCATGTAAGCTTTGCAACAGAATATTCTTCATTACGTTTGCATTAGAGTGAAGTAACAAGTGCCTTAAATGCTACATGAGAATTTGGATAGATTAATTATATTTCCAAAAATTTGGGATTTCCGATTAAGAGTTTCAGAAGGTGCCTCTGCTGAGAATTTGCATAGGGTCACAACTTAACAGCATGATACAAAACTAGGATCTATGAGACACACACCCAAAAATGTAGCTGAAATTCAAAATAACAATATATTGAAGGGAAAAAAATCTATAGATACACATCTCAAAGGCATTGAAAGGCATTAATTCAATACAAAAGGCTGGCAAGTAGAGCTGATAAAGAGAAGGCAATAATAGCATGTAAAACACAAGTTGCATAAATATTTACCACAAATAAGTTTTCATAAACTTGGCTTATATAAATACACGGGCACTCTCATCCCATTGTCACCCTGCATAAACAATCAGATTGCAATAACTCTTCTATCTATGCAGAATAATTGTACATGAAAATATACCTTAAAGGGAAAGTCCACTCTGATATGAGGTTGCTTCAATAGAACCAAACAAATTAGGGAAACGGATCAATGAAATTTTGATCAAAATCTGATATAATAGGAAGTTATGAATGTTTGAATTTTTAATTGACCAAACACATCTGACAACATATATTTTTTTCTTTCTCTAAAGAAAACAGTTTACATAAATGACCTAGCAAGACGAGTCACAATGTTGCCAATTTGTGTTTGATGGAACACAATTACAGAAAGTCATAAATTACTCACTGTTTATTAGATTTTGCCCAAACTGTCAATAATCTGTTACTCTATTTTTTCTGCTTTTATTAAAACTAACTTAATGTTAGGGTGGACTTCCCCTTAAGAATAAACCTACAATACCGATTACATACTCCCCAACTCTAATAAATATATAATTTGCATTAAAATAAAGATAATTTTTTTAAAATAAATATACTATTACTAGCTCTTTTCTCCAAGTTCAATCTTGCATAAGCAAACATTCAGATTGCAATAAATCATATAATATATTTATAAATTATGTATACAAATATGTATATACGTAATATAAATACACACACATACCTTCAGAATAAGCATAGTTTTCTAAACTCTAATAAAGGGGTATATACCAGTACACCCCAACACTAATAAATATATAATATGTTAAGAAAAATATTGATATCAACATTTTTGAACCTTTTCCAACAATTCCTTTGGAAACATGTACATTCACATGAATAAACTACTTTCAAAGTAGAATATATCACAGTTAAATGACTTCGCTAAAGAATATATCATATCTGTATAAAACTCATTTAGAACTGGTTATATTTATGAGCATTTTACAACTAATTTGAATTTAAAAGCATGCATATAATCATAAAATCGTTGTCATTTCAATCAATTTTACACCAAATAAAAACTACATGTATAAATGCCACGTGCAAGTACGAGATTTCCAAATATTGGAAGATAAAACAAATCTAATACAGACAAATTTTAATGGAGAAAATAACCAAGCTATTATTACAAAACTCAAACATCCTGCATGATAAACTGACCATTTCCATGAGATAAAGAGTCTCCAGCTCCATCTATCTTCAACTCTCCTCCGTTGTGTTCTAATCAAAGGTGTTTAGCTAATCCTCTGGACAGTGAATGCTGAAGTTGGGATCATGATTAGCACAGAATCTGCGCAGCTGCTCCTGGAATTGCTGCATTCGAAGGTCGTTCTGAAAAGGTTGTAAAAGAGCTTAAAGAATAAGCACAAGCTACAAATAATTTAATCAATCGTTGAGCATATGTTTTGGAAGGTCACAAACTAATAGCAGTATCACATGCAAGAAAAGCTCATTCCAGAAAAAGTACAATTTTCTTAAAATGAATGAAAGAAATATTTACAGCAATGACGGCATATAAAACACATGAGGAATGCAATGGAATTTTTCAAAATTTGAACTTTATGGTGCAACTTATCAATAGCTGCAAATTCTTTCCGTTTGCTTTAAAAAAAAACGTCCTGTAGGTATGGTCCAAATAGGGAGTGGGAGTACGATACCCACTGGAAGAATTAAACAATTTTCCATGTTTCATATGATACCCATAAACAACAAAACCAATAAAAACAATATTCACCTTTTTTTCCTAATTAGTATTCAATCATTATCATTTTTACAGAAATCTATTGCATGCAGGCTTATACCAGCCAATTGAGAAGGGAAACTCAGTGACCAATATGCAAAATAACAAAAGATTTATATTTGATTGAGTACAATAAAACACAAATTTCTGTAATATTCAAAATCTTTCATCTTCTAGTTCAAAACAAAGGAATACAGCAAGACTGAATCTCACCTCTGGGCCTAGATAGGTAGTCATGTTGCTGTCTCTGAAATGTGGGATGGGATGCACATTGAGGGTTGAATAACCTGAAATAAACAATCAAAGTTTCATTTTAACAAGCTTTTGTAACCTAGCGGAAAGCGGACAATGATAAAAATGTGAATTAAAATGGGACTTGATGTTCTTTTAATTGGAACTACCAGCTTAATGTGTTCATCATTCATTAATTTCAAATTGAATGAATGAATTAAGTACAAATCTATTTGTGACCTTTAACATTCAGTAAGAAAGCAGACTACCATTATCCAATTTATGATGGCTAGTTGATACAGCAGTGGTCTTGTAACTGGGAGGTCCCGAGTTTGAAACCCATTCCTTGCACTAGTGCCCTTTGGGAGGGCATTAATCTTCATTACCACGTCCTGAGGGAGGACTAAAAGCCATCAGTCCGATGTGCTTACTTACAAGCATACACATATGAGTAGTCAGGTACACAACTAAATTATTCACACCCCTTGTAAATTTCATGTTTTTTTGTTTGTTTTTGTAAATCAAGAATGAAAGGTGGACTGGTTGACTTAAGCTAGGCCTTTATTGAATACTTTAGATGTACGTGTAAGGCCAAGTAAAATTGATTACATGTTGATCGTCCGGATTTTTTGAAAAAGAGGAGGAGGGTGTACCATGTTATTTGATATTTGATATTTTTCAAAATGGCCGCTCAAAATGGTCGCTCGGTACATTTTCCCTGACAGTCGAGGCTATTTTTTCTCAAGATGGCCGCCGACACTTTTTTTTTTTTTTAAATCAGAAATAGAGCCATTTTAGCAGTGTTTTTCATGTTTTTTTTCTTTCAAAAAAAAAAATTCAAAAAAAAATTCAAAAAATTCAAAAAAAAAAAAAAAATAACAAAAAATAGGAGGCGGCCCCCAAAAAGGAAGCGGGCGGGGACGATCAACATGAAATCAATTTTACATGGCCTAAGCTCTAGTATGTCACATTCTCAAGAAACATGAATGAGGACAAAGCAATTTTTCACATACCGGGGGTACTTCAAAAAAACTTGGTAAGGGTATAAATAATTCAGATGTTAACTGTAAAATCAAAAGAAACAACCAAACCAACCCATTGAATACACATCCCATGATAACTTGAATTGCATGTTAAAAGGGGATAAACTTCATTTTCTGGACTTCCTGAAAACTTATATTATCATGCATGCTCATAATATCATGCAAAATTTTAACATACCAAATCTGGCGGTGATCGACTCCTCGTAAAGCATGATGGCAAGTGTAGCATCATTCTCATTGACATCTTTACGAAGGCACAGCTTGGCATGGGCAGCTGCCATACTAGTTCTGATATATATGGAACATGACAGAGAGGAAAAAAAGACATACATTTTTATAAGTTCACAAATTTGTCATGTTGAATATGATCCTGACAAAGGATATTACCTAACACCACAAGCACTGTACACATGCATCTCATCTGTTTACATGTTCACCTGGTTCTCTCTCCCTTGATCTCGCTCAATTTCTAACGACTGAATGAAAAAATGTTAATGCCTTGTTATTAAACAGTTGACTGAACACTGCATATACGTATATGTTTATGACTTCACTGTTTAAAAAACATATAATTCTGTCCTCTTTTTTCTCTCAGAATTATCTTACATACCGTAAACTAATTCCAGTTTCAATGGCCAAGTTGGCATATGGTGGACATTTCAATTATGATTTTGGGGTGGCCCCCACTCCATTCTACAGACCCCAAGCCCCCCCCCCCCACCCCCCAAAAAAAAAATTCTTAAAAAATTTTCTGAACACCCTCATTGCCATGGTGTATGACAACATGGGACTGCATTTGGCATCCCATATATTTGACACTTTGAATCAATTTCTTGATAAAACACCACTTAAGACTGTATACAATGTCCATTGGGCAATAATTTAAAATAACCTAAAATATTCAAGATGCAACAACATAACAATTGAACTTACAGGGTCTTGAGGGCAGCAGGGGGGAACGGTGTACCCCTCACGCCAGATGATCGCACCCTTCTACTCCCCACAAAGTACCCCTGGATAAGCTGCTGGGCTACTTTGGTCAGTTCTGCAGGCTGCTGCCTGGCAAGCTCAATGAACTGTGAGGGAGGCAAAGGCTTATTTTTTTTAACATGTGCTGTTATAAATGTCATACATTATTTCAACAAAATACAGACAATTTTATCAGTAACAATTAAAGATGCAGACAATAAAGATATTGTGAGCAATCTTGATGACATTGCCCATTATTATGTTACAATACATATACATTATGTCTACTGAACATCAGTAATTATATACCTCACTTAAGAAATCCAGCCATCTGATTGGTCGAATTGCATTCATAAACTTCAACTGTTCCTGTAAAATTCTCGGTAACCATGCATAAAACATTTCACTATTTTTAATAACCATGGTTACTCCATGGTTACCCCATAGGTTTACATGTTAAAAAATGGTTTGAGCGATGGAGAATACCGTATGTGTGCGAAGGATTGGTCTACAATTGAATCTCGATCGATCTTACCGACAATTTTATCTTGCATTGTTGACATGAAGACGAAAATAAACTCTCAAAAACAAAAAAACAACATCTGCCGATAGATCTTGATCTAAGTTCGTGCCAATATGCATTGCAAAAGTAAAAGAAGGGCCCGTTTCATGGAGCTTTTGCGAGGCCCTCACGCAGAGCCGTTTTCAATGGCTGTGTGACCAAAGTTCGCGCGTGACCAAAGTTCGCTTTCTCAAAAAATCGGTAAGATTTCGAAAATCTGATATCACCAATGGAAAGAGGATCATAAAATTACCCAGAAACGAAATTTTCTTTGGAATTGGGTGCGAAATTGTGAAAATATTGACAAAAGATCGGCACATTTTGCAGTTATTTGCGTCCGTTCCGAAAAATTACCAACTTACCGATAAGGGTCTGGAAATCTTCATTTTGAGAGCAGATATCCTCAAAATTGTAAGTAATAAGTGGTACCGTCTGGTTGTATGATATTTTGCCTTGCAAATTATCAAATTACCTTATTTTTGATGGATCGTATTTTTGTATAAATCAGCTGTTAACCCCCGTGCGTGAACTTAGGTCTCGTTGTTTTTATGACTTTTTTAGATGCAGCGCGCATGCACGATCGGACATCGAATTTTTAGATCGCGATATCTCCGAAATCCTTCGACGATAAATGTTGTAGTTGAACCAATTGGTAGTAAAATACTTTGCCGTCCATTTGGTAGTAATTAAAATAAATAAATTTGTGTAGAATATGAGAAAACATGGATCGAATATCACATTTTCTAATTTGTTCTAAAATCTGCGCGAACTTTGGTCACCCCTTCATATATATTGGAGAAAACTGCCAAGCATGTTAACGACGCGCAATAGCCTAGTGGTCTAAGCGTTGGTTTTCGATACACCTCTTGTTGTACGCAAGAGTTCGAATCCCGTCTTCGACAAAAATGAAAAATATTTTTTTATTTTTATTTTTTAGTCTATTTTTTTTCGGCATATAAAAGTATTAATGACTGCTTTAATATTCGAGAAATAGTTGTTTTATTACGCTCTCGGGAAGGTTACAATTGGGCTATTCCCCTCGGCAAGCCTCGGGGAATAGCACAATTCTAACCTTCCCTTGAGCGTAATAAAACAACTATTTCTCTCAAAGCAGTCATTAATACTATACTATAATTCCACATGCACGTATAAAATCATAAATGTTAGCATTCAATATCCAGTGTATATTTCATTATTGATATTTTCTACCAACCAGTAATTTCTTGCTTTTTGGTTTATTACAAATTAACAGAATGGTACAAAGAAAGCTACATAATAATACAATCCTGAAACACATACCGGTATCCTCAACAGAAAACCTGACTGACTTTTGCATACCGGTATTTCAGAGAATTGAAGCACAGGTAAATTTGTGAGAACTAGTCACAGAAATAATTTCAAATTAAAAGCATTTATTTAAACTAAAATAATATAAGAACTACCATACCCCCCAGGGTGCTACAAGAATTTTTTTCACCACTTGCCCTGTCGGGCAAGTGGGTTTTCAATTTACTTGCCCAAACAATATTTCCACTTGCCCAAAACTTTAAAGCGAAAAAGGACTCGAGGTATAATGGGTAATCAACTATTTTAAATAAAGTACGGACATTTTTATTTCATCATTCACTGCTATAAATATCATGCCAAAATTTGTAAATTCTTACTAAATAATAATATTGAAGATATTTTACGATAAATCTCGGATAAGTATGCGAAAACTAGACTAAACAACGTCGCTAAAACCATAAAACAAAACAACAACGGCTTATATTCTGGGGGTCTCGATACTATTATCAAAATGACTCGCTCGGTCGGATCTTGAGACCGCAGTAATAAATTGAAAACGAGACAAAAACATTCATCTGATTTATATGAGCAGCGAGTTTTAAATAATATGTTCACAATCATTAACAGTCATTATGAATAAATATCAAACATTTGACTTTTTGTACTTACTAGAAAATCCCTGTTGTTTATTCCATTCCGATTCGCACGTGTTCATTTCCCTAGAATAATGACGTCATATTTGGCGTGATTCAACCAATCGGCAATCAGAGAATAGCAAAGGCCTGTCGGTGCGGCCTGCAGAGCTAGAGAGAGAGAGCGCGAATAAGCTCGCAGCTGGTACGATCGCGCTAGCTGTCTCTAGCTAGCTCACGGCCGGCCGTGCGTGGAGGCGGAGCGGCATTCATGGCTTGAAGTGTCACTGTTGCATGCGCGCTGAGCTAGCTGAGCTGGCTAGCTGTCTGTGAAGTTTTTTCGAAATCGGAACGATCGCTTTTTTGCTTCTGGATTTTGACGACGGGTAAGAAGTTGACGGGTGAATGGTAGAGTTCTTGGACACTAGGAAATTACTGTAAAAGTATCACTTGCCCGAATCGGGCAAGTGATAATTTGATTTACTTGCCCGACGGCTCAATTTGGTTGAACCGGGACGTCGGGCAAGCGGGTTTGTCGCGCCCTGCCCCCCAAGAAAAAAAATATTCAAATGTTGACTGTGCAATACCAGGATTAAAATATTATCTCTACCGGGTACTTGAAAGTAGAACCTGGGTTGTACCTGTTTAAAGTCTTCATTTGCAATGACCTGATGCGGTTGCTCCTGTTTGACATCCATAGCACCAATCAGAGCTTGATGGATAAGACTTGCCTCCTTGAACTCATCCCATGTTTGGTCGCTGTTATCACACATCACTACCATGCTGAAGCCTCTGTAGGGAGTTAAACATTAATAGGTAAATGGGTAAATGAAGTAACTCTCATGTATGGTCACTGTTGTCATACATAGGTTAAAACATTGCTGAAACGACCAAAGAGGAATGCAAAAGAACATAGAGTGAGTTATAGGTTTGCCAAGCTAACATTTGGACCCCCCTCTACAAAAAAAAGAAGAAGAAAACTTAAAACTGACCCTTCAGAGTAATTTTGTTTAAAGGTAAAAAGTCAATAAAATTTCGTGATTTTAAACAATGAGCAAGAATGGCTCAATTATGCACCAGAGCAGCAGAGTATACATACATAATTATTATATCATAGGGGGCCTTGAACTGTATTGGGACATTACGATTGTTTCAGCTAAAATATTTATTTAGATACATACAGCTTCCATGATGATGTGCCATCTAAGAAGATTAAGCAGCATAACTTACTCTGGAATCTTTGCGGAAATGTCATCAATATCCTGAAATTGAAGAAAAAAACAGAGACATGTTTTAAAAACAATGTTCAAAACATCAGACAAGTACAGGGATATGTAATTTGTTAACAAAATTATGCCCAATACTCTGTGCATAAACATCATCCTTTCTATAATGTAATACAATGCAAGCCATACCATAGTTTATATCAATCGGTGGCAATGTATTACTGATCAATGTCAAACAAATATTTATTAAAAACCTCTAATCAAGTTACCACCCACAAGGAATTGCCCTCTTACCTGTGCCACAAACAGATCCGCTTTAGGCCTCCTCACATTTGGACTACTATAGGCCCACAAAGTTGATTCTAGAGGCATGGTGTATATCTGTAGAGGACCAGCATCTACAGTACGGGGAACAGCCAGGGTTATGCTCCTGCTGTCGGTTGCTGTAGTATATGGTGGAGGAAGGACAAGCACTTTGGGATTACTGAAAATGTCTGATGTCAAGCTAAGAATACAGTGTATATGAGTAAGGAAAAAATAATTGTATAAAAGGGAAAGGGGAAACCCCTCATGTCTGATTCAAGAGGCATTGTATCCACCTGCAGAGGACCAGCATCTACAGTACGGGGTACAGTCAGGGTTAATTATGCTCCTACTGTCGGTTGCTGTAGTACAGAGTGGATGGAGGAAAAGCACTTTGGGATTACTGAATGTCCAGGTAAAGCTAAGAATACAGTGTATATTAGTGAGGAGAAACTACTGTATTATTAAAGGGGACGGGAAAACCCCTAATATCTGATTCAAGAGGCATGGTATCCATCTGTAGAGGACATATGAAATATTTCACTTGACAATTGCTACCTTGCTGCCTTAACACTACATATGCATTATGATATTGAAACAAGTATTTGTAAGTTGAGGATTTGCTTAGAAGTTTACCTGCTCTGATTCTTTCCTTAGAATCTTTCTTCCATGTATCCAGACTACCAAGTAAACAGACTCCATGGTGTGCCAGTACAACAGATCCAGCTGTATATAAAAAAGTTGTTAATAGAAATCAATATAATCACATATCTTTGATCAGTTGATACTGTATCATAATTGTATTCTATTTTACATGTGAAATATCCATACAATCTTATTCTTTATGTATGATTTAACTTACATAAATAATATTCTGTTAAACTAAGGTATCCATCATGACTAGTAAAACACAATATATTTTTCAATAACTTCATTATATAGCTAAAAAGTTACAAATGTTTTTCATTTTGAAATTGGAATAGGACACATGCCAAATTCTCTGCATAATTACATTATTGACCTTATTTGGACCTTTTAGGCATACAAAGGGCATTTATACAATGTTTATACATCAGCAAATTAACAACCTGACCCTACAATGGTTGTACGAATCAGTGGGAACATAGCATTGCTCTATGAAGCCAATTAAATTTTTCCTACCTTCGATGACACATGCACCGGTCTGTGGGTCCTTTTGGATAAGACCAAATAAGGGCGTAGATGAGGCATGTGATACCTGCTGCTTAGCAAAGGATGATGCATACATCATTAGTCTGTGGAGTACATTGGTGTCCTTGCCAACAGCTAGTACATCTAGGATCTGGAAGGTATTGCAAAAAAAATTGAATAGAGTGCTGGGCATTTATTTATTCATTTATTTATTTGGTATTTTTGTTTTGTTTTTTTAGTCACAATTAAACCAGTGCTGACTCAATTTCTTGCCAACCCTGTTGAAACATTTCAATCTGAAGCAACAAGGTTGAGATAAGGGACTACATTTTGACTGATCCATATTGAGAGAAAATATTTTAGCAAGAAAAGAGCAGCAAAACACTTTTGATATAATTGCACAGTTCTAAACAGCATGATAAGGACTCCCGTAACATCATTAACATAGTTGAACAAATTCTTGACAGTTTCTCTCAAAATAATGGCTGTAACCTTCAAACTTTTTCAACAAGTTCACATTGACTATGCATCTAAATGGCAACGTATCTTGGCAATTAAAATATTAATTCTTAGAAAAAATAAAAAAGATTCTTCTATCTAACCTCACAGGTGAGGAGCTTAGTTCTTCACTAATGGCTTTAAAACAAAAATCAATAATTTACAATATATCTTACATTTTCAGATTGTGTTGACTGCATGAGGCTTAGCAGAAGGTGGAGTTTGAGTTTGTGGAAGGTTCCAGGTGGTGCTATGTCAGGGGCGAACAAGTAGGCAAGGCTTGAGCTGAAACTCCATGGAGATGATGCACGATCTGTGAAGCAAATAGATTCAAATAGTTTACAATATCTGTTAGAAAACCATGCATTAAAGATTCACGATTTATTTCTTTAGGAAACTTTAAAATAATGTGTTATAGTGAACATTGTTCAAGATAATTAGTGATCTAGTGTTATTAATGAACTTTCATGCGTAATATTTTTACTAGTATTTATTGTTTCCCTGCTAAATTGGGCATAAAATATATTCCATGGATTAAAATGAGGATGCCTATTTCTAATACAGTTTTAGTCATTTCTATTTCCAAACCATTGTTCAACATTCAAATATGTAGCCAGCATATAAAAAAAACACGTTTTCAATGGTAAAAATATTCAAATGAAATCAAATTAAAAGTTAAAGGTAAAGACCAGTATTGGTAACGCCCCAATTTCAAAAAATGAAATGGAAGCTCTCATTACCAATCATGTGAAAGAATATGTTTTGACTAATACATGATGATAAAAAATTTGCCGGGAAACCGCCTACTAATTCATATATTTGGTAAATTTATTTCTCTCATGGTCGTGTGAGAGAGATAGGGTAGTCCCATATACATCTTTCTGTGTATAGTGCTTGTAACTTTACGAAGAATGGGCCAAATTTCTTATCATTTTGATGATTCCAGAACCTTGCAGATGCTAGATGCTAGATGATCAACCTTTTCTGATCGATTCCACAACGTTTCTTTCACAATGCAATCGCATGACCATTACTGGTCTTTACCTTTAACCGATATACAATCATGAACAAAATCATTGTTTGCATTGATATTCACTTCAAACTACCAATAAAACATATACAGATAATGAATATTCATGAGTTGAAAAATACACAGCTCAAACATCCATACCTGCATAGAGTTGGTGAATCCTCTGTGGAATATTCTTTGGTATCAGTGGTATTGATGGCTGGTCAATCTAAAAATAATGCCATGAAATTAATTAAAGAATATATTAAAACATGATCAAATAATTAACAGTCAGGCTTGATTAAATTTTGAGAATTTTCTTATACAGGTTGAACCTTCATCAATAAATAAAACGAATAAATAAATATTTTAAACAACTTTGGGGAGTGGAACAAAATATATTCTTAGAGTAATATTCATTAGTATAATCAAGGTGTAATAACTCCTTGTTATAATGTATTTCATGATACTATGAAATCTGACATGAAAGAATAGATGCTATATAATAAAGGAGTGATGTAGACTTAACCAACAAAGCTGAACATTAATTTGATCCTTATTACAAAGGGGCAGAAAATTAAGTACATTAATAAATATTGATAAACGTCATTCATAAAATACTAATAAAACAATGACACTGGCATTGGAATCTGATCATATTTTATTCATCATGCACAAATCATTCATAAATATATTTTTAATGAGTTTATACCGCAGTACAGCATATTTTGACTGTATATCTCTATGAAAAACAAAGTTACACTTACTGATAATATGTTGTTTGCCTGTCAAAGTAACAGAAAATGACAAAAAATGAAAATTAAATTCCAACAGAAGGAAGAAATTATCCTTAATTGCAATTGTGTATACGGTAGGTACAGATTCTCATTGAATTTAACATAAAAATGAACAATGAACAAAAACAAGATGAACATTGAGAGTGTCTTTCTTCCTTTGATTTTTTTCTTTTTACTATTGAAAAGGCTGCTACATACAGTTATTAACTAAATTATTTGTACCCCTTGTAGATTTTATGTTTTGGGGTGTTAAAGAATAAAAGATGGGCTTGTTGAGTTAAGTTTGTTGAATACCTTTTGGATGTAAGCTTTAATATGTCACATTCATAGGGACAATTCAATTTTTCACATATCGGTAGTTGAATAATTACAAAACTTGGTAAAGTATAGGTTTAACTTTTTCATCTGTGACCTTTAGTTGTGCTTATTTTCAGATTAACCACTTTTGGATAATATAACCATCCAATTAAAAACAAAGCACTTTATCCTACGAAATACAGAGTTTATATTTCACTCATTTATCTTTGCTAATTTCAGTTTTTTTTTAAGGGTGGATAGAGCATTAATCTGATTTTTAAAAATAATTACGAGATTGTACATGTACGGTATGAGTGACACCCACCTCAAATGCCAGCGACATTCTAGAACCACGGTTTTCTATAGTAGGGATTCCAATCACATTGAAACACCCACCAAGGAAGACTGTGGGCATTAGGTCATCTGAAAGGTCAAAGAACAGAGAAAGATGATGTAAAAGTATAAAATAGAGCAACAAATAACATGCAAAATCATGACACGATCATACAAAAAGGAAAGGTTTAATTATCCCTTAATCAAATTCCAAGAACTTTACAACAGTTATAATTGGATTATTACCTAGTTCCTAACTAGATAATTTTCTGCTTATTTTTCCAACTTAAATCCTATTCTTTCTTCTTTTGCGAGTACCGGTAAAACAAAATCCTACATCTATAGGGTAATGTGAAAGCTACTACTGTAATCATGTTTTCCATGCCATTTTGTAATATCTAACTATCAAATAAGTAGAGTTTTCTTACAAGTAACTTCAACTTAAATTGTAAAAAATATTAATACCAAAACATCATTGCTCACCTCTCACATACACTGTAATAGATTGGTGATATTGAGGACAAGAAGCTTCGTAAAATGCATCCTTGCATACCATCTTCAGGACAAGCCGTTCTACAGTGTAGAATAACACAGACATAAATATATATGTACAAATTAGGCATGGCACTTACAGTTAGCAACTAAATTATTGATACCCGTTGTAAAATTTGTTTGGTTTTGAATTTTTTGAAACATAAGAATGAAACATGGATTGGTTGAATTAGGGCCTTTGTTGAATACTTTTAGATGTAAGCTTAGCTTTCATATTTTACATTATCAAAAAACGAAAATCACATACTCAAAGAAATTACAAAACTTGGTAAGGGTATGAATAATTTAGTTGTTAACTGTAATTATGCCAATTTAAATAATGTTCAGTGGGATTTTTTACATTGTATTTGTGCAAAATAACAGCTATGGTTCAATAAGTAATTAACATGGAAAATATAACTGTGATTGTGTACTAGGAATGTTACCTACATGAATATTACACTGAAATCTGCATGGCAGTTATCCAACCTTACAGTAATCAGAGCAATCATGCCTTAAATTGATAATTTCCTGTATGGACTATATTCAAACTTTAACATGTATGTAAGGAACCTCAAATAAAACAGCTGCCCAAAAAGCTTGATATGTGCATCATAGATCACTGTAATCGCCCAAGCTCTTGTCTCATAGCAAGACACATAAGAGTTGACCTCATACATTTTGTCAAACATGTATTGGTCAATCATCTCTTACAAAAATGGGGTCACAGTGTACTCAAATTAAATCAGCAAATACAGTTCTCTGGCAACATTCAAACCCCTTGTAAAACTATAAGAACAGTTTGATATTCAATGTAGTACATGTATAAACTATCAATCCATCTACTACTGTAAATCCATTACTACATTAAATTCACCAGGTTTATTTAAACATTTGTATAGACAATTTTATAAGTTCAGAGCAAGTTATACCTCCAATGATTCTGCCATTAACATCTTCAACAAGCAAAGTACCACAGTAGAAGCAATGGAAATCATTCCTGCAATAAAAAGGAAACATGTTTATCAGTTTTCTTGTTTTTCTTTAGAACTACACTGGGAATCAGAGTTTTCTGTGCATATCAATCCTCTTAAATGGCCCCAATTATCCAAATTATATATCCTCACCTCACGGTGCAGAGTAAATCCTCTACCCCCCCCCCCCCCTCTTGAAAATCAGTATTAAGTTTGGCATGTCAAATTACTCTACAGAATTTATAAAATAAATCCATAATATGTCATTACAAGAAAACAAATGCTAATTTACTATTAACATAACATGACACTAGATTTTATTTTTCAGCATCTAGTTTGCTTTTTTTTGTTTTTTTGAGGCAATTTACCATGTCATGACTGAGTGAGGTTTTAACCTCATACATGTATCCTGTGACAGCTAGTACCCCCACATCCTGTCACATGGAGCCACTGACATGGAACGGACGAATCAATGCCTCAGTCACACTGCAAAACCAACTCTACAAAAACCTCAATCTGATCAACTCTTGGCCTTCCAGGGCAATATCATATTTGTTTGGTCTGTTGTCAGTCTGGTGTCAGTCTTGTTGGTGTGACTGAGGTGTCATGGTCTTATGGAAAGGTCACCAGACTGTAGGCTAGGTACAAGGTTCAAATCCTAGCCCAGCACTACTGTCCTTTGGCAAGACGTTAACATACATTTGCCACTCTCCACCCAGGTGCAAGTGGGTACCTGATATGTTTGAGCACTAGTTACTTTGGCAGCTCAGCTATAACTGAGGTAATAATGTTTATAGCACCACGATTGTCACAACATGATGGATATATTAGTGATATATCAAAAGACATGATTAAACACCATAGATTTATTCATTTTTTTAAATATACCCTAACCCCAATCCTCCTCCCTCTCTCTCACATCGTCCAACCGTATAAGTTTTTATTGGTCTAATAATAATTTTACATTCAATATAAACATAATACAAATATACAGACATTATCCATAGATTTATAATTACCTGACAGTCTGTGCTTCCTTGGCCCCAGCAATGTGTAGTCTAACATATGTATTTTCATCAGAACCAAAGCATTCAGAAATAGGACATCTATATTTAGCACATCGACTGTTAGAAAGAGAAAGAATATCTCATTATGTACATCTTCATTAAAAGGGAGGTTTTGAAATATTCATTTTATAGTTCTTTTTACATCTGCACAAACAACAATCAGAGATATAGAAAATCTATATTTGGCATATCGACAATCAAAATAGACGCGATGTGAAATAAAGTTATTTCATACCTTTATCCAAGGAAATTTTCTACAGTCAATGGTGAATTTAAGGTTTCTCTATTAAATAAAGAAAGCATCTCATCCAGTACATTCAGAGATAAGACATCTATATAAAGCACATGGACTGTCAAAACAAAAACAGGATATTTATGTCTTCACAGAGGCATGTTTTTTTTTACAATGTTGATTTCAATGTTTTTCTCTTTAATTTCAGCACATATGATCAGAAGCATTCAAAGGTTGGACACTGACATGTGGCTCATTGACTGTCAAAACAAAAAAATATGATGCCAAGCCATTTATGTCTCAATTGAAGATCTTTAAAATGTTATGTTGAATGTCTTTCTTTAAAAAGTTAAGTCAGTTGATGGAAAGCATTGAGAGATACATTTATCTTGATGACTGTCAAAACAAAGCAGGAAATCAAGCTATTTATATCTTTGTGGAGGGCAATTTTTTAACATTGAAAAGTTTTGCCTTTTAGTATCAACGAGGCTCAAAGCAAAATATATTAAACAACTGGCATCCTTGTTCTTACTGAGAGCAAATAATTAGATGTCATGCCCAAATCCTTCACTAAATATAGAAGATACTTGAGAGAAAATACTTTCTATGACTTACATAACTGAGATATACACCAACAATTTAAGCAATGCATACTTAATACAAAAACAATGGAAGAATAAATAATAGTTTATAACTTACGTATATTTAGAAGGAGGAGTCATACTACACACCACACCTACAAACTGGTAAAAGCGGGATGCAAACTTGGATGCAAAGAAATCTCTTGGTCGCAGTACGTAGCTGTGTTAAAAGAAAATTGAACAATATATCATTTGCTGAGCATAAGGTCTCACATAAATATTTGTTCATAGATGAACGTATTACCAACAGATTGTTATTAGGAATATAAAAGCTTCTCAAACATACATTAATTTCATTTTCATGGGCACTGCAGTAGCACAGGAATGAACTGGCAGCTAAAGATAATTAATAAAGGAACAAATAAGAGTTCTAATCAAGGTCCTACAAAACTTACATTTTTAAAATAATAGAGTGAATTGAAAAACAAGATTTGGAGATGAGAAATACTATCAAATCCCAGAGTACCGGATAGATACTTTCCAATCACTTCTTGACAAATAACTGCAAGCAATTCAAGTAATTTTGAACAAGAAGCAAACAGTGAAATTTGCAATTTTGAGGAGGAAAAAATTAGAATGGATATAACTTACCTAGGGAGTGTAGGTAGGCCATTGAGCCTGAGATTACAGTGGATCTGAGTTGGTTTGATGCTCTTTGGAATGACTCCAAGGGTGTGTGATGCGGTGAAACATACCTAATGATACATCAAAAACATCAATATAAACATACAATAAAAACAAAGAATGACATATATGTGTACATGTACATTAGATAAATATGTACTCTCAAATCAGGTGAACAATTATTTCAGTACAAATCAAATAGTATACATAGAAGCTGAATTCCATTTTTCTTTTTAAATTCTACTTTCAGAAAATGAGACATTTTCCCATTGAAATATTACAGTATAGTCATGCTTATCAAACAGTTCTCATGTTGTATTTAGGATATATCTTTTATAAATCTGAAAGTATACAATCATATTCTCTGTCTACCACAATAGAACTTACTTCACATCTAAACGAGATAGAAAATACAACTTCATATATTTTGTAGTGATCAAAGTTAGCTAACAATACAATTTGAACTATCCTGTACTGTGAAATAGAAAATGGTACCTTTTAAATGGTGTACTTACTTCTTGAAACAGTGTGTATGCATCTGATGGCTTGCATGTAACCATGTTTGCGAGTTCCGCTGATATGAAATGAAAAACATGGCATCAATAAACAAAGGCTTATGGCTTGATCAAGAAAATTCAAAATTAATATTCATTAAAAAAATCTTTATCTGTCACCTTGCCTTAATTTCTCTCCTTTACAAATGGTTGGCAACTACGATGCGAGATACATCTCTGATTTAATCTCATTTTTATTAACAGCAAAAGATTAATATATTTATGTACACTGTAACTTAAATGTAATTTCAGGCTCTTTCAGTTAAGCTTTTGGGAAAATGCACATGATATTGTTGCAGGGGTTATAGAGAAAAGGTAGAATATGTTACATATCAATGTAAACATTTTTTTGGATAGTCACATCCTAAATTAGCAATGAGGGAACAATACAATATTCATAAAGCCATAAGGCCTATAAAAAAAAAATGTTGTGTTGCCCTTTGCGACTAACCAAAAAAACTTATGTACGGTCGGCTTTTTGAAAAAGTTTTCTTTTTACAGTTTTTAGAGAAAAAAAATATTAGAACATCCAAAACTGAAAAATATCAGCCCAAAGAGGGAGAAAAAAAAAGATCTCCGACTGACCGACCCATGTTGTGTTGCCCTTTGCGACTAACCAAAAAAACTTATGTACGGTCGGCTTTTTGAAAAAGTTTTCTTTTTACCGTTTTTAGAGAAAAAAAATATTAGAACATCCAAAACTGAAAAATATCAGCCCAAAGAGGGAGAAAAAAAAAATCTCCGACCGACCGACCCATGTTTTGGCACCTAAAGGGCAATACAACATATTTTTTGTTTAGGTCTAACAGTAGTATGCCTTTGAATTGTGCTTTTGGCAGAATTTTGCTGCATTGTCCAATATTTCATCAGAGAATCGTGAACTTTATATTGCTTGGTGCTTTAAAATTATACTGGTATTTCTTTTTGCACACAAGGTACTTTTCAACCACATCTAAATCAATTTTAACTCATTGTCTACGGGAACCAGGTGTTCCCTGTGTTAAGTCTACAGGAATGTGAAAATTCAGTAGTCAACAGGTTAACTCACCATCAATCTGGCATAATTCTTGGATATCGATGAGGATAAGGAAGCTGTAAATTTGGACTTGTTTCTGTGAAGAAGAAAAAAATAAATAGAAAAGAACTTGCAAGGAATGACTTTATAAAAATCAATTAAACCTGTGAACTCTTCTATTAGAATATAATCATATACATGTACTTATATTATTTTCATTTTAAGATAAACAACCCCTAGATCTAAGATGTCTCTATGATTAACCATTCAAAATACATGCTAAACACAATCCTCTTTATTCATTGGTTAACACACCAGTAACCCACACCCAAAAATGTCTTCCTATATAACCTATAAGTATTATCAATCCATAATAATACTACTCAGAATACATTTTAGTCTCGTGAGGCAGACACTTCATTGTAACTTATAAGTGTATGACCTGCGTTTACATTTACATCAAGTAATAATTACACATTAGAAGAACGGTAGATTTGTAAATTTTGAAGAAAATAAAATAGTTTCCTCACTTCATTGCTCTGCTGGATGTCAACACACTTATTCTTTATTGAAGCTAGCTGTCCAGTTTGGTCAAGATAATGTAAAGCACTCTCCTTCAGGGTAAGCTTATCTTGCTGGATTCTTGCAGCAGCTAACATCAAGACAAAGTTTTTTTCAGCTTTCACTGATCAATAACCTGTATTTCCAATTTAAAAAAAAAAAAAGGCATAATTGATAAAATTACATCAAGGAAATATAAATAATAACAAAAATCGATATTTCTAAATAATATTTGAGTCTTACATTTAGTAATGAAGATAGAAGATACTGAGTTAAGATCAGGAAGGAGGATGTATAATAAGAAGGCATGAAAGGTATGAAATAGCATGACAAGAGTCTCATTGAAAAACATTGAAAAAAGGAGGGTAAAAGAAATGTAACAAGGGGAACAGATATAACAGACAAAGTGAAGAACTGGAGTATTGAAATTTATAATCCATGAATAGCAGCTCTCTGAAACAGTCTGAAAAAATATGAAATTTATAACATGATAAATTTTGATTTTCCAAAACATATTTCAACAGAACATTGGACCTCCATAATGTGATATCTCCCTAACTATAGATTCAAATTGAATAAAGAGACATCAAATTAAAAATATTTGAAGATGTGTTAACAAAGAGTACTTCACCCGCTCTCTCCCAAAGAGTCGTCCACTGTCTCTTTGTCACAATATCCGAATGCTATGAAACTTATTGTTCTCGCTAGCATCAGATTCGTTAACCTCCCAATGTCATAGGCTAATATGTAAAGTATGAATTGTCATTTCCACATGCTAAAAATTTGCATTTACGTAGGTCTTCACGTAAACATGTTATGTATGACTCACTTACATAGGGTAAGTAGAGATATAGTCTGCAGGAACAGACTCTAGTTTTGTTACGACACAAAATCCATAGCAACACGAGTCCAGGCTATATTTAACTTATAGCGTCTTTAACAAGTTCATACAGACTAAATATGAGCCTATTAGGGAAGTCTAGAGGCTATAGAGCACAGTTAATTCAGACCCTTACTGAAGACGACTGCTTTTGTTGCAGTTTTGTCCAGCTTTTCATCAACGTCAAAGATATACGGTTAGGAATGCAATAGGGTTTTAGGTGCAGTTTAGGTTTAGGGTTAGGTGAAGTGTTGTACCCAGAAATAAAAATAGGAATTTGGTACATGTAAGTATCAAAAATTGACTGCGTTAGTCTATAGCACAGGTTCATATGCACCCGTGCAAATTATCGGAGGCTGTCGACTGACTGGTAATCTAGACTCCATAAAGACTGAAAAGGGTTACCGCCTGTAAGCTACTATACGTGTATGCCCGATGCACTAATAATAGCATCCTGCCTCCAAACATAGACTCTACAGACATGCTCCAATCGACAGAGCGTCATACTCTTACTTTCAGGAAGACCTTCTGATATGGTCAAGGTCACTCGAAGATGACATTGAGGTTACTTCCCCGAGTCTGAGTCATACTTTCTACTCTCATTTTAGATCATCATAAAAACATGACTGATCATTCAATCATGTTTTTGTTTTTTTGTTTTAGAGATCTCCCCCCCCCCCCCCCCCCCTTATGACTTAATATCATTTTGTGGTCCTAATTAAGGATTTTCTCTTTATCCTTTCTTGCTTGTAATTACTTCATATTTCCTTCTTTTACTCTTGCTCTCTCTGATGCTATGCTGTTTAGCAGGATTTAAGTATGAAAAACACTCCAATCTTTTCTGTCTCCAGCAGCTCTTTTCTTCATCTTTTGGTATGTATCATTTGCTTAGATACCATCCAACATCATAATCATTTTCCTTCCTTCCTTCCCTCAATGATGTCTCTCAGGAGTCTATCATGCTGTAGTATATGCCCAATCCATTTCTTCTGTCTCCTCTCCTTCCATGTTGTTACTGATTTACGCTCCTCCGTCCTCCCCCACTTTATGTAAAACTACGTCATTTGTCACTCTATCCATCCAACTTATCTTTATCATCTTCTTCCACAGCCAGATTTCAAAACTCTTTAACATTTTTATGTCTGCATGCTGTTTTTCAGAGTCCAGCCTCAGCTGATCCTTAGGAAAGCAAACTCCAAACAATAGTTTTCATGATTCTTTTCCTTAAATGAATATTTGTAATTTAACAATTTGTATGTGTGTGTGTGAGGGGGGGGGGGTGGGTGCTGCATCCCCAACCCCCTGCTTTGTGTGCCTACATGATAAATAAATGCAGAAAAGCAATGATACACCTCTTTTTTCAACTTGATTACAAAATCTTTTTTTTTTCATTCAGGAATATGTTCCACCCAGACTATGTCTGGCTTCACTGAACCCCTCTGCGTCAAAAGACACAATATGTTTATAAAAAATCCTTGAAGCAGACAAATATTTCTGTCTGAAAAAATCTTACATTTGATAAAAATGTCTAGCTCACTAGACTATATCTTATAATTATATCAAGAGAACTTATTAAAGACTAAAGTAAACTGCAGATTTTCAAACACATTCTTGTGGTGATCTAATCTGGTCAACAAATAATCATGCCCTCTACAGTCAGGGGCGGATCCAGCCGGCGACAAGAGGGGGGGCCCAAAT
The DNA here is from genome assembly GCA_035222895.1 of Strongylocentrotus droebachiensis. NCBI lineage: Eukaryota > Metazoa > Echinodermata > Echinoidea > Camarodonta > Strongylocentrotidae > Strongylocentrotus > Strongylocentrotus droebachiensis. The sequence continues at coordinate 266,620 of JAVYIG010000184.1, read as the reverse complement.
CTTGAGAAAAAAAATTAGCGCCGACCAGGCGCGTACGCAGGATTTTTTCAAGGGGGGTGTTTTAACATTTTTTTAACATTTTTAAATCAGGCTGGAAATTTCGCAACGACTCAGCCAGCCGCTGAATAAGCAGGGGGGTGAGGGGGGGGGGGGGGGGAGGGGGGGTAAGAGGACATTTGTTTTTTTTTGTCCCCAAAAAATCGCAACGACTCAGCCAGCCGCTGAATAAGCGGGGGGGGGGGGGGGGGAGGTGGGTAAGAGGACACTTTTTTTTTTTTTTGGTCTCGAAATTTGAAAATTTGACATTTTTCTCCGTTGGGGGGGGGGGGTGGGGGTAAGGTCACCTTTTTAGGTCAGCCATGGGAATAATTTTTTTTTTTTTTTTTTTTTATAATTAAAAAAAAAGAAAAAAAAACCAAAGGGGGGGGTTTAGGGGGTTTACACACATAATAATACCAAAGGGGAGGGGGTTAAATCCCCCGCTGCATACGCGCCTGGCGCCGACTCAGCCGGCCGGTGAATAAGCATGGGGGGGGGGTTATGGAAAGGAGAACCACTAATTTTGTTGGTGTGGGCGAAAATATATATATATATTTTTTTTTTGGGGGGGGGGGGGGGCCCGCTTTTTGTTTTTTGTCTCAAAAAAGTTAAAATTTACGCACTTATCCTAATTTTTAAAACAGTTATTTGGGTTGGGGGGGGGGGGGGGGGGCCAGACCGGAAAAATCGCCACGTGGTTCCGCGCCTGTCTACAGTGTCAGTTTCCAGTTTAATAGTGTATTCCTACAAGTAGGGAGGCCAATGCCCAAATCTAACTTTTTAATTACGAATTTGTTTAAAATAAAACAAAGATTAAAAGAAAGCATTCACTAAGAAAACTCACCCATCTGCCGACTCCAGAAGTTCCATAAAATAGGAGATATCCAGCTTGTAAACACTCCCTTCCTTCTATGCCTTGGCCGTACGCAAGAGCCTTGAAACAGATAAATTCATGTCGCGAAATTACGTTGATAATTAGACAGGCCCGAGGGAATGGGCGTGTCATTGTCCGGACAAAGTTCATGATGAAGTTTAAAACTTCGCGCGAAAGTGCAATCACTCAACAGCGGCTAGCCTTGAATCGGTCGCACACGTACACACCGACACAGGCTAGGCAAGCCCCGATGCAGGTTGAAATCCAGCCATCAATGTGCGAACGATTACATCTTCTACTACTACGAGCCGAAGGCGATGGTTCAAAAATGAAGAAGAGATATCAAAATTGGCAGGAAATAAAGTATATAATTCATTGATATTTACCTTAGATGTGTATTCCAATAATTTGATTTCCTCATGAGTATTCCTTATTATCAACGATCGAGAAGTTACGAGGTCCAATTAACATCCATCTTGCAGCGAACACAGCAGCATGCATAGCGCATTTCTCTCACTCTCTCTCTCTCTCTCTCTCTCTCCCTTTCGCTATACGTAACATACACACTCACTAACCATGTATGATACAACACACACCTTCAAATCATGGCTTTCATTTCAATTCTCAATTGGAGTATAGAGTGCTCATGTAGACTTTTTTTTGTACTTAAATATCTTTTTTAACACTTCTCATACATTACTGCACGACACTCGAATCTAGTGCTGTGAGAATAAGGTACTAGGGTCTATAAATAAGACTACGCTTTGCGCACGATCTGACCGGAGGCTCAGTGGAGCTCAGACATATGTCGCAATACCCTTTATTTTTGGCGCGAACAATGACGTCACCGGTCACAGTTTTCCTTCTCATTTTGAGATGGCTGTAGCTATAGGGCTCAAACCAACGCAAGATTGACATAATCATCGTACTCTATCTACCTTCGCATGTTCAGTTTGTAAAATTCTGTATTTAAAAAGATATAATCTTTTTTCTTTATATTTTCTAGTTGTTAGAAGTGGCAATTGTGAACATCTGAAATGTTGATCTCTATCAAAAGTTCTTTACTCAAAACGGATCCCATATTTTTAGGGTCTACCTTCAGCCAATGAGAAGGTTTTTAGTGAGCAAACCTCTACGCCCTCTAGGATTTTCTTAGTCTGTGATGCGTGTCCGTAAAGTTGTTCTGCTACGACAATTATTGGACTCAAATACGTCAAAATCTGCAAGATCGTCAACAAATGGTGAAAGACTGTTACAGATCCGTGATTATAGGTATGATGTGAAATGTATAATTGTATTTTCTTTTCTTATTTTCATCAATTTTTTTTTTTACATCATTTTTTTCCCTCTGCTAATTTTTTGAAGTGGGCGACGAGCGCACAAATCGTAGGCGTAGAAGCCTTACGCCCGGGCATTGGCCTCCCTACTACAAGGTGTTACTGTTAATAGTCTACTGGTACATATTTTAATTGGACATATGTCATATTGTGCCAAAGAATTTAGATTTCATTGTTAAGTAGGGTCTACTAAGTTCTACTTCTATGCAATACTCTTGTAATTATTTACAAAATAAAAAATTGGTAATGATAAACAAAAAATGCTATAAAAGATCATAATACTAATCAGTCTTAAAGTTAAAATTTAGCAAGGCCTTCAAGTAGAACTTTAGCTTACATCTAGCACATGTGCAGAACATTCATCCGATTGTGCGGGGGAGCAAGCTTGCGATTTTCAGTTTCATTCGATACCAAAATTATGATATTTCAATAAAACCCTCTATTTGTTCCAATTTTTTCAGCATCCTTAAAATTTTAAGTATTTCACTTATTAAGTTTAAGTCTTACATAACTATTTTTTAAGTTTGAACAATTCTCATTTTCGTCATATTTAAGGTACAAACTAAACTGGAAATTTATTCTGAAATGTTCATTGATTATTCTATTTTATATGTGTGAAGTGCGTCACTGTCAGCGCTCAAAATACACGGGGGCGGTGGGCGATTCGCCCCCGTTGTTCGCCCCCGTGAGCTCTATGATCGCCCCCGTCAGGTTGCTCACGGGGGCGATTGCAAAATTAAAAATCGCCCCCGTGGAATTATAAAATAAAGATCATCTTTTCTGATATAACTTTAACACAATATTGAGTATCAATTTTCAAACCTTAAACCAATGAAATGGAACTTAGATGGCGCTTTCTCTCCCATCTATATGAGTAGACTATTACCGATAATGCTATGGCTCCAGACCTACACAGTAGTAGTAGATGTCAGTATATGCCAGGAAAACATCACTAACGGGGGTTCAAAATAGCACCAAAAAATCGCCTCGCCGCTTCGCAGCTCGTGGACGATGCTATGCTTAGCATGTTAGTAGATGCCAGGAAAACATCACTTACGAGGGTTCAAAATAGCAACAACAAAAATCGCGAGAAGGCTCACGGGGGCTCTTTTTTTTTTGGAAGAGCCACGGTGGACAAAAAATTAATTTGAGCCCTGGTCACTGTGCATGACATGTCAAAATCTCTGTGGTGTAACATAAACTCACAGTACAGAGCTCAATGCGCAAAGTTCTTCGTGCTAAGGCCCCACAAATACAAACAAACAAAAAACACGTACTAGTAGGGTCTACCGTCCGTAGCCGTAGATCTAACTGTTAGATGAGTCTACTTTTTGTAGTTTTTTTTATCAGCTGAGCCTGTGCTGCGCTGCCAGATTGGCAGGCAAAATCAATTTCTACAAACACTGTTGATGTATTTGATGTTAACCGAATTTCTCTGACAGGTTTTATTATCATGTTTATAACACGTTAAAAACAAAGAATATTGAATTCTATATTGGTACTTGAATCTAGCAGACGACAATTCGGAATACGATCGCGATCGCAAGTACCCGGCGGCGGGCAGTTTCACAATCACAGCTTAACTTCAAAGTCACAACAAGCAAAAGAAATTAGTAATCATAGACTTTACCAATGGTTCTAATAATGTTTTAGGAAATATTACCTCAGTGTAAACGTTGTATGTCAGCTGGCAGATTTACCTGATATGTAGATCTCGGTAACATCAAGCTATTACAAGTTGAATGAAGTAGTTAGAACTTAGAAATAGTTAGCCACTGCACTGTCTGTCTGTCTGTAAAAACGAACCTATACGACAGTTCCTATCAGCTATTTTCTGATAGCCAATTTGACAAGCGTGATGATCGCAACGATCACGGAAAAAGTTGTAATTTTTTTGTTTTTTTTTGTTATAAAGCTATAAAGTATACATTGGTGTATTTATATAGAATAGAACTCCCTTCAAAATTTGCTGTGGAATTAACACATTCCATCTACAAATAATTAAATCAGAATTAGTGTGATCGCTGGGATCATACCTATTCAAATTACAATTTGCACATAATACAATGATGTATATATTTATGAGCCAAAAAATTAATGTCAAGGCTGGGGCTGAGCCAGAAAGTCAGGAACACAACCCAAGTGACTCGGGTGTTAATCCGTTAAATCCGGGTGGGGGGGGGGGGGTGTCCACCCTCACCCTGCCCCTCCGGTCCGTGAGAGAAAATGCATTTTACTGTTTTGCATTATGATAGAAGGGCCCTTCGAGTATGAAAGGCCATCGAATATATATTATTAAATAAATGAACCTATAGGCCTACAAAACCCAAACAAAACACGATAGACCCTACCAAAATCGTATCTTAATGGCTTGACATATATGCAGGCCTAATTTGCAGGGTGTCCCTGAAAAGGGGAAACCCACGTTTGCGGATAAATAACTTGATACTTTCAAAGTATTCCTTGATAGGAAAGCTCAATATCTTTTCTTTCATGACACCAAAATTATGATCAAGAATTAATTACCCCCCCCCCGTGATAAAAATACACGGGGGCTCGGGGCGAAATAGCCCCCGAAATGCCCAAAAGAGCCCAAGAAAAATCAGAAAAGAGCCCTGTAAATTTGCATAGAGTTCAATGCAAAACAAATTTTAGGATGTTATTTTCATGCAGGCAAGCTTGAAAAGTAGCCCCCGAAAAAGAAATATTATTTTTTCCCTGCCCCCCCCCCCCTCATGATTAATTACAGACAGCCCAAAATGACATGTGTCACTGTCAGAATCCCAATTGTTAAAGGTAAGTGGATCCGTTTTCCCGTTTATGTCATTATGGATGTGATAAAAATTAAAATTAAAAAATGTTGAAGATAATTATATACACGTCATTGAAAAGTTCATAATTATGTACAAATCATCAAAATTGAATTTTTTGGACAGATTTATCAACAAACTTGGGTTGCCCCTTTTCAGGGACACTATCAGATCGATTCTCTGCATCATGTGACGGTGCTAAATATGGCAAAAAACACGGAATTGATGCCTCTTAATTCTTTCATTAACATTTTCTTTCTTTCATTCATTCATTCTTCCCTTTTTTTTCCTTTTTTCTTCTTCTATTTTAGGCCGTGTGGACCTTTTGGGGGGCGACATCCCCTAAGCCACCCGCTCCATCTGTATACGCTAGCATAGGCGCCGGAAGTGGGGGGGGGGCAGGGGGCAGTTGCCCCCCCCCCCCAACAACAAAAAAGTGTGGGGGGGGGGGCAAAACGCATTTTGCCCCCCCCAAAAAAAAACAAAAACAAAAAAACGCCCCCCCCCCCTCCCCTCTGAAAAAAAAAAAAAAGTGAAGGAGTAAATGAAAGATGGTTTGTATTTTCAACCAAAAGAACATAACACTAATAAAAACCTGAATTAAATCAAATATAAAATTCCATTCAAAGAAAAAGGAAAGTTATCGGGAATTAAATTTCCTAAACATTGCGCATGCCACGTATATTTATCAATAGTATAGTATTAATGACTGCCTTGAGATAAATAGTTGTTTTATTACGCTCAAGGGAAGGTTAGAATTGTGCTATTACCCGAGGCGTGCCGAGGGCAATAGCCCAATTGTAACCTTCCCGAGAGCGTAATAAAACAACTATTTCTCGAATATTATAAAGCAGTCATTAATACTTTTATATGCCGAAAAAAAATAGACTAAAAAATAAAAAATAAAAAATAAAAAAACTTTTGTCGAAGATGAGATTCGAACTCTTGCGTACAAAAGGTGATGTAACTAAAGTCAGCGCCTTAACCCGCTCGGCTATCGCGCTCTGTTAAATACATAGTAGTTTTTTCTTATATATACATTAAAATGGATTGAAAACGGTTTCGAGTGGAGGATGCTTCGCGGCTGCTCCATATAAACAGGCCCTTCTTTTACTTTTGCAATGCATATTGGCACGAATTTAGATCAAGATCTATCGGCAGATGTTGTTTTTTTGTTTTTGGAAGTTTATTTTCGTCTTCATGTCAACAATGCAAAATAAAATTGTCGGTAAGATCGATCGAGATTCAATTGTATTGAAATTGCCGACCAATTTTTCGCACACGTACGCGGTATCCTCGATCGCTCAGACCATGTTTTAACATGTAAACCTATGGGGTAACCATGGAGACTGAACTATTTTCCCAATAACCATGGTTATTGGGAATTTTACAGAAATAGTTGAAGTTTATGAATGCAATTCGACCAATCAGATGGCTGGATTTCTTAAGTGAGGTATATAAAGGTTTTATATTATTATTAGCGATACGCGCATATCGTGGACATAATGTGAGAGAATGGGAAAGCGTGTCTGTTTTTTGTTATGGGGGTGAGAAGACATGAGCCCCTGAACGTTGGATTACTGATGTGGGGGGGGGGGGGTATTTCTTATTCGCTACCAGTAATTTACAAAAGTTGCTAAATTGACTTGATTTTCTGGTATTTTTTTCTCAATTTTGATGTAATTCATACCTTTTTATGCGTTTGTTGAAAAAGTTGGAAAGTTTGTTAGAAATTCCCAAATTTACAGTCGGGCGAAAAATATGCTTATTTAGAAGCCTTTATGTTATGGTCTGCAAAACGGCTGGGCTCGGGGGCCCGCGGCCCCCCCTTACTTTTTTAGTACGTTACAGAGAAAAAGAAAGAAAGAGAGAGAGAAAAAATAAGTGACCAGCCAATGTCACAAATGAGGTATCAAAATATGCCCATCTGACCGTAATTAAATGCCTAAAACCCCCGGAGCTTCCGGGGGCTCTGCCCCCTGGACCACATCAACGGCTTTAAAGAGGACCCTTGGATGCTCATCTGACCGTAATTAAATACCTAAAAACCCCTGAGCTTCCGGGTCCTCTGCCCCCTGGATCACATCAACGGCTTTAAAGAGGACACTTGAATGCTCATCTGACCGTAATTAATACCTAATACCCCGAGCTTCCGGGGGCTCCGCCCCTTGGACCCCACCAAGAGCCCTAAGGCGGGCCCCTGGATGATGCTCATCTGACCGTAATTAAATACCTAAAACCCCCGAGCTTCTGGGGGCTCTGCCCCCTGGACCCCACCAAGGGCCCTAAGGCGGCCCCTGAGTGCTCATCTCACCGTAGTTAAATATCAAAACCCCTGAGCTTCCGGGGGATCTGCTCCCTGGACTCTCCGCCAATTAGTGGCCTGCCAGTGTCACAAATAAGGTATATAAATATGCTTATCTGACCGTAACTTAATGCCTAAAAACACTGAGCTTCCGGGAGCTCAGCCCCTTGACCCCCTGCTAAGGCTCAGGCCCTGGACCCCACGCCGATTTACGCTCTACCTGATCGTTAATACTCCACTTTGAAAAACGTTCCCCGGGCCTGCATGTAACGTGTTAGAGTGGTAGTGATGTAGATTTTGCTTCTCCCCCGCCCCCCCCCCCCTTTCCAAACGTTTTTGCTCATTACGTCACTGCCCATGGAAGGTGAGCCCACTGGAGTGTCTCCCCCCCCCCCCCCCAATCCCAAACTGCTTCCGGCGCGCCTCTACGCTTGTGCAACAAATCAAACACATTTTGAAAAATAAAAGAACATATAGTTCCCGTCCTTTATCAGAGCTTTTAGTAGAAGACGTTTTATCAAACTGAGCCGACTGATATATTTTACCAAATGAAATATGACTAACAATGTTAGCTGCTTGGGAGAAGGTAATATCATCAGTGATGCAAATTTTGAATGATTAGTATCGAAAGCACAGTTCCAGCTAGTTGCATACAGGGGGCATACAGGGTATGATTCCCTAAGGCACAAATCATTGGATAAGAAAGAATGAAGAGGAAGAGAGAGAGAGAGAGAGAGAGAGAGAGAGGGAGAGAGAGAGAGAGAGAGAGAGAGAGAGAGGGGGGAGTGAGAGAAACTGAGAGAGAGAAGAAAGATTAAGAGATAATAACTTCAATACCTGCAAAAATGAGAAAAGTGGAGAAAGAAGAAGACAAATCGATATAATAAATTGTTTCTTGATTCAGCACACGGCTTTGGGACATCACTTTTGTATTTTCTATGGATCAGTGTAGGAAAACAAGGTTTTAAAAACTGGACATGTCATTTGCCCAGTAGGCTACCCCTCCCCCCCCCCCCCTCCCCTTCCCCTTCCCTTCCCCTTCAGACCCGTCGACATTTAGTCTAGGATACAATAATCATTCTTATTCATACTTAAAAATGATACAATAACATATTTATAATGAGAAAACATAATCAGCTATAAACCAATTCCATAAGGCCCACCAAATATTCGATGGCGTTACACCTGAAAAGCAAGCGATAGCAAGAGTAATTCAGCCAAACCTCAGAGATGAAAACACTTCTCTTTATCAAGAATTTGAAGAAAAGTTTAAAGTTAAAGGTCTTCATTTTTTACACCTTAATGTGAGGTCTATTCTAAACAAGATATCGGAACTTAGAATTCTTTTTAAAAGAAAAAGGCTGTCTATTATTGCTTTCACTGAAACATGGTTAAACAATTCCATAAATGATGAAGAAATTGAAATAGACGGATATAAAATCATACGCCATGATCGATCCTCTGGCTCTGGAGGTGGTGTATGTTTCTATATCAGAAATGATATTGCATTTAATATTATGGATGCTATAAGTACTGGAGATACGGAATCCCTGTGGATAAATTTGCTTATACCAAGATCAAAACCAATTGTTGTTGGTGTTCTGTATCGACCTCCGAAAAACAATTTGTTTATCGAGAAATTGTCCAATATTCTTGATACATTAAAGAAGGATGACGAAATAATTCTTTTAGGAGACATGAATATTTGTCTTCTTCGCAAATCGCCACTGGCTAAAAAATATATTGACTTGTTGAGTCTTCATGGGTTTAGTCAACTCATTAAAGACGCAACACGCGTTACACCTACATGTTCTTCTCTATTGGATCATGTTGGTTGTACCAAAGAAAATAAAATAAGTCAAAGTGGTGTCATTGATCTAGGTATTAGCGACCATTATTTTACTTTCTGTACACGGAAAAATGTTAGACTGGCTATAGGTCATCACAGGACTAATGATATCAGATCCATGAAAAAATATACAGAAGAGTCTTTCAATCTTCAACTATCTGTTGTTGATTGGTCACGAATAACTGACTGTACAGATGTAAATGAGGCATGGTCAATATTTCAACATGTTTTTATCTCAAATTTGAATATGATAGCGCCACTGAAACGGATAAGAATAAAACAAAGATCAGAAACTTGGGTGACTAAAGATATTCTTTCCCTGAATTCAAGAGAGAAATATAGTATACAAAAAATGGAGGAAAAGAGCAAAAGATGAGAAGCTCTATAAAAGATACAGAGTATTAAGAAATATGGTCCAAAGAGAGGTGAAAAAGGCTAAACTCGATTACTTACAAAACAAGATAGAAGAAAATAAACAAGATTCGAAAAAACTTTGGCAGAATCTAAAAAGCTTAGGATTGAAAAATAAGAAGCGAAAAGAACAAGAATCTGTCATTAAAATTGATGGGGAATTATGTCATGATAAGATGGCCATCGCTGATGAATTCAATTCTCATTTCACAAATGTGGCTGCCAAATTAGTAGACAAACTCCCCCCTTCCAAAGACTTTTTCAACGCAGACAATGATTGTATTCGTGACTTTTACGAAAGAAAAGGTGTACGTGAAAACAGCTTCGAGTTATTACCAATCAGTGAACAATTTGTTTTCAAAGAGTTACGTAAGTTGAATGTATCAAAAAGTACTGGGTTAGACTTGATTCCAGCTAAATTTCTAAAAGATGGTGCGAAGGTTTTATTTAAGCCTCTAAGTTACTTAATGAACCTATCTATCTTGACGAGTACTTTTCCAGAAGATATGAAAATAGCAAAAGTGACTCCACTTTATAAAAAGAAAGATAAAACTGATGTTAGCAACTATAGACCTATTAGTGTTTTAAGCGTAGCATCAAAGATTCTAGAAAAATCGGTCTGTGTTCAAATTGAAAGATACTTCAAAGAAAATGATATAATTTATGAATTTCAATCTGGTTTTCGACATGATTATTCGACTGAAACATGTCTAATTCATTTGACTGATTATTTGAGGAGAGAAACTTCCCAAGGGCGCTTTGTTGGTATGGTGCTCCTTGATCTGCAAAAAGCTTTTGATACAGTTAATCATTGCGTCTTATTGAAGAAGTTACAACTAATGGGTTTTGATAAGGCAAGTTTAGATTGGTTCAGATCCTACTTATCTAATCGGCACCAAGTAGTGGCCATTCATGATATTCGTTCCAAACTAATGCCTATAACATGCGGTGTTCCTCAGGGAAGTATTTTAGGCCCAATTCTATTTTCAAGTTATATAAATGATATGTGTACTTGTATAAAAGACTTCAAACTATTATTGTACGCAGATGACAGCGTACTTCTCTATTCAAATCCTGATCCTAAATATATTGAGGAAAAGCTCAGTGAACAGCTGTCTACGTGTGTCGATTGGATGACTGATAATAAGCTTTCTTTACACTTGGGAAAAACAGAAAGCATTTTATTTTGTTCTAAAAGTAGTTCTAAAAAGTCATTTGAATTCAAAGTGAGACACAATAATCAAGCAATCAAGAGAAAAGAGTCTGTGAAGTATTTAGGCATTGAGTTGGCTAGCGCAATTTCATTTTCATCTTTAGTAGAATCAGTTGTAAAAAAAGCAAATTCTCGTCTGAAATTTTTGTACAGATATCAAAGTTGTATGGATTTAAAAGCAAGACGTACACTCTGTTTTGCTCTTATTCAATGTTTATTTGACTATGCTAACCCTGCATGGTACAGTAACATAAACAAGTCAGATCAAAAGAAGTTGAAGATTATACAGAACAAAATGGTGAGATTTATCAACTGTTCTGGTCCAAGAACTCATGTTGGCTATAGCGAACTTTCTAAAGCTGGTTTTCTTGAAGTCGACCAAAGATCAAAACAACTCGCATTGCATCACGTGCATAAAATATATCATACTAGGTCGAATCATTATATTCGATCCAACTTCGATCTTGTTACTGACGTACATGATTATAATACAAGAAATAGACGATTCAACTTTAACTTACCAGAAAGAGTAGGTAGTATTGGAAATTCGTTTTATTACAATGCCATAAAACATTAGAATTCCCTTCCCAATGGTGTAAAAGAAATAGGAAACTATGATCATTTTAAGAGGAAATTAAAGGAATACCTAATACTTGACAGTCAGAGAAGAGAAGTGAATGACATGTTATTATGATTGAAATTGTTATTCTTCTGTCGGTTCATACTTTTTCATGCGTGTATATACTTATGTTTTCGTACGTTATAGAAATTCTACAAATTCATCATTATTTTCCTCTTCTTCCTTCTCCTCTTTTTCTCCTTCTCCTTCTTCTTTTTCTTCTTGTACTTAATATCATTTCTATCATCAGTTTAATGTTGTTATTATTATCTTTAATAAGTAGTTCTTTTAATTTTCTTATCTGTCTGTAAATATTACTATTTTAATTTATTAATTGTATACATGTCTGTAAGGGACCCCACTGGAAATAAGCTCTCGAGCTTTCGTGGGTTATCCTGTTCAAGCTGACTTATTTTTGATCTGTTATTATTGTATATTGTTGTATGTTGGAAGCTTGTCGAATAAAAATCAATCAATCAATCAATTTATTACACAATTGTCCCAATAATCGCTGAATATTTACTAGCTCTTCCGCATAGCACTGTAACTTGGTCGATAATTTCTACCAAACTGATGTCCGTCAGAATGCAGAATAGATCGCGATCCTCGCCAATCCTAGGCCTGCGAGCCCGGCTGGTTGGGGCCCTAGTGAGCGCCTCGCATTATTATCTGCGACATTTCACTGCACTAGCACTGCACTAGCACTGCACTCTCGACGCGCGGGACAATTTGAAAGGAGCAGTCGACCACCCTCGACCTCATCAGTCCTAAAGAAATTGAAAATAACAGTTAGCCGCATGAAAATTGAGAGGTATTTTGTTCACGACGTTGGTGCAAAAGGTATGAAATTAGGCATGAGATGCTTAAATTTTTGATACAAATTGGAAATACGGGTAGATCTAGACCCCCTATGTCGGGCTATGATCTATCTTAAACAAATTGTGTTGTCTTGTTGTGACAGCTAGTTTTTGTCAATGAGTCTGAATGATTGACTTGGCTTGGCTTAAGAGGTTATGACAATGTCAATGAGAATTGATGAGACATTGATTGATGATAGTGTGCATTTAAAATGAGGATGGTAGGCATGGGCGAAATTGTACAACTTGCCGATACTGTTGGCGAGAGTAGATCTAGAATCTAGTCTAACTTAAGTTTTATTTTTAGGATGGTTCTCGGGCAAAATAAAAATCTAGAGTAGATCTAGGGGATCTAGATCTAGATCTACATCTACATCGACTGTCTGCCAACTCAAAGTCAAACTTTCAAGACTATTTTTTAAAGTGTGAAGATAATTAGATATGTGTACAAACACTGCTGCATGCTGATCATTCTGCTTTTGTGGCACACTCTGAAGCATGCAGAGCTGCAGTGCTTTGTTTTTTCTCTGCAGTCGCAGAATTTGGCATTATCAATATCATCAATGATAAAATAGAACACATAACTAGTACAAAATGAGTCGCTAGTCTATACAGCACAGCATCTACATCAGCTCAGTATGAGAATACACCTGGAGCGTTGGTGGCCTGTACTTGTAGCGAAGAGGAAGAAGAATGAGAATCCAAAAGGAGATAAAGAAAAACGTGAGAAAAAAAAGAAGAAAAAGGGTCACATGACTTTACGCCGCTGCCCAGAGAAATCGAAATGATTTACAAGCGAGGACAGGAGCATTGTGTGAAGACCGTCATGGTCAACTAAATTCCCTACGACTACTGTGCCCTTTTCTTCTTCCAGTATAGTACAGACCGCTGTTGGCGTATTATCGTACCTTGTGCTTGTCAAGTGCCGAGTGTACAGTTTTGAAAGCTCTCTATTGTAAAACTAAGGACAATCTCCTGTTGACATGTCATTAGATTAGGAGACAGGATTGACTTTGAGTTTTAGTGTGATGTCAGTACCAAAACAAGTTTTGAGTTGAGGTAGTCAGAAAGATCCGTCTATCATATCATAAAGGAGTTTTTTAAATATTTTTAAAACATTCGTCTTTTGAGTTTTTATGCTATCAGTGAGGTCAAATATTTGGTGCGCAGTAGACAAAGGGTTTCCCATCATTCATAGTTCTGCAACAATGTATTGCCTACTTTTTTGGCTTCCTTTCAGCTTTCTAAACTAATCATTTTTAATCGAGCTCTGAACAAAAAAAATGACTTGAAATAACTTATGACTAGTAAACAAGGCAATATTGATAAGAAGTTAGGATTCAGTGCTAATACTATGTGCATATGTTTATTTTTAATACGTTTTCAATCCACAGAAAGTGAAACTAGCACAAATATAAAGTTGGAGGGATCTGAATCATCATGGATGCTAGCAGTGATACAGAGCCTATGTCAGCAGGTGAATTAAAATCAAGGCTCTACCAGACATTCAGAGAAAGGGGATTGGTTGAATCACTTAAGGTATGTTAGATGATTGCCTGAATTTTTCTCCTTTTCAAATTCAGAATACTTTTTCAAAAGTAAATATTTTCAGTTCTTTATCACGTTATGTGAATTTTATAAAGCATAGAAAGCGTGGTGGAAGGAAAAGTAATTTAAAAACATAAATAATTACCTAGTAAAAATATTTCTCTTAGAAACTGCATTTTGTTAATTAGAATTTGAAAGTGTTTCGTTTATGTTTTCAAAGTGGTTAAAAAGAATTTAAAATACCGGTAAGTTAAATTAATATCTCTGTTTTCCCTTCATTTTTCACAATGAACTGCTACAGCAATGAACCAAAAATTTTACGGATTAATATCCTATGATAAAGTTTGCCTTATATCTTCTGATATCAAGATGTTTATGTTGGGTAAAATGTAAAAATACAGTATAATATATTCTTCATTGTCTGTTTTGATCTGAAATAGTCGCAGCTACGAACCAAGCTTGTAACAGAACTGAGACAGAGTGCCAATTTACAGCATGTCAAGTTTGCCTCAAGTCCATCAGCAATCGTAACAGCTTCCCTCGATGGCTCCTCGTCGCTCATGCTAAGAGCTGCCAACTCCCTGGTCGCCGACCACCTAAGACGAGGTGGCTATGATTACTCTGTTGCTGTCTTTTTGCCAGAGAGTGGAGCTGCAGAAGACAAGGTGTGTTACGATTATAGAACAAAATTGTAGGACTATCCCACTTTACTTTATACATGTGTGTGCCAAATGTCAAGAGATATTTAAACGGTCCTTTAATTGTCAAGAAATTTAGTTTTTTAAGTTTGAAGTTTTATTACATTAAAAAACAGTTTATATATATATATATATATTTTTTTTTTATACAGGCGTATATTATATAAGAGTTGATTTCACACGAGAAAAAAAAATATAAAGAATAAAAGATTTCAAATCAAGTATAATGTACGGAAAATAAGAAAATTCATCTTTTGTGGGTACATACATTTCATAAAGTCAACAACTGATGAGCTAACCCAAACAGATTTATCAGTCACAACTCAATATCCATTAGATGCCAAGGTATATTATAGTAGCAGGCTTTTGTTCAGAAAATGTTATAGCTTTGACACTAATTGCGGATTTGTTGCAAGGAAATATAAAACTACATGTATGACACTAAATATCAAAATATAGACATTCATGTTTTAAATGTGTATCAACTTTTTATCTTTTGACAGCATAAGAGCCAATGACATTCTTTGCACTTAGTCATAGTTTAATTTAATTAGTCTGAAATATCCTCCTGAATCTCAATCGTATGCATTTCCTTCTTTTTTTTCTTCTTTTTCTCATGATTTCTAATTAGTTGTTCACTGTACCAGACTTGTTAGATCTTCTGAGAATTGCTCCAAGCTCTCAATTGTATAAGAAGTTGGTAAGAAATTGTTTTTAATATGAATATTTGTATCTTATATATTATTACATGTATGTCTGTAATGTGTAATTTCTTTGAGAAAAATTAGTATAAACTTTCCTGAACATTAGGGGGGGGGGGTGGAAGGTGACAGCATCAGCAGTATGACTGCTTCCATGAATTGGTTATATAGTTACTGTAAGGTATTTATTTCCTTGTCAATTAGATAAAGTGGGTGCAACTTTTTAATTTCATAAACCACAGACAAACTATCGATACATTCCAATGAGATTTCGTCGTTTGGATCATTTAACCTTCTATATAGTTATATTGTCAAACTTATGTAGACTATTATAAAGGAATCAATCTGGTAAATAATTATACAAGAACCTTCATCATAAAATCTTGTTATTGTTTCGCCCTAAAGTCTTGTCACATGGCGGAATGTACAGTTTGTTTGGAAATGTAGCGGTCTAATTTGTTTTGTAATGCCTTTTTTTCTGTTTCACTGCATGTTATGATTTTGAGATTATTACACTTTTAACAATATAAATTACTGACTTTTGCTTCTGTTTTAGGCTGCTGAACTCCCAAGATATGATTCAAAAGGTAAGAATTTTTTCAAGGATGTTCCTTACAGAGATCAGTATGGGAATCACACAAAACTGACATCTAGGGGAAAGAGAACAATGTTTAATTACTGAGCAGATAGAGATATAAATGAAGAGTGAGATAACGGTTGATTTTAATTCCTTCCAAGCTATTGATCAATCTTGAAAACTTAATCTCTCATATCGGGTTCTAAAAATCAGTTACTCTTTAATGTGAGGATGATTTTGCTATGGCATTGTTACCGTAGTTGTCCACTTCATGCTATTCAGTGTGAGAGAGCATGTCACCATTTTCCCATGCATTCCATTTTCTGTAAACTATTACCTTCCATATGTTTGCATTGATATGTAGGTAACACTGCCTTGAACAGTTTGATCGTCGTTATCTGAATGTGATACAGTTAACAAGAAAATTATTCATATCCCTTGTAAATTTGATGCTTTTTAGTGTTTTTCATAACTCAAGAATGACAGGTGTACTTGTTGCATTAGGGTCTTTTTTGAGTACTTTTAGATGCAAGCTTTAATATGTCACATTCTCAAGAAACATAAATCACTAAAAAACAACTTTCCACATAACTATAAAATACAAAATTTAGTAAGGGTATCAACAATTTAGTAACAAATATAAAAAGAAGTTTTATATGTACATTTTATCAACAGGATTCCTATGGCAGCTATTGACAGAGTTGAGTGCTGGTCAAGCAAGAAAGCAGGAGCATGTAGGCATACAGGTTGATGCACACCCAATGCACCAGTCTTCCATAGGTCAGTCATATATTATAACAAGGGTAATGGGTTTTTCCTTCATTATTCTTATTTTGTATTCTTTATTTCATTGAAGGTAGTTATAGATTCTATATATTTGTAGATTGTCTGTCCGTAAGTCCATTTGTCCATTCAGCTGCCTTGTTTTGGGGCCTGTTTCAACGACTATGTATATGACTTTTAAGTATCTAACTGGTATACCGGTACATCACAATAGGTGGTAAGCCTAACAGGAAGAGGAACCGATTATGTTTCTGTCATATTTCATAGAGCTGTATACAAAAGAGAAACAGATTTGTTATAGCCATACTCTCTAAAGGAGATCTCACAATAAAATATTCAGAAGTAACAGATACTCAAAATTCTGATGGTGGTATGCAGGGCTCTCTGGAAGAGCAGGCCCAGAAATGGACGTCAAATGAGACTACCCTGTTGAAAATACAAAATTTATCTGATCCAATCATGATATTGTGCTTTAGGTGTAGAGGTGTCATGGTCGAGTGGATACGTCGCCGGACTGTCGATCACAAGGTCCGCGGTTCGAGTCCCACCGCGGCACTAATGTCCTTTGGCAAGACATTGATCTGCATTTGCCACACTCAACCCAGGTGATGTAAATGGGTACCTGGCAGGAATTAATTCCTTGAAATGCTAGAGCGCCATAATGGCCGCCTTGCTAAAGCCAGGGTAATAATCGGGGCAGCGCCAGGAGCGTCACAACGTGACGGTCATGTGCACTATATATAAGAAGCCACCATTATTATTATTATAAGGAATTTTGTTTACTTACCGACAGAGAGAAAACTGCAGAATGTTGATGATGCTTACAAGCAGAAATCAGATGAGGATGACATTCTGAACAGACACGCCATCCAAGAGAGGCTACTCAAACTAAAACGTGAGATGGAGATCAAGTCCAGAGAGGAGATCAATCGAGAGGTACAATTCATTATGTAATACAATTTTGAAGGGAACCCATTGCCAGAAGGAGTGTAGTATGTGTAAAGGTCCAATGCCATTTTGCTGTGTTCAAAATGTCATCTTTAGAAGTAAAGATGTAAAGAGACATTGCAAGTTTTTTGTACAGTCTAATAAAGTAAAAAGCTATATGTGTGCCTTGCTTTGTGAGACTAGTAAATGCATCCATACTTATTTACATGCACAATGCACACTAAAGTTTACTCTGAGGAAACTTCCAAGTGGGCATTGTTTTTGTTGGGGGGGGGGGGGTGGGGGGTGACATTATTGGTCCCTCTTGGTTTTATGAAGGTAGCTGCAAATCTAAATAAGTAGACCACATTAGTGAGAAGTAACTCTAAAGAGAAATAAAAAAGAATGTGAGTTTGTTGTTTTCAGGGTTGTAAAGTACAGAGTGAGATTGTTTTAAATGTACATGTGTTATTTCACAGCACCCTTTCTTATGTGTACCCTGTCTATTATTGTTATGTGCTGTTCTTTGTATTTATATTCATAATTTACCAATTTCATTGTACATTGAATAATGTTCATAATCATGTTGAAAATGTATGTATTATATCAATCCAACACCTTGGTTGCTATGAATAAATAAACAAATATGTATATATTCATTGTACCTAAGAATTCTGGAAGGTATTCATTGTTTGAAATAGGATACTTGTTACAAATGTTTCTTTTCATTTCCAGATTTCCAGGTTCAAAGAAAGTTCATTGAAACGGGTTGAACTGGAGGAGAGGGAGAAAGCTCGTAAAGAAATTGCAAGTGCTAGAAGACAGGTAGAGATTTACCTTTATAATAAATCTCTTTGTTTGTCTCATAGTGTCATTAATCAGCGCTTTTCTTTAATTTTCTTTAATGTTGCATATAATTTTTATTGATTTGTCAACTAATTTTCATTGAGATATTTTTAACACGAAAACATAAGACTGCACAAAGACTTGTGCATATCAGATCACTCTTGAAAAATAAAGAGCAGTTACATTGCATATTTGCATGGCATTTTATTCTTTCAACCGTTATTCAATCTTTGACATGATATGATTCAAACATCTCATTAAAAGGAAATATGTCATGACAAAGAGCCTATGCTTCTACACATCTGAACATACCATGCTCTTGTTGCTCTGATGGCCAAGTCTGCTGATGTGTAGGCTTACCTCAGGCACCAGTTATACATTTATTTTATCTTGGCTACCTGGCAAACACACAAAGGACACACATATGAAGAACCTGCAAAATTTGAATAAGGTTATTTCACAATGTGAAATAGTATACAAGCTCATTACAGACAGATAGATAGATTCTGTGGAAAGCAAAATGCCAGTTTTGTATCGAAACACAATTACCCCCCCAAAAAAATTGGAAATTTACAAACCCAGACAAATAATGGGAATGTTTTTGTTCAAGGGATCTCATCATATCCAAGTTTGTATTTGTCTAGACTACTTAGAGCAACTTCTAAACAGCAATGATGTCTCACAGAAATATATGCTATGGTGAGTGAATAATATTAAAAGAATAAATATATGTGGAATAAAAGTGTTAGGAATTGCCAAAATATGATTGTAATGGCTTGAATGTCTATTTTTTGTGGAATTATGTAACACACAAAAGGTATAACAGAAGTTATTTTTCTGTGACTTTTAGATCGAGAACACATACCAAGCAAAGTCAGATGCACTGAGGGATCGAGAGCAATCTACAATGGAAAGGATACAGAAACATCAAGAGGTAATTACATCAAATTATTTGGTTATTGCTTTATAATTAATTAATTTATTTATTTATTTATTTTGCATCATTTTGAATTAAATAATAATAAAAAATCTCAATTTCAGATATATTCCTCCTTTAAATATATAGCATTCTGTATTTTAAATAGGATTAACTAACATGCACTGCATTGACCCAAGTTTAATTTACACGATTTGTTTTTTATCCAATTGTTTGTGAGAGATCATATCTAATCATATCTGATTTTAAGCCACAAATATTTTCAAAATATCTGATTTAAATATCTGTTTAAATGTTTCTTGACCTGTACAGTTAGTTGAGAAGGAAACCTATGCCCAGAGACAAAGCCTTCTTGATGAGCTTAGAACTATTAAACAGAGGGAGGCAGGCATCAGAAGAGAAGCAGAAATTAATGGAAGGTGAGTAAATTTAAGGAGGCGCGATAGCTCAGTCGGTAGAGCAGTGGTCTCGTAATCCGGTGACCCGGGTTCGAAACCAAGTCGATGCGCTAGTGCCCTTTGGTAAGGCATTAGCCCTCATTACCAGGTCTCTCGGAGAAGATTCTAAAGCTGTCGGTCCTCTGGTTGCTTACTAACAAGCATTTATGCTTTCTTAGCAGTCAGGTAAAATAACCACCACTACAAAAAAATAAACATAGAAGTAAAATTTGATTTGACACTTTTTATTGTGGTTGCATTTGTTGGGATCCAGGAACAGAGTAGGTCATGTTTAAAGTCTAAGGGAATGCACAAATTCAGGAGCCAATTCTTGAATCCTCATCCAATCTCAGGATTTATATACGGTTCACATAAATGCCTGAAAAAAATGTTCCTTGTCTAAGCTAACCCTTTGGACAAGACCTTGCGGCTTTAAACCAATAAAGATTAGCATGATGAGCTAGAACGCGAGTGGCATTATTGGCCACTCTGCCTTTTACGTACTGACAAGAACCTTTAATATGTTTTGCACAAATCTGATGATTTTATTGAAAGTAAGATTGTATTTGTGTTTAGATTCTGTTCTCATGTATTTTCCTTGAAAGAACTCAATGACATTTTTGTAAATCCAACTGGTGTCCCTTATTAACAGCTCTTCTTGTAGTAACCAACTTATCCACCATTCGTCTACATTTAGAATGCAGTTTACATATGAGGTTCTTCCCAACGTCTCATTTCCTGATATGGAGCTACTTTGTTAAGAATAAAAAATCTCTTGGTGAAAATTAAGTAAAATGTGATCTTACATTATCTTATGGGTAATTTGATAGGATCAAATCAGTTTGCAGTTAGAAAGAATGCATTTACATTTTTATTACAATCGTTGGTACTTGTTTTAGGGGAGAATTCTCACTTCTTGATTTTTTATTTTTTTGGCCCCTTTGCTTAAAAAAGGATGTTATGCATTAATGATTATTACCACCTATGTTTCTATTTACATGTACCGGTATTTAATTATCTACAATTGTTTTCATTTGGTATTTGTTTATTTGTTTATTCCTTATTTTAATCCAGGGCTGCCAAGATGGAGGAAGACAAGAGGAAAGCCATGGAAGAAAACCTGAGAATGAGAGAGGCAGCCGTAGCTAACATAGAAACAACTTATGAAAATAGACTCAAGGAAGAAACAAAAAGGTTTGTTTGATAGATTAGTGTTATCAATGCTTTTGAAGAAGAAGGCAAGATTGGCATAGAAGTCAACATTTTGATTTGTCACTTTTCATATTAAAGGGAAAATGATTTTTGCTATGACATGGATTTTAAAACCATGTGCTAGCTTTTTGCCAATAAATCCTTTGGAAGGTGTTTTATGATTTGTGCAGGCTGGCTGGTGACATAAAACTGTTTAAAATTATTCAAAATTATTTAAATGTGATATGAAATTCATAATATTTCAGTTCATTGTTTATGATTTAGAAGCATGTTGTGCTAGTTGATTTTTGTTGTTGTTGCTTTTTGAATTGCACTTAAATGAGCTTATTTAAATTTTGGGAAATATTCTGGGTATTGTGTGTGAATAATCAGAGCCCTGCAATATGCTCGTTAACAAAACTTCAATGATTGTATGCAGGTATGAGCTGGATTACGAGGCAAGGCTTGCCAAGAGACTGAATGAGCTGGAGCAGAGAGAAGCCAAAATAAGAGGTAACATTCTTTAAGTTTCTTCCTTCCTAAACTCTCCCAAGAATACTTATATATCACAAGTAATTAGGTCTGAGTCATGTGGGGAAAAAAAAAAAAAAAATCCCAAAATCATGGAATGTCATGGAAATTCATGTTCAAACTGACAATACGTGCGAATTTGTAAGCTGCTTGACTACCATAACCCATACCAAAATGGTATTTTATCTGGTCGTGGAAAAAGGAATAAAAAATGGGTTATGGGAAGTCATTCAAAATTTGGTTCTCAAATTTTTGTGGGAATACCGTTTAATTATCATGCCTTTGTCAACCCTCCTGTTTGATCTTTTGGATTAGCTACAGCCAGCCTTACTTTATTCGACATTATATTCATTTGAAATGTGTAAAATTTGCAATATTTTTAAAAATGTAAAACAAAAAGAAAATCAAACAGAAATAAGTAAATCAAATCAAATAAATGAAATGCAGAATTAGCTATATGTAGTCCTGTTTTGTGCAGTGTATTGTAAACAAACGCTGTTGTGTACACGGCAAAAGGGTATGAACAAATCTTTGACAAATTTCTTAACTTATGGGGGTTTCTAAAGTAATGGAATCAATTCAATTTGGACAATGCACTGATTAAAATGTGTTATGAAGATGAAGTAAAAGAAGAAGAAGAAGAAGGAAAAAAAAGAAGAACTACGAATACAATACTTCTTTAATATATCAGTTGTCTGTGTATCAATTTGCATCATTCTGCTGAGCACACAGTGATATCTAGCCATTCCCAATTTATTTTGTCTTTCAGCTGAACAGAGAAGTATGATTGATGACAAGGAGACCCTGAAATCAACAAAGGAACAACTCCATGGAAAAACAAATCATATTTTAGAGTTAGAGGTGAGTCCTTATTGAAGCTCAGATAATAATGCACAATTATACCCTAAATCTCATTTTATTTAAAAGCTTGACACAACAAAATGTATTTGTGAATATTGAAATGATTCATATACTTTTATCAGTATACGGGTCAAAGTTACATCATTAGGCTAGGGTATTCTGTAAAGAAATATGCTGATTAATGTGCTTCATTGCTACTCATTGATGATGAAGTAATTTATGAATTCATTATAAATGAATTACTGCCATCATTAAATGAAGAATTTTGATAAATTAAGTCATTATAGACATATTGATTTTTGTAGAGAGAAATATTTTTTCCCAGTTCTTTTATTTTTTTCCCATAATAATTTTGATATTAGATGTATTGTGTAGGTTTACAGAGATTTATAATCGAGGTTAGTGAAGTCCCATATAATATACATGTAATTGCCCTACAAGCTAGGAATGAATTTTTAGGAGAGAAAAAATAGTGAAGCTTAAGTTGAAAGAATTCTATTGTTGAATAGGCATTCAAAGTATAATATTCGACCAGTATATTTTGTATTTTTACAAATCTTACATTTTCTGAAAAGACTTAATTTGAATTCTAAATATAATAAATTACCTAGATCAGTGATGTATGTAAGTTTCATTTTGAAGGTTTTGAGAAGAAAATGGTTCTGCTGTGAAAAGAAATTAAGAATACTGATTAAAGCCGATTCGGTGTAAAAATACATCATTTTACTCCTTAGAACTTACAATTTTCCTTTTTTTATCAGAATCTTCTAAAGGAAACAAAAGCAGAAGCTGCATCAGCCGCTAATAGGAGTGACTTAGTAAACGAGAGAATGAGAACAATGGTTGATTATCCTACACTGAAAGAGAGCAACACCATTCTCAAACGAGATCTGGAACATGCAAAAATGTGAGTTTTCAAACTAAGTGTTTTTATTTAAAAAGATGGATGGATGAATAGTTTGATAGATGAAATAATGTTGGATGGATAAATGGATTGATGGATGGGTGGATTGCTGGAATAGGTGGATAGAGTAATTTTTATGCCTCCGTTACGAAGTAGCCGGAGGCATTATGTTTTCGGGTTGTCCGTCCGTCCGTACGTACGTCCGTACGTACGTACGTACGTCCGTACGTCCCATTCTCGTGATCGCGTTATCTCAAGAACCAACTGATGGATTCCCGCCAAACTTAGGTCATGTATGTATCTTGCAGAGCCAATGAACTGATTAGATTTTGGGGTTGCGAGATCCAAGGTCAAAGGTCACAGGGCTCATTATATAAGCAAAATAGCTCGTGATCGCGTTATCTCAAGACCCCATTGATGGATTCCTGCCAAACTTGGGTCATGTATGTATCTTGCAGAGCCAATGAACTGATTAAATTTCGGGGTAACGAGGTCAAATGTCAAAGGTCACAGGGCTCATTATGTATGCAAAAATAGCTCGCTTCTGTTTTGGTTTGTAAAATTGCTCCATGGCGGAGGCATCATTTTCGACTGCGCGCGGTCGAAGGTCCATCTAGTTTTTTTTTAAAGATAGAAAGATGGCGTTGGATAGATTGATGGGCTGGATAGATGGATGGATTAATGTGTTGCTGCAAAGAGTGATGAGTTTTTGATTAGATTGATTGATAAATGTATGATAGAGTGGTGGATTGATGGAGTGCTAATAGGCGTGACTTGTTAAATCAGAGAATGAGAACAATTGTTATCCAACACTGAATGAAGGCAACAACATTAAACAAGATCTATAACATACAGAAACCAAACTTTTTAATGAATCTGTTTCCTGTATGTTGATGACCGGATAAAAATATTGATAGAAGAATTGATGGATTGATGGATAATGATTGATAGCTGGAAGACTGGCTTCCTGGATGGACTGATGGATTGATGGAAATTGAGAGGGATGGATGGATAATTATAATTGGATATATGACTGGCTGGTTACATGTTGTAGATGGATGGACGGATGGATGGATGGATGGATTTATTCATATAGATAAATAAATAAATAAATGGAAAGATAGCTAGCTGTATGGACGGATGAATGGATAGATCAATAGATTGCTTGATCGATACATGTAGATGGATGGTGGGTGCAATCACATTTCTCATGCTGTGTTTGTTTTCCTGAAGTGTTCATGATACATGTATATGTGTCCATTATTTAATTTTGTTTTAAATTCTGTTTTACTGTGCTTTAATGATAATGCGGTTTAGCTACAGGAGAAAAGTTGAGCAGCCTTTTCACACACAGCTAAAATTCATCGTATTTACAGATGATAAGTATAAATGTGTTTAACTCAACAGTTTTAAACATGTTTATAGAAATTTTTTCCTGTGAGAACATCGTTTATACGATGTTGGGATAGATACAAAGTCGCGATTCATACGCCCCTAAAAGCAGGCTGCAGATATGAAGTTCGTATCTAGAGAGCTTGACATTTTGTGTGTGAACGGTTTTTCGTGTTTAAACGTGTTTAAACTGGATGGAGCGAGCGCTCTGTTTGATATGACCTGACCTTCAATGCGCAATGGCACTACTGCGCATTTTAAGAGCAGTAGTTAATCACAAAACGATTAACGATCGCAACAAAATTTCTGTGTGTGAATGATGTTGTATGTACAGGTGATTAGTTTAAAGCCCTTTAAACTAATCATGTTTATAGAATTTTAGCTGTGTGTGAAAAGGCTGTAAAACATACCAATATTTTAAAGTGGACATTCAAAGAATATCACAAATATGTGAACTAATGTATCACTAGAAACTGGTAAGCTAACAGATGGCCATCGTACAAGTTTTAGGTCAACTACATATCAAGTGATTTATAAAAATACAAAAAAACCACCTCCATAGCATCTGGGATATACGAGAGATTCGCCAGAAAAATAACGATGTTTTAATGACGTCACATAATGCACCAATACTGCCCAAGCAGACGACATCCCATAAAGAATGAACATAATTGCAAAGCTATTATTTCTCAAATTATAATGAGTTTAGTGTTTATAAATGTGATGGCATTTCAAACCATTCAAAAGGGGATATGAAACTGATTCTGATAACTAGAATCTTTTGTTTGTAAATACACAGGATAGGGGTTAATTAACAATAAAAAACAAGACTTTCAAATTCTCGCTACCCTAAATAGGTACGAAAATCTCGAAATTCGCGAGACGAGGTAATTTTCACTCTCTCGGGTCGTCACTACAACTTCCGGTATAGAGTCCCATCCCGCTGGCGCTAGCGCCTGTGTTCGCTGTGCAGAGTTTTCACGCACGCTAAAATCAGGGTTCTTACGCTTGGAATCATGAGCCCAGCACTGTGCAGCCTCACAAAAGAAAACCATCGTCACTGATGTCAAAAGACGCAAAAAAAAACGAATGAAATGTTCAAATAAACGTTGAAATATTTGCGAAAAAAAAACAAGACCGAGCAGACGACATATTCGGTGCATACACGTTGTGTGGCGACGGCGTTTTACGTTTGCGCTATCGCGCCTAGTAATATAGCGCCTGCACAGGAAGCTGTAATGTCGAAAAGCTATCCCATAATGCAATGCGCGTTTTCAGGATTTTCCCCGGATCTCGGCAGAATCGCTATTTGGGGTAGCGAGAATTGAAAAACCCTGAATGATATTAAGGACGTCATTTGTTCCCTCTTGAAATGCCGAACATACCAGGGTGTGTGCAGCTGAAAATACAATGGCGTCTTATTTTGTTTACAAGCAACAGATTCCTTTATTTTTGTATTGCTGCATTTGTCATCAAAATAAAAACATTCGCGGGTTTAGAGTGAGGCAATAGATTATACATTTAGCCTGACGGTAGTGAAGTAAGAGAAATAACTCAAGTGAAGATGTAAAGCAGGCAGTGAAAATGTGTGAGATGTCATCGGACATCGTCTACTTGTGCAAATCATGTCCATCCTGTGATGTCACCCACCTCAGCAGCGTTCGGAGAGCTCTTCAGGTGCTATGCCGGGGCTGTATTTAAGCGTTTTGTAATTTATAATAATCATTACTTTGAATGTTTCCAAGCATTGATTTTTGATAACCTTGTCAAATCAAAGTTTCAACTTTGCAATAATGAAAATAAAGTTAGTTTTTAAAAATCAATGAATATCTACTTTAAAGGTACTATGTCCCATTTGCAGGCCCCAAAAATGAAAAAGTTAAATTCCAACTGCATTTGAAAGATAATACTAATTTAGAACTTCCCTAAAAAAGGTGGAGCTTGAAAATGTCTTCAAGTGGGAAAATAACGACTATTAGTTGTCAAATCGACTTTAGGGCTATAGAGCCCAAAAGTAATAGTCTTGATTTTCAGACAATTGTACCGAATGGTCATACGTTTTATGCTGCGCAAAGATTCAATCAGTTTAATCTTGGCCATCACAAGAAGTGGGTTATTGATGTAGACAAATGCTCATGTACCCTTTACAACTCTTTTCATGTATGTTATTACCAAAGAAGAAAAAAAGCCAGTCAGTCACTCAATAGTGTCTGACAGTGAAGTCTAGCAAGTAAACGGGTTTCCTTGCATAATTTGAATATGAGGACACTGCTAACGTTTAAATTTCACAGATAGGACATACATGACATATTCATAATTCCTGCAAAGTTCTACAGCATTTGAGGTTGGCTGCAAAAGGGACATAGTACCTTTAAAATACCTGTACTATTACCTTTAATGTTTGATAATGAGCATTCGGGTATAACGACACTGAACACTTAATTAATTAATGTCTCACAAATATTATGGGTTGTTTAACATGACCTTGATTAAACATCAAAGTGCTCTTTGCAATCACGAGTAAGTGCACCTTTTTAATCAATGTGTAATAGCAAAGCTATACAGACTTATTTGTTTGCACCATATTAAGGAATGAGAATTGGCTGAATTAAATTAAGAATAGACCTACAGTACTCTCTACATTATCAAGTATTAAAATCAATGGGAATAGAAGCATAAAAATTAAAGAAAGAGATCAGTGAAAAATTGAACAAAATCTGATAAACAACATTATTTATTTGAAGTTGTAGTTGACCAAACACTAATTGGCAACTCTGTGACCTTTCTGGGACCTCTCCCATTTGTTCTGTACTAGAAAACTAAGAAATGTAAATTTTCTCTATAGAAAAATATTCAATCATATATGCCCCATAGATGCAATCAATGCACACTATATGTTTTTACACAACCCCTGCTTTAAACAAAATATAATCCTTCATACAAAAACATGAAGAATATGGAAATGAACAAATTTTCAGGATTGAGCAAAGGTGAGAGGACAGAGTTGGCAGTTTGTGTTCAGATTAATTACAACTTGAAAAGTTATCAACTTTTTTTAATATTATCACATTTAGCTCAAGATTTCAATTATATGTTCTTTTCTTTTCCTTCTTTTATTAAAATCAATTAAATCAGTAATTACCAGGGTGGCCTTCCCCTTCAAGTAAGACATTTGTTCTTCATAGTTGGTCAAGTATGTGCAATTTCTGACAGATAGTGATCAAGTACAATAATCAATGTAATGTATTGACTGTGTGTGTGTGATTTGTAGAGCAATGATCCATAGATTGTCATCAGTGTTGTCATGGAGATTATGGCCTTCATACATTCTATTAATCCATCAAAATGAGCGGCACAGCATGAGCTCAGCCATCAAGGATGCATCAGCATTCATGAGTGGGGTGGGGCACCAGTCTTCCTAGGTTGATGAAAAGTGCATCTTCACATGTACAAGTCCACTGATTAAGAGAGGGCTTGAAAGAGGGTCCTATTATGTTTATTTCACTTTGCTTCCCCTCCCCCTCTTTATTACAGCCATTTGATTACAGGGGAATACCCCCTGTGCTTCTCTCCCTCCTTGTTCTTGTTACTCAACAGATCAAAATGTATACATTATACATACAAATACAAATTTATTTTTATGTAATTAATTATGTTTAGCGGAAAGTAGATCTATTAATTGTTGAGTTTATTGTCCCTGTTTGTAAGCTCACATCTCAGCAGTAGACCTACAGTATGCATGTGGGAGAAGATACTAGATAGGGTTTTTTAAACAAAAATCAGCTAGTATAAGCAGACTAGCTGAGCAGACAGAGATAGACAGGGACAAAAACTGGTCTTGAGGGGAGAACTGTAAAGAATAAGGTATTGGAGATATGATTTAAAGGTGAAGATATATGCAAATATTGAAAGGGAAAGAGTGAGGGGGCAGTGCAAAGAATGGCATGCATATGTGGGAGAAATATTAGAGAGGTCAAAAAAGATAAAGAAAAAAGCAAACAAAATGTGTATAAATCGACTAGTTAGGCAGACAGCATAAGAAAGGGACAGAAATATAAGGTATGCTAGAGATATGATTTAAAGGTGAAGATATGCAAATATTGAGAGAGAAAGAGTGAGGGGGCAGTGCAAAAAAGCATTAGCATGTGTTACCGAGCTACAGGAACAGACAGGATGATTGACAGACTCACCCACTGCACTAACTCGAGCAAACAATCTAATATGTACAGTTAAAATTAAAGTTGACGAAGGGAAACTGGTATGACTGTCGCAAACATCAATAATTTTCCAGGCATATGCAGAAACATGGGGATTTGATAAGAATTTTTCGACAGGGAATAAAGATTATGAATAGAAAAGAGAGAGAGAGGGAGGGGGGGGGGGGATGGGAGGGATAAGATAGAGAAGTAGATTTTTAATGAGTCCTAGAGTAATTTATCAAGTGCTTCAGCATGAAATTGATGAGATTGCTTGAAGAGCCTAAGGATGAATTTTGTGGGGAACAGGAGAAAAGAGTGGAAGTTAATTATTTCTGGTTCTTAAATAATACCAAGTGCATGTTTCAGACAACAGCATTCAAATAAAATTGAATGAAAATACAGACGACTTTCATGTAACAACAAAATAAGAGTAGAGATTATACTTAATAATAGATAGGGTTGAGTGTGTTTTAGGAGAGAAAGAGAGAGAGGAGAGAGAAAGAAGAGAAGAGGAGAGAGAAATATTATAAAGAGAGAAAAATGGAGAAGTTACTGAAATGGAGAAGGTACAGAAAGGAATTGATAGAGAGGGAGAGAGAGAGAGAGAGAGAGTGCAGGAGGAAGAGGAAGGGGGAAAAAAGAAATAGAACGGGAGAATAAGACCCATACTCCATGTTGAAAATCTTTCCTGACACAACTTTGAATATATGCACCATATTGCATAATGTTTGTGTGAATTGCTTTCATTATTCATTCAATTAAAAATCAATACCTTAATTATACTTTAATCATTAGAATGAATATGCAGAAGCTAGGTGCTAATTGGTTGGTTGTCTACCAGTCAAAACGATCCTTCGCTTACTTTCCACCCATTCACTGCAATGATACTGTGTACGCTCTCACACATCCACTCACACATCCACACACTCATACATTTTCCTTGACGTTATAAGTCGGGGCATAATTGATGCTGTGTCCATTCCATCTCATTTTGTCATTTTCTCCTCATCATTTTTCTTGTCGGCGTTGCAGGCGTATCGCAGAGCTGGGAAGCGAATACAAAGGAGAGCAGACGAGTAAGTCTTATTGTACTTGTTGTATTTGTCTATTGACTTTCTTTTATATCTACCTGTTGTGTTTTTATTAGGAATCTTGTTGATTTGTTTTAAAGTTGTCAGTCAGCTAATCTGATGAAATGTTGTGAGTCTTTGTGTTATGTGTAAGAAAGTATAGAAAAGGCCTATCTTTACTGATGTGTGTGACACTTTAAAAAAAAATGATATACTTTTTTTATATATCCATAATCAAGATCTCTTTGTGGCTGCTTTAAAAAAAAAAACTCCCTTTCGTTTGTGTTGATGATGGTGATGATGATGATATTAATGATGATGATTAATTTTGATCATAATGATGATTCATAACCCATTTCTAGCTCGTTGACAAAGAGTGCTATTCTCATTTTGTTTAGGTTCCATCAAATTCATATTGTTCATAGAATTTGGATTCATTGATTGAATATTATGTCTCTAATCTCTATTGTATCTATGGACAAATATATTCTAGATTTGTAGATGAATTTCATCAATTGATGAATATTTAATTTGGCTTGTTTCTATAGCTAAAGTAAATAGATTATTTTTTCTCATATAAGGCCAATTTTCATTAGATTAATGAACTGATTGAGCAATGGGTGAATAGCTTCATATGTGATGAGTGATTTTCTTCAATCTTGGCAATAGTTCAATTGTTGTTCTGTTGCTAAAGTAAATGGATAAACCAATTGATTAATTAACTGATTGACTTTGGGAAGATTATGACTAATTTTGACATGAACATTTTTCATGAAAAGCTCCTGAAGCTGGGTCAATCATGTTTACATGTAACGTTGGCATAATACATTTATACAAATTTTAAAAGATAACAACATGTTATTAATGCTATGGTCACAAAGGATTCGTACGAACGATAATTTCATACAAATCTCCCTGTTTATCCATTGTCTTCCCGAATTTCTATTGTCTGAAAATCGTTCGTACAGCGTTCGTAGCAGTTAGTAATGGCATTTGTGACCGAGGTCAAACAAACAAGCAGACATATTTAAAAGGTTGATTTTAAAAATGGCATTCTCAGGTTACATGGTGAGAAGAGATATTGCACAATAATCTGATAACGAATGAATTGCATTTGCGCTAGTCTGAAAAATCATCAATACAGACTGAAATTGGCATATATATTATGTAAATACGACAAGAAGACTAGTACTATGTGAGAAATCTAGTATTCATCCTATGTATGATAAAAATAATAGAACCAGTCAACTGTGATAAACTAAATTGATCAAACGAGCTAATTAATGGAAACATTTAGTTTTGCATTTGAATTGGTAATAGATAGGAAAAGGTATACACATAACAGAACCATTCAACTGTGATTATTAACTAAGTTGATCAAATGAGGTAGTGGAAACATTTAGTTTTGCATTTGAATTGGTAATAGATAGGAACAGGTATGTACACATAACAGAACCATTCAACTGTGATTATTAACTAAGTTGATCAAATGAGGTAGTGGAAACATTTAGTTTTGCATTTGAATTGGTAATAGATAGGAACATGACATACAATTAACAGAACCATTCAACTGTGATTATTAACTAAATTGATCAAATGAGGTAGTGGAAAATTTAGTTTTGCATTTTAATTGGTATTAGATAGGAACATGACATACAAAACAAATAACAGAACCATTCAACTGTGATAAACTAAATTGATCAAATGAGCTAATTAATGGAAACATTTAGTTTTGCATTTGAATTGGTAATAGATAGGAACAGGTATACACATAACAGAACCATTCAACTGTGATTATTAACTAAGTTGATCAAATGAGGTAGTGGAAACATTTAGTTTTGCATTTGAATTGGTAATATATAGGAACAGGTATACACATAACAGAACCATTCAACTGTGATTATTAACTAAGTTGATCAAATGAGGTAGTGGAAACATTTAGTTTTGCATTTGAATTGGTAAAAGATAGGAACATAACATACAGATAACAGAACCATTCAACTGTGATTATTAACTAAATTGATCAAATGAGGTAATGGAAACATTTAGTTTTGCATTTTAATTGGTATTAGATAGGAACATGACATACAAAACAAATAACAGAACCATTCAACTGTGATTATTAACTAAATTGATCAAATGAGGTAGTGGAAACATTTAGTTTTGCATTTGAATTGGTAAAAGATAGGAACATAACATACAGATAACAGAACCATTCAACTGTGATTATTAACTAAATTGTCCAAATGAGGTAGTGGAAACATTTAGTTTTGCATTTGAATTGGTAATATATATGAATATGACATAGTGATATATTGTTTTTTGGGGAGGTAGCCAGGTCTGGCAAACATGGTAGATAACAGTGATTCTATTTTGTCACGAATGTGAATCAGACAAAACTCTACTATTTCCATGTAGAACATTTAAATTTTATATAAATACTGATCATCACGCAACATTGGTCTCTAGTATTTTCATATGAGATTTTAAAAGAGAATCTTGATTTCTGGTCATAGAATTCGACAATAATTTTTCAAAAAATACATGTAGATACAAAACTAACACTTCCCCCAAATTCACAAAGGAGGTTTAAATATAACCCATGGTTTAAACCCTCATTTACATAACCCATTGGTTAAAATTAGCGCAAATTAAGCATGCCTTGCCTTGCACAGGTCTAATATTGGACCTCTGACTTAGACACGCTTATTTTGTGGTAATTTTAGTAGTTTTAGACCATGGGTTATGAAAATACAAATTTTAATTATGGGTTAAATTAAACCTCTGTGAATTCAGACCAAAAAAAAGTCCACACCCCATGGCACAACGCAAGATTTTGTGTGATTTGTGCTTTTCATTGAGCATGATTTTTCCAATTTCTTTAAAGATTGTTCGAACATTTGCTTACTTGTTTTGATTATAATGTTTTATGTTGTCTTTTTTTTTTCATTTTGGCTTGTCTTGCTTTTTGGTTTATCTTTGTGTTTTTTTCTTTTTCTTTTGTTTAATTAATTAATATGTTTTGTGTTTGTTTGTTTGTTTGTTTTTTGTTTTTTTGCTTTTCTAAAAAACCATAACAAGATCAAGCCACATTTTCTCAAAACAAAATCTGAGCCTCTAACCACAGCTCAAGATTAGCTTTAAAGATTAGTGCATGAGTGACTCTAGAAGTAGCATTGACTGTCCAAATGTCAATGAGCCACTCCAGTGCATCGAGTTGCCATGGAAATTTATCAGCAGGAATCACAAATAGTAAATCATTGCCACCTACTTTCTGCATCGTTGGTGTGTGTGTTGTCTTGCTAATGCCACCATTACCGCACTTTAGTGTAACTAGCCCTTTAGTGTAACTAGCCAGGATACTTAATTGATCATTTGAAGGGCTTATTCATGGTTTTGCAGAGATGCCAACCAGTACGATTAAATCGTATTTAGTACAATAATAAGAGTGAAATACGATTTTTCACCTTTTTTTCACATGGGTTTTATAAAACCCATAAAAACAGCGGAATAGCATAGAAACATGTACAAGTTAACCCCCGCAACCCCAACAAAAACTTTGCTTTACAATTTTCTCATTAAATTTTAATGAAAGAGCAAGCATTTTAATGAAATTTTACTGGCCGGGGTCGACGGGTCAGTGGTAGTGTCGAGTTTTTGTGAAAATCTGATTTTTCTCTCCAAATTTTTTTTTTTTTTTTTAGGATAGTCAGTCTGTTTTTTTGTGTCAAGACGTTGGCATTTCTGGTTTAGGGGCTTTTGGCAGAATGTATTCTAACATTCAGCTCATCAATGGGAGGAAAAATGACATTAGAATTTAACAACTTAAATTTGATCTGATGTTGCTCTGCTTGTACATGTACATGGTATCAAAAGACACATGTACCTGTACAATATACTTTGATGTCCTGCAGGCAATATCATTTGGAGTGGATTTAAAAAAAGAATTGGACAGAAATGTCAGATTGAGGCAATCATGAAGATCTGGTACAAGGTGTCCCAAACAATTACTCAATTGTTGCTAATTAACATATTATTGGAAAGATAATTTTTCTCTTCTTTCATGTGATGCCATAAACATTGCCAAGTGACTAATACCCTTTTCATAGAGACCATAATAAACGCAGATTCCCCCAGTGTTTTTCTCCAGAACCTATACAGCGTTTCATCGGAGTCACACCGATAGAAAGAGAATTTCTTCTGCTCTTTAGCAGGAGAATTTCATCACCTATTTCTCTTCTTTGTATCGGCTATTTCCCTGATATTTCTCCAAAGTGGCCGTTTCATCGGAAGCCTCCGGATGCATCCAATGAAAATCAGGCCACTATGAAAGGAGTATCAGACATTATTGATTTCAGACAACAACAGTGTCAAACCCTGTAGTACAAATAAAATAGATGGCTACTGAATTTCATTTATATTGGTTTGGAAAAAAAGGCAAATAATTCAGAATGATTATTCTAATAAATGCACATGATTTGAAAGCTAATAGTCTCCTCTTTCATATGACATAGTGATGACGGAAGAAAAATGCATCATGAATTGCATAACCATGGTAACTGCCCTGATATATGATTGTTTTGTAGAGTGTATAAATGTTTTTCTTGCCTTGACCTTGTGTTCCATACCACTTACGAAATATGCCTACTCAGTCACGCAAGATCCGTTATGTGGAATAAGAAATAAGAATTACTTCCTGTCTTGTTAAAAACATAATGTACTGACTTTAGTAGCCATCCACTTCTTTTTGACAATTGGGTTCTAACCGTGACACTTTATACACATCTAATGATGTGTATTTTAACAATGTTGAAGTATTAAGTAGTTTCCTTGGATAATTGTGTAATTTACTTGGGCTTTCTTTTCTTCAGGAATAGCCTATAGTCCCTTATTTGTTCATTTCTTTGCAAAAACCTTCAAAAAATTCCTTGCATTGTTTCATTTAAACCTTAAATTAGTCTGTAGATAATTAGATATAAATTGTACATGTTCTTCTCTTTAAAAAGAAGAAGATATTTCATAAGTCAGAAGACTTCCAAATATCCTTTTAGTCTCTTAGCCATCAAGTAAATTAGATTACTGATTTGGAAATATACTTAATTTACAAGAGATTAATTTACTTAGCAAAATTGAATTAACAAACAGATATTTTTATGCTGGAGCAGCTAGGTCAATGGCGCCTTTAAAATGCCATGCAATGTACATCTCTCTATATACAGAGGAATGAAAGTCATCTCTTTTGGGAACTAATGGAAGGCCTTTTCTGATATGGTGCGGTAAACCACTGCAAAAAAGCAACCATATTATTTTAACATGCAAATAAATGGCGACTACCCGCAACAAAGGACCTTTGCATATTCACTGAGCTCTGGGTTAGATACAGAAATGTGAAGCATATGATACTTTTCGTTGATATATAATTCATACAAAAAGCGGTTGGGCCAAATTATGTCTTAACGAGGCTTATTTAAGGGATTACTTTGTTTGAAGTTGAATTCTAAGTTGAAATCCACTTCTTTTGAGAATGGAATCTGCCATTATGGGTGTGGATTTCCACTTTAAAATTAAGTTATGCTTAATATGATTGAAGACAAACAATGTAATTTCACACTTTTTCATTCAGAGAGTGTGCTTACAAGTGTGCATCTGTTGTCACATGAAGGGGTACATGTTCATGATATTTGTTTTTTACTATTTAAAGAATTAAATCATTTTAAAAATAAGTACAGTCAAACCTGCTTTAGAGACCACCTGTCTACAAAGACCACCTGTCTACAAAGGCCACATTTGTTGTTTCCCTTGAAAATGGTTTCTCATTGAATCATGTACTCAAGGAAACTGTCTGCAAAGACCACCTGTCTACAAAGGCCACTTTTTGTGTTTCCCTTGGGTAGTCGCTATAGACAGGTTTGACTGTATGTACCTATATGTGAAACATTAAAGACATTGCAAATTCATCTATTTCTTGAAAGAATGTAGGTACATGTAGAAGAAAGTTAAATCAGTAAATGAAATGCTGATGTTTCTTTTCAGTAAGACTTTAATCAATTGCTAAAAAAGAGAAAAGAAATCATAGCAGTGCTGTGTTATTAGTCCACTGGTTTTTAGAGTTGTCTGAAATGGGTCAATCAATGAAAGTCAAATCTGTCTTGTTTGTACAGGAGCTCGCAGCTTAGTGCCCAGTGTCAATATATCAATACCGATATGTACATGATCCTGGAGAGAGAGAGAGACAGAGAGAGAGAGAGAGAGATAGAGAGAGAGAGAGAGAGACAGAGAGAGAGAGAGAGAGAGAGAAGGAGAGAGAGTGAGCCTGTCTATAACCAAGGTCAATAATTCCTGGCATAAATAAATACCACGATTATACTGACTGTCCTTTCGCCAACAGTTTCAAAAAATGTCATACCTGTAGGCTCTTCTTCACAATTGTATTTAATTAAGAACTTTAATGTACCGGTAAACAAAAATAGTGATACCTGAAATATGTAAATTTTAATTCCAATTCTCACTTCATATCTCATGTAGATAACTTTGAACATTCAAAGAAAATTTTTTTGCTTTTGGTTATTGAAAATTAAATATACCAACAGCAAATAATGTGGATCTTTAAATGAAATAATTACTGAAACCTTCAAATAAGAAGGAATTTTTATAACTGATATTTCTAGTGGTCACAGACACAGGATAATAAAGGAAAGACTGACGCAAAAGTGAGACAAATGGTTTGACAGAAATTGAGATCACATGACTGAAGAACACTTTTTTTATTTAAATGCAGCATATTTCCCTTTAAACTCTTAGCAAATGGTCCGCAGCCTCGTGCCGATCTAATGGTCTGCTTGTAAATGAAATCGTAACAATGCTTGCTTTAACAGTTGCGGGTCATTTTCTCTCGGCAGAAAAGCCTTGTGTTGCCATGGCAACTTGTATTGTTACTAGGCCTACTGACGTCTTAAGTTGACAGCAGTTTGCATTTTGATCATATTAGTAGTCTTGGAAGTTCCACAGGTGGATGTATGCTCAGTCTCTCTTGCAACGTGCATCTTTCTCTCGTGTGTCATCTGTTTTCCTCTATAATACAGTGAAACATGCTTGAGCAAACACCTATAATAAATAAAGACCACATTTTCCTTGAGGTTTTTTCTTCATACTAAAGAAACATGTACATATTGGCCACTGCCTATATAGACTGCTTTCAGTATCTCCCTTGAGTGGTCTTTATATAAAGGTTTCACTGCATCGATATAAAAAAGAGATTTTGCATGGGTACACATTTTTCAATGCTAAGTACATCATATTTGTTCTTATTTTGTTTTGCTAGATGATTGTTGATTATTTGATATGTTTCTCAGAAAGGGTTTAAATGAAAAATGATACTTAAAATATTTTAGCTCTGTTTAAGATGCACTCACGGTGCATCCCCTTCATCACCCAAAATGGGCTCTCAATACAAGTAGTGTTTTTCCCACTTTTGTGAAATGTGCCCAGTGCCTTTTTCTTTTGATCATATGTGGTCACATTGAACCTAGAATGATCTATGAACAAATATACAAAAAACATAAAACTGGCTTGCTGGAACATTTGAATTTGTTTTGCCCCTTTTTGTTAAAAATATGCATTTTTCTAATTATCCTTTAAATGAACAGATGAATAAATAATTTGTATTGAGGCACTTCACAAAAACGTATGCATTAAATTTGGTTACATTACGAAAAAGGTCTTTTATTCTTGTTTTGGTTAAAATTAATGCATAGATTGGACAAAAGATGCTTCTCCCTGAATAGATAAATCCTTGTGATAAACCATTGAATTCACCTGTTAAAGATAAACTTCAGTTCTGGTAATGCGATTGCATTGTGAAAGAAAAGGTGTGGAATGGATCAGAAAAGTTGATCATATAGCATGTAAGTAATGGTGTATAATGCAAGGTTCTGGAGTCATCAAAATCATCATAAATTTGGCAGAGTCTTGGTAAAGTAACAATCACTTACACAGAAAGATGTATATGGGACAACACACATGGTGTCGGGGCTAGTACTACCCTGATTTCCTTATCTTTCTATGCTCATTACTCAGCCAGTATACATTTTCTTCCAAAATTGTTTGGCACATGACATTTATTTGTAATCTTGAACATTCAGTGTAAGTTTCGTTAGATTCTGTGAGAATTCATTTTCTTTTTTTACCAGAACTCAAGTTTATCTTTAAGAGTCACTGATTTACATTTGCAAGAATGCAGGTTGTATACATTGCCTGTTGCTTTGTTGGGGGAAAGCTCTAGCTATTTAGGGTTTCACTACGGCTTTGTTTGGCAAGCTTCGATGAGCAATAGTGTGATGCATGCATACAATTTGAAAACAGTAAATGGTCTAATTGTACTCAAGGTAGTTGATATTCATAATTACACATGATGAATTTTTTGCATGAACTCCATTTGGCTCGTGGTTTGATGTACAGACTGTGCATAATTGTACTTATTTTCTGGTAGGATATTCAAGTGTTAGTATTACATTTTATTAAGAAGATTTATAAAGTATGGAAGGGAGCTGCACTGGAAGCATTTTGTTTTCCAGTGGTATTGTTTAAACTTTGATTGAGATCTTAGAGAATTAGTGGTTTCTTGTCTAAGAGATAAACATTCTTTAAATTGTAGGTGTGTTGCAAAAGCATTGGCAAAGTTTATGCATATCTGCTCGTCTTGCTTCTTATGAACGTAGATTGCACATTTCCAATGCTGCTTCATAACTCTCATACTGACGTCCTAAATTCCCTTAGGAGTAATTATTCATTTTCAGTTCTTAAACTGGGCTGATGACAGTTTGTCACAAGTAAGCTTTAAACTGATGAGATTTATTTATTTATGGTACATGTTTGGCATGCTTTTGATATGCAGATAAATTCCAATGCTCATTTACTTTTTAACCACCTGTGGTATGTTCAAGATTGCTTCATCACATTATTGATTATAAGGGCATTATTTAAAAAATGCCAAATAAAACCAAGATGATTCACAGCTTTATGCTGTGAATGAAACTGAATCAGTCAATACTATCATGTACTGATATTCCTTGAAATGCTAGAGCGCCGTAATGGCAGCCGTGCTAAAGCCAGGGTAATAATCGCCAAGAGCGCCAGGAGTGTCAAGTCTGACAGAGCGCTATACAAGAACCCACTATTATTATTAATATTATTATTAAACATAGTGGTAATGTAACTAATCATGTTCATTACTTTTTACTCAACTTTTCCATGTATTCTTGTATATTTTTTTTCAGTGAAGAAGAAAATACACGGGGCTCAGGGCGAATTTGCCCCCGAAATGCCCAAAAGAGCCCCCGTAAATTTGCATAGAGTTCAATGCAAAACAAATTTTAGAGTGTTATTTTTATGCAGGCAAGCTTGAAAAGTAGCCCCCGAAAAATAAATTTTAATTTTTCCCTGATTTTTGTCCACTAGGGCATGAGGAATTGATCAAGCAGTTGAGTGAGAGGATGTCTAGACCATCCCCGGAGCTACAGGCCTTGAGGGTAGAGCTTCAGCAGACGAGAGAACAGCTCAGTCATGAGAAGGCTACAATACAACACATGGAGGCTCAATGGAATGCTAGGCTACAAGAAGAAGTAAGTTGGATATTAGGTACGGTCTTGGTCTTTAGCGGGTAAGTTACAGGCCTTGAGGAGTGACTGAGCTGCTCTCTCTCATCTGAGAAGGCTGAGAAGGCTGAGAAGGCTCAATGAAATGCTAGACTGAAAGAAAGAGAGTTGAAGATTTTTTCATCAGTGCAAGGTTATAGTAGGCTATGATAACTTTGTGATGGATTTGGAAACACAGCCCAGAATTTTATGCCAAGCATTGGGGAACTTTAAAAAACCCAGACATTTAAACCGAGAGTAAATTCTTCTTTCTCAAACTTAAAAAAACCCACATTCTTTTTGTTATTTTAATATCCCAATAGTTTAAATAGAATGAACATTTATTTCTTTATAATGCGTCTTTTAAACATGAATCGTTTTGAAAAACTATATACAGTGCTTAAGTTATGATAAAACATCGATACTTCTCGGTTTCGTTTTTTCTGGGACGCACTGTATTGCTAATTTTGCTTTAAGATTGAACCAATGAGGAACTACTGGCACAGGCTGTCAATACAGATCATTGAGATTAAATTAATTTAAATCTTTACAATACTCAAATAAACAAAAGTTGCTCTTCTTAAAATGATAGATTCTTGATTTGAAAATCCTCATCGTAGTTATCATATTACTCCAAAATTATTATGACTACCTTTCAGATTGAGTCCAACAAGGATCTACGGCACAGGCTCTCGGAACAGACCAATGAAATGGCTTCTCTCATGCGGCAGCTAGCTGATCTCAAATTGGCACTACGTCAGACACAGACTGCTCTCAATAACAACATCTACCATGCAGACAGGTATGGATGGGTCTCCACGGAAACGGAATACAAGATGATAATATTATGTAAAGATTAGAATATGACTGTCCTTGTTTAAAGAGAAGGTTGAGTTCTGGGAAGAGGTGAAAAATAATTTGTGAGCGTTATCATTCTTATTTTGCAAGTGTGGAAGAACATCAGATAAGACATGTTCCTTGAAAAGCATGGCTTTTCAAATGCCTTCATATTCTAAATATGTCATGAAACATCGTAAAACTCCGGGGTAGGATTTTTACGCCACGTGTTCATGTAGTCCCATATACATCTTTCTGTGTACAGTGTTTGTAACTTTACCAAGACTTGGCCAAGTTGCTTATCATTTTGATGATTCCAGAACCTTGCAATACACACAAATTCTTATACATGCTAGATGATCAACCTTTTCTGGTCGATTCCACACCCGTTTCTTTCACAATGCAATCGCATGACCAGAACTCAACTTCATCTTTAAGTGCAGATGTAATGATAAGCCTTGTATAAAGGACATGTAACAGTATAATGACATTTCTGAAGGAGTAGATTGCTTTCAAATCCCATCGGTTGCTTCATCTTGCCGTTTGATAATGGAATTGCATGTTGTGAAAAACTGGTTTTTGACTCATTCTGAATTATCAGCAATTGATTGTAAAACAAAAATCTTTCATGATTTCCAAAAATTCTGTGTTGTTTGTGATTGAAAGGTTTTGTGACATGAAACCTTCATGAATCTGACCTCTCGCAAAATTGGTAAAGGGACGTGTGTTATGCACAATGGTTAGGGCTGCAAGCCCAATTTTCATATTTTTGTTGTGAATTTACTCTTTTTTAGCAGTGTAAGTTATTAGTCTTTTAAAGATGATATAAATTGGCAAGAATGTACTTAAAAAAAAACATCCATTTTCTTTGCTCCTTTAGGAATCTGGGGTTAGCTGTAGACGACACCCTCCACAACAGCAATCTAGGTAACGACATCTACATGGACACCTCCCTTCATCGTAACACACTGGGTCCTGAGCTCCTATTGGCCGATTCCAGCAGATACCAGCTGCCATTGGACGATTCAAACAGCGGGGAGGATAGCGAGTCGCAGGGCGGAGATTCCATTGCGTTCATTGAACAGACCAAGGCGAGGTTCAGGCAGCTAGAGAGGGAAGCTGAGGTGAGATGATGATGATGATGGAAGAGGGGGGGGGGGGGTTTCATTGCGTTCATTGAACAGACCAAGGCGAGGTTCAGGCAGCTAGAGAGGGAAGCTGAGGTGAGATGATGATGAAAATGGATGGAGGGGGGGGGGGGGGGAGGGGGGGGGGGTTTCATTGCGTTCATTGAACAGACCAAGGCGAGGTTCAGGCAGCTAGAGAGGGAAGCTGAGGTGAGATGATGATGAAAATGGATGGAGGGGGGGGGGGGGGGTTTCATTGCGTTCATTGAACAGACCAAGGCAAGATTCAGGCAGCTAGAGAGGGAAGCTGAGGTGAGATGGTGATGATGGAGGGAGGGGGGGGGGGGCTTCATTGCTTTCATTGAACAGACCAAGGCGAGGTTCAGGCAGCTAGAGAGGGAAGCTGAGGTGAGATGATGATGATGCCCCTGTGTACATTTCAAACTTTTTGATTATTTATAACTCCTAAACTAATTTGCAATCTGCAGGTAAATACCTGCTTGAGAGTCTTTTAACAGTCTTCTAGGTGATCGATTATGATACTGCCTGTGCATCGAGGTTGTGGAATGGTCTTCCCCAAATCCTTCGCTCTTGTCACTAGTTATCCACTTTCAGGACTCGACTAAAGACATGCCTATTTCAGATTTCTTACAATTAGTCACTGATTTTTAGTCTTTCCCAGTTAGAATCACTAACAGACATTGTTGGTAGTTTTTCAGTCTCATCAGCGCCTTTGATTAGGCAACTAGAAATTGGCGCTTTATAAATTGGATTAGATCGGATTGGATTGGATTAGATGATTTTTTTTTATTTTTTTTTTTGGGGGGGGGGGGCTAAATTGCTTTAATTTAACAGACCAAGGCCAGCTAGAAAGAAAAGTGAAAAGCTATCATTGATTTTATTACTGAGAATTAAAGATAAATTCTTCTTTTTTTCTTCTCTTTTTTTAAAAACATTTGACTAAATTTAATTCACATTAATAACTTTGCATGCTCACAGCTGGAAACTATGGATACTAATTAAATAGCTTACAATCATACCTGTTCATGAGGTCGACCATCAATCAAAATAATGTTATGAAGATTTGAACCCAGATTTCTAGAAACCCTTTGTGTAAAAGCATACAAAATATGTAGAGATAGCTAATTATTGTTGTTGCGTAAGGTTGGCTGGTGTGCTAATTAACCCCCAAACACTGTAAGGGAGTTCATTAGTGTTTGTTGTTGAGTCCTGTCCCCATCTCATCTTTCTTTGTCTCACTATATCTCTTTCTCTCTCTCTCTCTTTCAGCATCTGGAACACAACTATCAAGATCTGCAACACAGGATGAGCGGTGCAGGAGGGTCCTACCAAAGCCCCGGAGCTGAATCACTTTATTCATCCACCAGACCACCTTCAGGTGTGAAAGAATTTCATTCAATGTGTTTCAGTCATCAGTTTGATTACTCATAGAATTATCATTGTGATTTTCACCACAGAAACCTGTAACAATATTGCTTTAATTCATGATCAGCAAATTAACATTGCCAAAAACCCTATCTGATGAAAAAATTACTTAATATACCGGGTAAGTGGAAAACTGAATGAACGTAGAATACAAATATAAGGGAATACAAATTATTTTACCTTTCAGTATTGCACAAAAGCAAATTAAAACCTCACATTTCCCACCCCTCCAAATTACCGGTCAACAGAGTTACAGTGACAACATAACTTGTGGATCCGATTTGCTCACCTATATAGCAGATGTGATGAGCTGTGCTTAATTAATGCAAATTCATTGTGAATGTGCATACTCCACATAAGATGATGTCATCAATTTCTGATTGTGAAAGCTTAAGATTTTGAGTTTTCAGAGAGCTGTTACTCCTCTGACAGACATAAAAGTCAGCTGGTATCTGTAATGAACAAGCAGATGTTTCCCCTAGTTATTTGTAATTCAGACCTATTTGTATAACGTATGTACATAATTATACAAATATGTTAATGTGTGCATTAATCATTTATGGAAGCACTTGTGCAATAAATAAGTTCAATTTTCTTTTTCCTCACAATCTTTTTTTTTCTTTTTTTCACTACTTGATTTTCCAGATATGCAAATGTCAAGGATGCCTGATCAAAGCTCACATCTACCACTAGATGGCAGCAGACAGGCTTTGAGGGAATCCACTCACAGCTCCCCCCATTCCAAACATCCTAAAAAGCACTCAGGTCCACACAAATCCAAAGCTCGAAAGGAGAGATCTGCCGATGATAGACCAAGACTTCCAGAAAGTTCTGGAAGTAAGCAGCAAGTAGGAGGTCCAGCTCTGGACCACACTGAAGGCAGGATGTCTGAGAAGCGCACCCGGTCATCATCGTCGTCCTCGTCATCATCATCGATGTCAGTGAAGTTAAATACATCCGACCTCGGAGGTCCTGATCGGAAGGATGATGCCATGTGGATGTCACCCGGTGCCACAGCAGGTCGGTTCATTGCTTATAGATTTTTAATTGTATGCTGTAATCATAAAAACTTAAGCCTTTGCTTTTCCCCACATTGAAAAATTGTACT
Organism: Strongylocentrotus droebachiensis; assembly: GCA_035222895.1. NCBI lineage: Eukaryota > Metazoa > Echinodermata > Echinoidea > Camarodonta > Strongylocentrotidae > Strongylocentrotus > Strongylocentrotus droebachiensis. Next base: position 222,554 of record JAVYIG010000184.1, on the reverse strand, counting down.
TATTTTTACCTCCCCCCCCCCAAAAAAAAAAAAAAATATATATATATATAATAATAATAATTGTTGATGCTTGCATCTTTGTTTTTGTTTTAGGATGAATTCATCATATTTCAAAACCATGTTGCAACTTTTAAGTATTAGACCCAAAACCTTGACTCTTATAGAATCTTTGAGGATATGTGTCATCAAAGAAATTTGCAACCCATGAAATTGACAATGAAAACAATGTTAGTATAGACATAGCAAAATAAACTGTAGTACAAATTGATTATTTTGGGTTTTAGAATATTGTACATACATTAGATCACAGAATAATCCTTGACCCTCTGAAGTAGCTCACACTACCTTTAACAAATCTAGTAGAACTCTATTACATGTTTTGTTTTTTAATAATCATAGTATAGTATTAATGACTGCTTTGAGGGAATATTAAAGCAGTCATTAATACTTTTATATGCCGAAAACAAAAGAGTAAACTAATGACACCACCTTGGCCTTTCTCTAGTTTATCTGCATGGTTGTTTTTTATGAGTGTATCTTTGAGAGTAGACTAGATCTAGATTCTAGTCTAAGCAAGATATTTTTAAAATTTTGGGGTGGGCCGGCCCTGTGGGTAATATGGAGAAGAACCTGCGCTTTCATATGACACCTCACTTATTGAGTATCACCTTCAGGATCACAATCAGATGGCTGGATTTCTTAAGTGAGGTATATAACAATGTCTATCACATCTCCTGCAGGTGCAATAAGTGAAGGGAGCCTGTCCCACCTCAGTGACCATTCTGTGCCTCAAGCCCTAAGCGATGATGAACAAAAGAGAGCAACAGCCGAAGAGAGAAGACGCAAAGAAGAAGAGGAAAGAAAGAGGATAGAAACTGACAGAATCAAACGGGAAGAGGAAGAGAGGAGACATCGTGAGGAAGAGGAGAGGAGGAGAGAGGAGACCGGAAGAGCTAGAGTTGATGAGGAAGAGAGGAGGAGGAGGATGGAGGAGGAAGAAGAAGAGCAGAGAGCTTGGGAGGAGAAGAGAAGAAAGAAGGAGGAGGAGAGAAAACGGAAGGAGCAGGAGGCGAGGGAGAGGGAGCAGAAGATGTTGATGGAGCTTCAGAAACAAGAGGTAATTTGTTTTTCTCTGAAGTATTAAACATGAATTCATAGGGCATGACTGTCAATATCATATCCTGTCATACTCTACCATACATATACCATGCTGTACCGTACATGTGGAGTGCAACTGCAACAGATAAAAGCAAAACAGTTCCTCTCATAGCTCATATGAGGTTATTTTGTTCATTATTTTTTCATTCAGACAACTTCTGCATAGCCATATTTAGGTTATGATGCAAATATTTAGGTTATTGATGCAAATTGTCACTCTATTTATTGCTATTGTTGGGCTATATTATGATGATTGTAATATTTACAGCCTTCAATTAATAAATGGCAGGTGTTTAGCAGGATGAGGATGGGAAAATTGAAAGACTCTCATGATTCACATTTAAAGCCTGTCTGCACTAGTTTGGGCAGGATGGATTAGACCTCCCTGCAATGGTCACTGACAGGTGGTTATCTCATCAAATCAGCTCTCAATTAACATAAGAAAAAGGGGACCATGGGAGATCAATGGTCACCACTTAGGCATTGTTGGCTATATAGAGGGCGCAAGTAGCTACAAGTAGTGCAGACAGGCTTTAACAATCATGTCTGTCCTTTCTTTGATTTGCAGTCAGGTGCAAGCGGTGGTGTTCCAGAGCCGAAGCAAGACCATTCAGCTGGCCTGAATGACACTTATGAGTTGGGAGATGATGGAAAGAAGGAAGAAGAGGAAGAGAAGAAGGAGGAGGAGGATGGTGTGAAGATCGACCCTGTGATGCAACGTTACATGATGATGGTGCAACAACGCAAGCAGCAACAGGATGCAACTCCTGCAACACAAGAACCGGAAGTGGTAGGGAAACCTTCTTTGATACATGTAGCTTTAGTTATACCACGATCACAGTGATGTACCCCAGTGCAGGAAATAATCATGTGACCATATGATCCAAATTGTACAATAATGCATAAAATCAGCATTTTAATCACTTATTTGCAAGTAATTATGCAGATAATTACACATTATTTTGCTTACCGGTATTATTTCTAGACATTTTCTTTCAAAATCATTTGACTCATGCACTTAAGTTTATTCATACTCAATGATTTGGTGAAAAAATTTGTACCGGTAATTGTGTGTGAGAATTTATTTTTTGTATTGTTATCAATAAGTTTAATGAGAGAAACAGTAATATTGGTTAAATGCTAGTTTAAATTTCTTGAATGGTTCTGCAGAGCTGGTAGATTTATAGCAAGGAGTGGTTTATTTCCATCCTATATTGTGATGACTGATTAATAAATAGAATTATCCTGTCTTTAACAGATACCAGATTCGCCTTCAATCAGTCATAAGTCAGATGGAACGATCTCGGGGGAAGAGATGGAAGGAGGGGTGGAGGAAGACCCAGCAAGGTAAGAAAACCAACAACGATAATTGCATTAAAGGCATTGTTTAACAATGTTAAAGGAGTCACACCAAGAAGCAAAAATGTATTGAATTAATGCAAAATTCATATCATTGCGAAGGGGAAGCCTTACTGATCAAATACAACAAATTTCCTCTTAAAAATATGTTTGGTGCCCGCAGAAATCAACTTTCAAAAATGTTAGTTTTGAGATCCAGATTTACTGCCTTCAGCAGTCCTTCGTATGATGTCACTATTGTGACGTCACACCCTGGACACGGCTGGCTAGCTGCAGACTAATACACGCGCGACTCCGGTATGCGGCCGGTACCGAGCTGTTTGTCCAGGGTGTGACGTCACTATTCAGAGCTCGCTACGCTCGTGTGTTTGGCTTACGTTCGGGGGCGCTTGGGGGTCTAAGAAGGGTCTTGAAAAAATCAGCAAATTATTCGTGTTTTTCAAGAGAAAATCTTTCCATCCATATGTAATTTGTTCTAATTATCAGTTGTTAGTAAATTTTCTTTGTGTAGCTCCTTTAAATCAGAGATGCATTGCCTTACGTGTATCAGTATCTGTGATATGGTACATTGAAGCCCTACAAAAATTGCGCTTCAAAATGATCATGAAGTGCCTCAAAAAAGTAAAAATCTTTGAGTGACCGGCTTTACCATACTCATTTTCCATACCAATAGACTGTAGTGTTTTAAAAACCTTTAGGAAAATGAAAAATTAAATTTCGATTTCCAATCATAAATATCTTGACAATCAGACAGGCGATCCGCTTGTAAAAGTCATAGGATTCCTGACTGACCTAAAGATTTATAATTATGAAATTGCAGCACGAGCTAAATCCAGGATTTTGTTTCAGAATCTGAGACAATGTTACAGTGTCGCTTTAACTGCAGTATTATCTAGTAACATATTCATGAATTCAATATTGAATACCTGTCCAAGTATTATTTCCAAAAATCTGATTAATAAATAATGAAGCTATATATTTGTTAGGATTTCAAAGCCATATATTGTTTCGAAAATAATATGGCTAGTGATATTCGTTTGTCTCGCAATGTATGTTCATGGAAATATTTCCCTCCATAACTTTTTGGCTAAAAGATTCAAAAGAGACTTTACATTTTAATTCATTAGTGTTTGTTCAATCTGCTGCCAAGATTGTTTGAGGGGGGAGCCAAAAATTGCCACCCCCTATTATCTAGACATCTTTTCCTTAAGTATACTTTGATCATACTTTTCCTTTGTCCTACAGTGCTGGCAAAGCCTCTGATAATGATGATCCTTTTGGAGACTGGTAACATTCACTTCATCACTTCACTTGAGATTACATCTTTTGGAACATTTTCTTTTTTTAGTTTGTAGATTTTAAAATTCAGTTCATCCATAGTTTTAGAATTCATGAAATGTGTGTTAATGTAAACCGATGGTGCTGTAAGTGGTGTTCTTCACACAGTGAAAGTGAATGTTTGCTTACATACGATATATTGTCAAAAAATCCCTTGTCCCCTCCAAAAACTTACCCAATTTTGTTTTGGTAATTTATCTCTCACGAAAATAAAACCTTTTTTTTTTTCAGAACAGTATTTGATAGGATTTCAAAACCATATATTGTTTGTCATGAAATGTTTATGGAAATATTTTCCTCCATGACTCCCTCCAAGTCTTTCAACTTCATGTAATTGAGCAAATACATATACCATGAACAAACTCTGTTTTTATTTGAATTTCCTAAACACAACAAGAATTCCTCATGTTATGAAAAATTTGCAAGAGATGCAACATAATGCTGTTACCGGTATGTAGACAGAAATCTTCATGAACTTCATGAAATCAATCATATTAGTTAGGATTCACGATTATTCATGTCCATACAAAATGGAACTATTTTTATTGCAGTTGATACTAGAAAATGATTTGTGTAAGTGGTACAGTAGATATTTGTTATTAGAAGTGGGGTTCTGGTTGGGGGTAATTATTGAATACACTGTATTTATTATTGAATATTTCATGATTTTGTAATTGAAGAATAGCAACGAAAACAGACGTACTAAAGCTTTTCATCTTGCACTCATCAGAGTAAATCGCAAGAAAGAACAGAAAGCCAAAATCAGACGATAATTAGTGGGAGGTATTAAAAGGAACAAAGTAAACCACAATATAACAGGCTGTGATTGGCTGCTGGAAAGTAGACGTAAAGCTAGTCGTTTAATGATAACAGGCTGTAGCAATGCTAGCTAGATTAACACTAGAGTTCTCACAAACTCTTTCTGTTGGCATTCAATAGGGTCAGTGAGCTGAATATAGGCGGATTTCAGCATGCCTGGGTGGGTGAGGTTTCTCGCTTGGCTGAGAACTGTGAACCAAGATGAACAGAATTAGTCAGCTAATCCTTGATTCTTCAGTAAGTGGTGTGTGATAGCAGAGTTGGGATCATCTGCTATTAACAGCCGGTTATTTATTTACATGAGCATGTGGGTTGTGAAAGCACGCTGATCTGACGGATTCGGATGGAAGTGGTCACGTGTTGGTTGATGGGATCTGACAATACTCAAGTTCTATGCCATAGGTACCCAGCTTCACATCGGCACTTGAATTCATAAATAACATTGCTAATTTGTGTGGTAGGGAGGACATCTTTGAATTTCGGAATTCTTCCCTCGCCACGTAGTTTTAGGTAGACAGTGTATTTTATAGTCTTTGTCTGCTTGTTCAATCGACGTGGCATTAGATAATATGATCCGGATATCCATTCTTATACGCACGATATTCTTAATACCGGTACGGTCAAATCTCAGCGGCAAGTTTGCGATCAATGAGGATGTTGATTACCTGGAAGGTTAATTTTTGTATCGGGTAGGACTGAATAGAAGTAAGCACGTGTCGGTTGATTCAATCTGCCAGTCTTCAAGTTGTACGCCCTATGTACCGAGCGTCACTTAGCAATAACGGCAAGCATTTTTATTGACTTATGTGAATTATACTTAGACCGATATTGAGAATTTTGTCCTGGCGCGCGGATTGGGATTCGGAATTCCCAACTCCAACATCAAGTGCGAATGTGTGATTGCTTTGCGTGGTCTTTGGACCAATTCTGACATTCACATTAGCGATCCTGAATTAAAGGCACCAGCGTCGTGACAGCAAAAGGATTGATATTTTGAATAACGATTCATAGTTTTAAAAATTTGAGACGCATCCGAGTTTCACTGTACCGCACTGTCAGTTCCTTTAACATCATGTACGCACGACTAGATGGCCTTACCATCGGGTCCTATACTCGCAAATATTTGTGTTGGCTAACACGAAAACGTGCATTGGTTGATACAAGCGCCAATCTATTGCTCGCTATGTCTTACAGTAGCGCAGCGTGCATGAATTTTCTTGCACATTTTTTCGCTCTCCACCCGTCATTCACATACACAATTAAAAATGGGGGATTCAGAATTCCTAACTCCAACATCAAGCAGGAATGTCTGATTGCCGTGCGTGGTCTTCAGATCGATTCAGACATTCACATTAACGAGCCTGAATTAAAGGCACCGGCGTTGTGATTTTGAACTGGAGTGATTATACTTGGTAGCAAAATGTTTGACATATACTCACGAATATTTGTTTTGGCTATCGAAATGTGGTGGCTTGATGTACCGGTAGAGAAGTCGGCGCACGGCTTCTTTACTGCTGTTTTTTGGGAAACCTACATGTCGAGACTCGATTGATTGAAAATTTGACGCTGACAATGACCGTAATGAGAGTATCTTAGCTTGCGCGAGAATGGATATCCGAATCGTATTTAATATCAAATGCAAAGTCATAGTAAAATTGAAGAAAACGAATGGTCTATGGGCCTAGCAAGACCACCTAAAACAACCGTGATGAGGGGAAGCTTCTAAAAAGTTTGAAAAGCAGATAAAACAAGCTGTCTGTAACACTTCACTACCATCAAGCTGTGAGTGGCATTTACCACACACAGAATGATTTCATCTCTCAGTAAATATGTAATCCTTATCATACAGATTAGCAATGTAATCTATTATTTCAAGTGCCGATTGTCAGATCCCATCAACCAACACCCACTTCCATCCGAAACCATCAGATCAGCGTGCTTTCACAACCCATGTGCTCATATAAGCAAACAACCCGGCTGATAATAGTAGACAATGCCAACTCTGCTATTGCACACCACTTACTGAAGAATCAAGAATGAGCTGACCAATATTGTTCATCTTGGTTCATAGTTCTCAGCCAAGCGAGAAACTTCACTCATCTAGGCATGCCGACATCCACCTATATTCAGCTCACTGATCCTATTCTGTGCCAACAGAAATAATTTGTGAGGACTCTCACATTATTCATTTTCATTAAATGACTGGCTATACACAACTTTCTGGAAGCCAATCACAGCCTGTTGTATTGTGGTGCACTTCGTTCTTTTAGATTCCACTTATTTTAGCTGATTTTGGCTTTCTGTTAATTCTTGCGATTTACTCTGATGAGTTTTTGTTGCTATTCAAATATTTTATTGATATGCAATGCTTTGGAAATGTAAATAAATTCTAATCAGTATTTATTATATGTAAAATAAATCAGAATATCTTTGAACTAAAACACAAGCTTTGTAATGTGTATTTATTTTGTTTAGTGGTATGCTCTCTTCTTTTTTCAGTTTGCACACTTAGATGTGATAGGATTTATTTAAAAAAAAGATACAACTCAAATAATTTGTTCACTAGATTGGAATAGTTGATAGTGAAACCTTTATTCTTATAGTCTTTTTCCATTAAGGAAACTGCCTCAACATTTTCAAAATGTGGACAAGACCATTTTAGTTCTTATTGAATGAACAAACTTCATCATTTTTAAATTTTGTCCCGTCACATCGAAGATTTTTAAATGACTGAACTTATTTTCAAGCCCTGCTAGAGCTTTTAAAAATTATCTTGGACTTCCTTTAGAATATGCAGTGCATCCCCCCAAAAAAAGAAACCAGGAAAGGAACGGTTATTTTAAACAAACTATTAACTCTGCAAGTACCTGCTTTTAAGGTATGGTTCAGTGGGCATTCAAGGTAAAAAATTAGTACCCTTTTTAATTAGGAAAGATTCATTTCTTCATTGCTCGAGGGCTATTAATTGGTTTTGGGAAAATATTGAGGGTGCAGGCTCCCGCCATCCCAAAATATGTTTCTAATTGCTTTTTGGAATGTACATCGTCAAACAATGGAATTCTTGCACAATTTATCAAATCTTACTAATAGATTTTGATCAGCTTATAGTTATTATTAATGCAATCAAATAATCAGTTATGTACTTCTACTTCATGAAAAACAAATTATTTTCCCCACAACCGTTGGTTCTCAAGTTTTTGTTTTTTTCTTTCTAGGACACAGTGTATAGGGTGTTGAATGTGGTTGCTAAGGTTATGCATACCGTACTGATAGTTGATTGTTCTAGAGTTAGGCCATGTCAAAATGATTCCTTGTTTCTTACCAGATTTTTTTTTTATTCCCTTCAAAATAAAGGAGTTCCATGCAATTCAATATTTGATATGTTAAAACGCTACTGGATCAATTTTTTTTTTTCAAACTCAAAATAAAACAGAAAATGCAATATACAACCTTTATTTCCAAATCATTGTCTTGCATGTTTTCAAATTCTTAAAAATTTCATTTAATAAGAACCCCCAAAATATGAAATAAATAAATGAGGCGGGCCAAAACAAATGGAAAAGGGGATGAGAAACCAGGAATTAATTTTATTTGGCCTTACACTGGTTAGTGTTAAAATTTACATTATCACATCAATCAATCAGGTGATGACAGGGAATGTCCAAAAGAAAACAAAACGAGAGAGAAGAAAGGAAATTAAAGCTGAGCAACCGTCACAACACCAAACAACCTGATCACACTCAGCTTAGTCTACTCACAAGTCGCTCTTTCACTTTTGCCTTTAAAGTTGGAATATATTTATTTTACCTCTTTGCATGAAGTGTCTTTGCATGAAGTGTTTGTGTTTAGACAGTCAAGAATATTAATACCTAATACGGGCAGTAGCGTTGACAGGTCAATGACCCTTTGCCACTCTCTCGCATCCAGTTCATCAGTGTAGGCATCTTTTTATCATTTTTTATAATTTGTTTTCTTCTATTCATTGTTCTCTTTGTAAAATGTTTATTTCTGCATACATTGTATTAGTCAAGATGTGAATTTTTCGGATTAAAAGGATTTGATATACTCATGAGTTAAAGTTTATATCTTCTCAGAACTTTCACCGATCAATCTAAAGGGTGATAAAGATCAGTGGCATATCTAAGGGGGCAGAGGGGACATGTGCCCCAGGGCCTCTTGGAGAGAGGGGGAGAGGGGAAAAGGGGTAAAAAAGAAAGACATTTTAAAAATTGAGGATTACATATGCCTTCAATACACAGGGTAAATTACATTAGAAATTATTTTTTGACGGTTTAAAATACAACTAAATCTAAGCTCATTCACTTTGCTCCCTCGCATAATTATGTTGCCTAAAGTTTGCGACCCAATTTAGGATGTAGTTTATAAATTGCCTCGTTAGATGCTTTCCTCCCTGCTACAGATTAAACAGCCTCTTCTTAAATATTGCCCCTCCCCATACTGAAAATAGAATAAATGCATGAAAAATGCATTTTTGATAGTTTAAATTGAACAAACAAATCCATCGCTTGGTTTTTGTGGGGATTGGGGATGGGGCACAACTGAAGTGTTTGCCCAGGCGCCATAATACTTAAGATACGCCACTGGTAGAGATTGATCAATAAAGTTCTGAGAATAAATCATACTGTCGCAGTCACTTCATGAAAAGTTAGAGAAAAGTTATTCCAACTATATGGGCAACAGTTTATTTCACTCACACATCATACTCACTTAAATAAATAAAGTACACAAATAATAACAGCAGAACTATTCATGTACTTCATTACAAATAGGCCATCACTTTTGAACTTTTCCCCAAGTGAAATTAATAGAATTAAAACTGAAGAAAAAAAACACTGTTAATATTTCTGATTAAAGTTATGACTTGTATCAAAGGTTTTTACATTCTAAACTTGAAGGCCTTTAAATATATTTGTAGTAACTTTTTAATGAAATTTCTTCTGTGTTGAATACTTTTCTTAAAACGTTGCAAATATTTAATGATATATTCCCTTCTTGTAAAATCAAGGAACCAAAATCTAAGCATAGTAATAATTATTTCAGAACACAGCAGTGCCAACGTGCATTGCAGCTGAAATTCGAGGGCATTCTTTTCTTCTTCAAAGTTATGAATCCTTAAAGGCACTGGCTAACAAAATGTTTGCAGAAATGACAGTGGCGATGCACAATGGTGCTGTTAAGAATTCGTTATTGACACCCACAGATTTTATGGACTAATTGACATGACCACAAAAAATGAAATCTAATTGAATATTCAAAGCATTATTCTGTGAATAGTGTTCAAAGAAATGTCATACATTTCACATCTTTCAAGTTAATGTGAAAACCTCAGTCTGGTACAAGTCATAACTTTTGAATTAATAACCATCAAAATGTTTTTCTTTCAGTACGCCTAGTATATACATTAAATTAAATTTAAGGCCTGTGTGTAATGAAGTTCAATGTATATTTTTTGTATTACTTTTTTAATGTTTACATTTACTACATTCATAAACTTATTCTATAAAGACTACAATATTCGACCTTTTGGAAACGTTAGCTATTCCAATGTCCCTAATGCCCTACACTGTTATCATGGAATTAATATTTTGAACCTATACATTATTGCAGAATGCCAACTCTATCGTTGCTTTTGTTAAATAGAAATTGTAAAAAGATGAATTAATTTATTATTTTTGTTGTGTTCAAGGTACTCTTACCTTTGTTACATACTATATTGACATTTCTTAGACATTGTTTCCTTATACACTGAAGCATTAAAAAAAAGATAATATATAATGCTGTCTTCTAAAAGTTAAAAAGCAGAAGAAATATCCAAGGACTGGAATTGAAGACTAGTCGTTAGGGGAAGTCCCTGTTATTCTCAGAGCCGATGACAGGTGAGGGTTATAAGAGGTAGTGGTCCGGAAGGAACCCGGGCTGTTAATATGCCACTCTTTGGCTCTGGAACAGGTGCTTCAACATTGGAGAAGTTCAAGGGCTCATCAAACACCATCTCTCTCCCTCTCTTTTCCTCTCTACTCTGTCCTTAATGTTCATCCCTCTTCTATAGAAGTGCAGATTATTCTTTAGGCAGTTATGTAGCTAAGGGGAGGGGGGGAGGGGGGGGGGTGTGCCCCCAATCAAATGGCAACAAAAAGCAAAAAAAGGTTAGAGTGAGGGAAGAGAACGTGAGATAATATAAGGAGATAAAATGCTCTTCAAAGATGATACTATTATGTGAATCAGTAGTGTGGGAGAACATAATAAATCTTCAATGAAATCTGTTGTAAGAGGTAGCAATAAACGATTATCGAAACAAGGGAAACGCTCTCGGCGGTCTCGCCTGCATTACGCAATTCGATATGATGACAAATTGAGGTTGGAACATTATTCATAGGCAGAGTGGCCCATTAGCACGCCCCCAAAAATGAAATCCTCTAAATATAATCACATTTTGAAGTGAATATTGACTAAGAATCACCGGAAAAGCGGCGCCTATGTCTCGCTTTTTTGCTACGCAGGCGAGACAAAAATGACTAGATGCTTTGAGGTGATCCGATCTGCTTTCGTGATGAAGGGTACAGTGCGTCCCAGAAAAAACGAAACCAAGAATTATCGATGTTTTATCATCATAACTTAATCACAATTATAATGGATAAATGACACATATTTGTAAAGCTTAGATCCTCCTCTTTCATTTGATGCAACTCATATGATGAAGATTTCACGCATGAGTGATGAAAGCCGTAGACGAAAGACTTAATGCATGGCTGATTGTCAACGAAACTGAGTTAAGTCTTTTGTAAATTCTGCTTGTTGCTACGGCAGGCAGCCAGTGAAAACGAATTCGTTCGATAAAATTATGGAAATGCAAGCACTACTTTAAACAAAAAGAACTTTGTCATTCCTTGCTCATTTTTCCTGATTGAGGTGTCGTATGAAAGGGCAGGGGGCAGAAATGTGATTTTCTCTTTGAAATTCAGATACCGTCCGCCAAATTACTTTTTGGTTTCTTCTCTTCAAATTAATTTATTTCACTCATGCGTGAAATATGCATCATATGAGTTGCATCAATTGAAAGAGGATTTAAGCTTTCCAAATATGTGTCATTATTAATTATAAATGTGAATAAGTTATGATAAAACATCGATAATTCTGGGTTTCGTGTTTTCTGGGACGCACTGTACAGCAGAGAAGGAAAAAATGGAGATAGGAGTGAAAGATAGAAGACATACGGCAAATGAGATAATATGTATGTGTGTCTGCTTCACTTTCAAATTGCACAATTTTCCAACTAGGGGTATATCCCCTCTCGATTGATTATTTCTATTAGGACAATTTTCACTGCTGTACGATCCTCCTTAATTTTTTGATCAGTCAGCATATTTTCCTGTTTTCAAATAAACATATTTGAATGCTAGACAAGAAATCAACTCAAAGAGCTAATTAAATACATTATTATGTGTCTATTGTTTTGTATTTCTAGATATAAATCATATTTGGATTATGTAAAATGCCATTGTCATCTTCGCCCATTGCAATAAACAATCAGTGAGGAGTGTTTTACATTGGAGCAATCCCCAGGCATGTGTGGTTTTTCGTTTTCTTTATTAATATTATTATTATCATCGTTTATAAGTGTGCTATCATTTGTTATTGTTTGATGTTATGTTACTGGAAATAGAAAAAGAAAGAAAGAAATACAAAATAACAGGTTGGCCATACGGCGTACGTTGGTTCATTTCTTGATAGTCTTTGCGATTGTGTTATCAACAAAATAGTGTAAGAAAAAATTAATTAGAAACGCCACAACTGCCTTGTTTTTGAAAGTCCATGGAACACGATTTATTTACAACCAGATTTGACACAATCCACATGTTACAAATATATCACGATATCAATGTCAACAGTCAATTCCACTGCATTTACATGACAATGTAAACATCACAGTACAACCAATTCCTATTTTGAATATCATATTATGGTAACATTTCCCTAAGAATCTCACTAGGATTCAACTAAAGATTTCATGAATAATAATTCTTGATCTTGATTTTACCACATTTTTTTTTTTTTTTTTTTTGTGGGGGGGGGGGGGAGTTTACCACATTTGCTAACACTGCTGTGCTTCTCTATTTGTCTGTATTCGCTGCATCCACATACATGTCTTAGGAATACTAACCTTTATACTGATATACATTGCCTGTTGAATTGAATTGAATTGATTTATTGTCCAATACAATATAATATAATATAATACAATATAATACAATATAATACAATGTAATACAATATAATACAATATAATACAATATAATACAATATAAAACAATATAATACAATATAATACAAAATAATACAATATAATACATGTAGTTCTATTTTTATTTCTATCTAGTACTGTGAAAGTATGGTACAGTACCGGTATCTACAATACAAAGAGATAATACAAAATTCTGATAAGGGGCTCAACTTTGCCATTGATTATTTAAATGAAGAAAGAAGGATCTTTTGGTCTATTAAATGGACCAAAAGATCCTTCTTTCTTTATTTAAATAATCAATGGCAAAGTTGAGCCCCACAATAGAGTTCTTAGACCAGATAAGGTCGAGAGGTGTGCCTCAGCCTTCCTGCAACAACTCTTAAATATTGTCATACTGATAATCCTTCCAAGGAAAGTTCGTCCTACATGTATTCCTGGAATTTTTGGTGACGTGTATTTGTACACATTTATTCAGTTTACATACCCGAAGTTCACACCTCAAGTAATAATGACCTATTTATCCTAAAATCTAATCTTATGATCCCAAAATGACCTTTGCCCCACTCTCTTTAAATAGTACCAAAAAGGGTTATTCACAAATGAGCAAAAGTGAGATAAACTTTAACCAAAATGTCACGTACTGGACACACAGACAGGCATACATAATTAAGTTTGTCTCTTCAGAACATTGAAGAAAAAAATGCCACAGAATGTCTCCTTAAACAGTGTCAAAAGTATTCCACAGGTCAGGGTTATTGATGATAGTTAACAAAGAGGTCTCTAAGAATTCATAGGACAGCAAATATCTCGAAAATATTATCTGCCGTCCACATGTTGCCACTTTCACCATACTCATTTCATTTTGAGATCCATCAAATGAAACTCCAATATGCCCATTCAAAATATCGGATGATGTAATAAAACGTAACACGGTCATTAATTGATCAGGTGTTAATGTATAGATAAATTGGTGGAACCAATCAACAACCTGTGCTTCTAAAGCAGCTTGGTATGGATCCTCTCCATATTCTACTATTAATCTTGAAATCACATTTTCAGCAGTTGGGGTGTATGAATTTAAGAGGGAAAAAATATTGTTATCTGACGGGGGAAGGGACCACATTGACTGATGGGCAGAGGTCATTCCTTCTCTCATGTAGTGAAGGGCATAGTAAGGGCCTTCAATCTGACAATGTCTGGCAATAGATGCAACTACTGTATGAATATTGGATGGTGTGAGATTGAAAGCTGAGTGAAAGTGGCTTAAAATTGAAGTTAGTCGTGTCATCAATAAATCAGGAAATTGTGCTTTGGAAGGATTGGTATTCATGGCCACAGTCAATGATGACACATCATTTTCTAACAATGTAGAAAAAAAACTTTCTAAAACAGTATTTGGAGCAGGTTCCTTTCCACTTAGAAGAAAATAAATACAGGCTTTAGCAAAAGAGGGAGGTAGGTAATCAACAAGGATAAATCCATGACTTAAAATGACTCCAAGTTTATGCCAAGTTTCTGATGATGGGTTTGAGGGGTATGAACCAACTCGGGGATATAACATCTTCTTACCGTTAAAATATTTAATAAAACATGCATCCCAAAATGCTGCAAAAAATTCTCTAGTCAGACCTTCAAAATCTGCCCCTTTTTCCCCTGTAAAAGTTATATATAACTTATGTGTAGAAAGACGATAATTCTGGGTATTATCATAAAGCTGAAGCGCACGATCCAAGATATCTCCCCGGGAAACCTCTATGTGCATAACGTTGTCAGAAAGTTCTGCTTTGCAAGTTCTCCGCCTAGTCTCCAGACCTGTTGAGAAACAAATCAAAGGATAATGTTACGGAAAATGAAAAGAAAATGAAATTGTCAAATAAGAGCAGATTTTAATTATCACGATTAACCTCCCATGGACCAGTGGAATTAATTGTCAAATTGAACATTTGTGACAGGGGTTCAAGAAATAATCAAATACTAGTAAAAATTGACCTCTAACACTGGGAAAACTATACTTTGTTGTTATATTAATGTCGTTTATAACAAGTCCATTGTATCGAGAAGTAACAAATTATCATCTAAATTAGACTTTCTGTATCAATTCTTCCATATTATAGGCAAAAAGCCAACCATAGCTTGTATTAGTTTTACTTCAGTTACCAGAATAATGCTAATTTGGAAGAAAAAGAATGGTTTTCTGCTTTTGTATACAACTGTCCTCTTAGCTCTCCTTGTACCCCTGAACTGGATATGATAGCTTACAGGATTTTGCCATAAAAAAGAAACTACCCATGTTGAACTCTCTCCACCCACCAGAAATCTACATGGTAACAACTAACTGACAAACTTACTCTGACCATTTATTCTGTTGTTGTTTGCTTGAGGGGGTGTAACGGCCAGCGGCAAAGCTCCTTGACGATGAACATTTCTTCTGGCAACAGAAACCTAGTATCAAGAATGAGATGAGAAAGGAAAAATACCTTTCTGTTTCAGTGCAGTAAATTTCCAACAAAACTAGAAATATCGCAATCTGTATTGCCGCGCAATGCAAATGTATCCCCCGGCACTGGCAGCGATTTCTGATATATTCGAAGGAGGGACAAAAATCACCTCTCCCCTCCCTGAAACTAAAGGATGACGTAGGGATCGCCACTAGTGGCTCGGACTATTGTCCAGACTAGAAGCGGCATCACAAAACACTAAAGATGTGTAGATTGTACCAAGACATATCTCCATACAAAATTTGAAAGAAATCCGCCAAGAAATGTGGCAGTTAGAGGGCACGGAAAAATGAAGGTAGCATCGCCCAAAAGTGTAGATGTGTAGATTGTACCCCTTCTTTATCTAATGACTTTGGAACTTTTTTAATTAAGCCACTTTGAAGATTTTAGGAGGGGAAGGGGAAGGGGCAATTATTACAAAGGAAAAAGGGCACTCGTCAAAGTAAAACGTGTATCTTTTAGATTTGAATAGGGGCAATTATCAGAGGTAAAGAAGGCACTTCTCAGAGGTGGTAAGGGTACTTCTCGTACCTGAAAATTGGCACTTACCAGAGATGAAAAAAAGGACACTTATGAGAATGGAAAAGGGACATTCATCGCAAAGGAAAAGCGCACTTATCAGGTTTTGATAGGGACATTTATAAGAAAGTGAAGGGCATCTTATGACAAAAATGGGGGAGGGGGGGGGGTGTACTTATCAAACTGAAAACGGGCACTTATTAGAGGGAGAAGTTCTTACAAAGGAAAAGGGGCACTTTGGGTTACCTGGAAAAGTACGGGGCACTGTGCCCCCCGGGAGCACCGCCTTTGCCTGGACATAATATTATCAATAACCACCCACCACCATTAGCTTTTTCACATGAATGATTCTTGCAAACATAGAAATATGAAAATGAAGTTCTGCTTACAATTTCGTCATTAGGTCTGTCCAACCCTGGATTTTCATGTCCCATACCGCCGTTTCCATCTTCATCAGTAGGCTGCAACAGTTGCACCACACCCACTCCTTCCTTCAAATTGGTAGAAAAAATAATAACAATTTGCAAACGTATAGACGAATATAACCCAAGGGTTGAACATCATTTTGACTAGTCACTTATTAGAAGGGGAAGGGGCAGTTCTTACAAAGGAAAAGGTGCACTTTGGGGGTACCTGAAAAAGTGGGGGGATGAGCACTGTGCCCCCCCCCCCCCCCGGGAGCACCGCCTTTGCCTGGACATAATATGATCAATAACCACCCACCACCATTAGCTTTTTCACATGAACGATTCTTGCAAACATAGAAATATGAAAATAAAATCCTGCTTACAATTTCTACATCAGGTCTGTCCGACACATGAGTTTCCGATCCCATACCGCTGTTTCCATCTTCATCCGAAGGTTCCAACCGTTGCACCACACCCACTGGCACTCCTTCCTTCAAAATTGGTAGAGAAAATGATAAAACTTTTGTAAACGTATATTAGAGGTTTATTACCAAAGGGTTAAACATTATCTATGATTCTTCAAGTACCTGGTAAATTTCATAATACTTTTACTGATTTTGGCGTTTTTATTTTGACTAGTCACTAGTGCAATGGTGATACCACATTTCTATTTTCCTGAACACCATTGTGTGGATTTTGCTATTACATTATTTTACTAATAGAAAAGAAACTGTTTCTTAGACAATTTTATATTTTGTGAATATTGCGATATTTATTAAATATGCTTCCTTCGTATCATAAATCCAATGTCATACTGCTATTACTTATCTGAACATTTTGAAATAAAAAACCGAAAGATTTACAAATTAATCAGAGATGGCACGGAGGAATACCAATCATAACCATGCATGCATCGCCGTACATAAACTGAAAAATTGCCATTTTTAATATGTTGCAGCAGCATGTTCACAATCACTGTTAACTCGTCTTTCATTCAATGCATTTTGCGCAATATCTCTGCCTGTAGACATGAACTCAAATATTCAACACATACTTCTATACGTGCTAAAAATGATACTCGATACTTGAAAGTCTGATACTCACAAATACACTCACCAGGTGCTGGTGTGAGGCATTGGATGTATCATCGTCTTGGTCTCCCCCCATGGAATCGTCATCAATACCAGAACTCATAAAGCGTGGAAGGTATCTACGACATAATTCTCTCCATCGATACCGCCATCCGGGTTTTTCATAAATTACGAGACCCATTGCTTAATATTTTCAGCAAAGAGTTGTAGCGTCTGGAATACGTTAGCCGTATGGAATACGTTACAGTCACGGCACAGCGCCGATCGCGCTTGTGCCAGCTACACAGGAGAGAGTTGTTGGGGGAATCCCCCAAATGCAGGTTTTTCATTGGTTATCGGGGGTTATTTCGTCCTACGTCAGCGATCACTCGTTGATCACGTGAACTTCCATGTCTTTTTCTTACAATTACCAGCCCACTTAATGTTTAATTTATTTGTGGCTTTTTCACCTCTTGAATTAAAGGCTCATCGTGATTCAAATATTCATTAATTATTTATAAAATAATTATGATATTTTGAATTCCCACCCAAACTCTTTATTTCTCATTATCAAACAACATTTCATTCAGCTAATTCCAAGCTATGACTGGCTTTGCAGTCTAACGAGCTGCTCAGCCTTTCCCTCGCTAAGAGGGTTAATAGATCGAAGTGTGTCAGGCGGTAGGTCAGAAAGTGGTACAGTAAATGGAAACGCTCGTCTTGAACCTTGATAGATTAATCCCTGTAGGAGCCCCCTATATTATGTACTTGTCTGTCTCTCATACAAGTTTAATGACTTAACCTCTTACTCCTTGTTGTAGGGGCTTATTCAGGCGCGGATCCAGGGGGCCGAGCAGGCCTAAATATACCATGGTAACAATGGTAGTTTTGTCCAAATTAGTTGAAATAGTTGAAATAGTTGAAATATTTATTGGTTACTGAATCATCATAGGTTATAACAATAATGTGACAATGTCTTTACATGAGTATAAAACATAAGTTAAATTACATTTCCACATTCAGTAAATCATAGATACATACGCTCGAAGAGGTGATGATACAGAAGGGCTACAGCCTAAGCGTGACAGCTTGATACGCTTGCAGCCCAGAAACATTTAAAATCATAACGATTGTAAAGTAAAGTAAATTACAAAACATAATTGACCCAATGTATTTCATTGTTTTGGTACCATGATAACCATGGTTACCATAATTATGGTGGATGGTAATTTGGACAAAAGTACCATGGTTACCATGGTACATTTTTGTAAGGGCATGCCCCACCCCCCCCCCCCCGCAAAAAAAGAGAGAGAGAGAAGGAAAAGAAGGGAAAGGGAAAGAGGAGAGAAAGGGAAAGAAAGAAGAGGAAGAAAGGAAAAGGGGAACAAAGAAGGAGATCGGGGGAAGCCGAAAGGGCCTCAGTGCCCCCCATAACAAATAAGAGAGAAGGAAGGAAAGGGAAAGAGAAAAGAAAAAGAGGAGATAAAGGAAAAGAAAAAAGAGGAAAGAGAAAAAAGGGGATATAAGTTACAATTTTCCCGCCAACAAGTTGTAGTTCGGGAGGGGGGCCAAAAGGCCCTTGCTTGGAGGAAAAGGGAAAGAGGAGAGCTAAAAGGGAACAAAAAAAGAGGAAGAAGAAAAGAAGGGGAGAACAGTTGCGATTAATCCCGCCAACAACGTTGGGATCGGGGGGCGAAATGCCCTTGCCTACCCCCAGCAGAAAGAGAAGAGAGGGAAGGGGGAGCTAACAGGGGACAAAAAAGAGGAAGAAGAAAAGAAAAGGGTGAAAAGAAGGGGAGAACAATTACTCCAACCAACAACGTGTGGATCTGGGGGGGGGGGGGGCTACTAGCGTATTGATTGGGGGGGGGGGTGCTGGGGGGCAGATGCCCCCAAATATGATTTAAACGCGGTGATTTACAAATGTTGCTAAAATGACATAATTTCCAGAGATTTTTCCCAACTCTGTAGTAAATTATACTTTTGTATGCGTTTGTTGGAAAATGGCAAATCTCTAAAGAAAGAAAAAAAGAAAGAATAGTGACCTGCCTTTGTCACGAAATAATGAGGCGTCAACAAATGCTCATTTGACCGTGATTAAATGCATATAACCCCTGAGCTTCCGGGAGCTCAGCCCCCCCCCCCCCCGGATTCCACCCAGGGCCCTAAGGCGGTCACCTAAATGCTATTCTGACGGTAATTTAATGCCTAAAACCCCTGAGTTCATGGGGGCTCCGCCCCCTGGACCCCACACCAATTAGTGACCTGCCAGTGTCACAAATAAGGTATCAAAATATGCTCATCTTACTGTCATCAAAATATGCCTTAAACCCCTGGGCTTCTGGGCTCTCCGCCCCTAGGCCTTACGCCAATTAGTGTCCTGCCAGTGTCACAAATAATGTTCATCTGACCGTAAGCAAATGCCTAAAACCCCTTGACTTCCGGTGGCTCTGCCCCCTGGAGCCCACCTAGGGCCCTAAGGCGGACCCCTGGACGGTAATGTAAGGCTGAAAACCCCTGGGCTTCTGGGGTCTCCGCCCCCTGGACCCTACGCTAATTCGTGGCCGGCCAATGTCCCAAATAGGGTATCAAAATATGCTCATCTGACGGTAATTTAATGTATAAAACCCATGAGCTTCTTGGGGCTCCGCCCCCTGGACCCCACACCAATCTCTGTCCTGCCAGTGTCACAAATAAGGTATAAAAATAGGCTCATCTGACCGTAATTAAATGCCTAAACCCCTGAGCTCCCGGGGCTCTGCCCCTGAACCCAACCTATGGCCTATAAGGCGGGCCCTTGGATGCCATCTGACCGTAATTTATTGCCCCAAACTCCTGAGCTTCTGGGGGCTCCGCCCCCTGGATCCCACATCAATCTGTGTCCTGCCAGTGTGACAAATAAGGTATCAAAATATGCTCATCTGACCATAATGTATTGCCTATAACCCATGAGCTTCTGGGGGATCCACCCCTTGACCTCCATTTCGCCACTTCCGATGTCACCCAACGTAACAATATTTGGCTCGCAAAATACCAATTAAAAAACAAACTGCTGTCATGCGTACACTATAAATCATCTTTTTTGTGTGCTGTTGCTTGGTAATTATAAAAGTTTCAATCATTCTTTTCAGTTAAAAAAAATGATTTACTCCTACCTCAGCCAAAAATACATGTGCAGATGGTAATTTACTATAACGTCAGCATTTTTATTTTCAAAAGCATAAAGGATAAGTAAATTTGCATATCCATATTCATTTTTAAAGATTTTTTAAAACAAGTAAATACATGTTGGATACTTCAGTGCATAGATGCAAGAAAAATAAGGCAAACAGTGGTCATTCGTAACTCATGGATATCAGTTTCATAAACGGAAATGCCAATTAATTAACAATACTTGAATGCCAGATTTGCCCCCCACCCCAGACACACATACACTTTTTATTTTCATCGCACCTAAATCTATTTGATTTGATTAATTCACAACAAAGCTTTGAAAGGAATTAAATAGTTAATAGCAAAACCTGCACCTAACACGAAAGCAAAGACTATCAAGAAATTATCTCAGAGAGCTATTTCAATACTTTAGTATGTGTCTATTGTTTTGAATTGCCTTTATAAATCGTATTTGGATCATGTAAAATGCCATTGTCATCTTCACACATTTCAATAAACAACAATGAACGAGGAGAGAACTTAGTCAGAAATTTGTTTTTCTTCTGAGCAATGATCCCTAGGCATGGGTTGTTTTTCGTTTTCTTCATTATTATTGTTATCATCGTTTATGTGCTAATATTTGTTAGTGTATGATGTTACATTCCTAAAAATGAAATAAATAAAGAGCAGAGAATACAATTAATATAGGTGGCGTATATAGGGCGACTATAACATTGTCGTAGGTTCATATCTTGAAAGTCTTTGCGATCGCGTTATCAACAAAATAGCATAACAAATAGAAACGTCACAACTGCATTGTTTTTGAAAGTCCATACAACACGATTTATTTACAACCAGATTTGACAAAATCCACAACAGATATTTCACGATATTAATGTCAACACAGTCAATGTGACGCACTGCATTTAAGTGAAAAGGGGGAAAAATAATGTAGACATCACTGTAAGACCATTTCTTATTTTGATTATCATGTTATTATGGTAATATTTCCCTACAAGAATTCACCCTCATAATCAACTTCTACTTACGGTTAACACCTTTGTTAATGAATTTTAGAAATCTCTAAAATCATTCCTCTCCGTGATAGATCTTATAAAACCGTTTGTGTAATTTGTATTCTTTCAACATGCGAAAATAATATTAAAAATGTTTTAGCTTTAAAACCTGAAAGACTTATAACGTATAGGCCTACACACCGTGAGGCTTCTTTTTCCCCCAATAATTGCATAAACTTATCTATTGGGTATTAACAATGTTGAATACTATAAATCCTATAATAATCTACCACTACGCCTTATGTCGCTATATGGGCTTATAACATAATTCGACCATATACTTGCTTTCATCGACAACCTGTATTGGTCAAAAACTATTTTCTCTGTTGGTGTGAGAATTCGGACTAAGGTGTGAATAGCACGCAACATACATGATTTCAAAACGTTAAAAATAAGAAATACGAAAATATTTGTTTTTAAAACATAGTTGCATTGCATAGAAATAAAAACTAAATAAAAAGATAGTCACCATTTTAACAGAAATCATACGACAAACATATCAAACAAAGGCAAAAGCTTCGCTTGAAAAAATATATAATATTGCATTGGAGTCGGAGATACACTGCGATATATAAACTCCCATAAAAAAGTTCTGCAATTCAAGCTTGAGCGATGATATCTCTCATTGTATTGTGCTATCATATTTGAAATTGGTATAATGAAAAAGCTTGTCTATTTTCCTTTACTCGCTGATCTCCGAAAAGCGGAGGGACAACAACAGAGAAAGAGATGCGTAGTTTACTTGAATATGATGTGCGATATTGGGCTAAGCCAAAAATGAAATGTTGCAAAATGCATTCTTACAAATTAAGATTTAAAAAAGAAACATTTCACAATTGACTTGACCCCAAACTCAGGTGTACCGCCCAATCCATGATGATATAATCATCACAAATAGAGCATTATTGTACACACTTTGCAATGATAGTACATTAAAACAAGAGATATCATAGCTCGAACATGAATGTCATAACTTTTTTTGAGAAGTTTATTAGTTTTCCCTATTCTGAAACCTATATTTTAATAAGATTACTTCTATTTAATTCATTCATTAATATCGTACCCCTCACCCGATAATAATTATGCAGCTTAGTTGTGACCCGCCCACCAAATTTCAGATACTGTTTTTTCAGTACACAAACTTCTCCACCATAAATAAAATCAAATTTCTCTTTTTTGTACAACAACTATCTGAACTTCACCAGAAAGGAAAATGTTTTATAATACACGAAATACACGTATTTTTATCGCCCTCTCCCTAATAATGCCCACCACAATTTCACTATAGATATTTGAAAAGATTGTCTCTTTTGATCATCAACAATTTATCTGAAAAGTTTTAGGCCTAATTAGTCTCAGATAGAGATTTTTCACATTGTAAACTTAAAAGATTCAATTTTATTTGCAATGACTTATTTGCAATTTTTCATTGAATGTTATTTTTCAAAAAATACTCTGATTTTGTAATTAAAGTTCCACTTTTTAAGCGGCATAAAAGCAGCATCAAGTCAGACCACAGCAATTGCAATGCTCCAGACAGCTAAAATTCTGTGGCATCCGATTTTAACCCGAAGTCACGAATCATTAATGACACTGGATAGCAGAAATTGCAGGTGCGATTCATAATGGTACTGTTGTGTTCTGAATTAATTACTGATACACAGCTTTTTGAAAAAGTGAAAATCAAATTCAATAATCAAGAGTATTGTTTTAAGAATAGCATGATATTTCAACTTTACAAGCTGCAGACCTCTATCTGATTCTTTTGATTAATTTTTACTAAGAGTCAAATGTATAGTATTATGATGTATTCACGAAAATAATCATGTAAATACAGTTTTTAATCACAGAACAGTATGATAATGCGCACATTCTAAGTATATACATAATGGTTATACAAATAATATTCATGAAGATAGTTATGTAAAAAAGCACCTTGACTGGAAAAGGGGAGAAACGCATTTGAAAGTGTATAAAAGCCACAAGTTTTAGCCTCAGGTTATGTTCCGTTTAATTTCTTCAAAACGTTATATTCCTCTCATAATTTCCCTGCAGATTGTTTTAAACAAAATATAGAAAGACGAGTGATTTTTTGTTTAACCAACGTTGATTATAATGTTTCTACATTAAAGCCGAAGGATTTTATTTAAATAGCGTACCTTAACTCTCGCTCATGGACTATAAAACAAGGCTACACTGAAACTATGTTAAATGTTAGTACTGAGAAACGGAAAGTTAAAAAAGCGGTATCATGATAAGAAAATTACTTACATACTGCATTATTTTCATTTTGAATAAGACGTTTATTCAGACCTAACATACTCACATTTTTTTGTAGCCATGGACACCGATTATTTCCGATATAATTTTTTGAAAACTCACTTTAGAAAATGAAATGTTATGCTATTCTCAGTCGCGACAAGATAACCAACCCGATAAAAACCCGATAAAAATCCGATAAAATACAATTTAAATACATATCTCCTCACTTGTCATAGGTGTAATAAAAATTACACTTTTGATCTTAACTTAAAACTTCGTTAAAAGACTGAGGTTTGCGCATTGTAGATTTGAAGGATGTCATCATTTTCTGCCAATACTCTTTTGCTTAAAAATTTCAAAATACTGCTTAGATTGTCACCTTTTGGCAATCAAGGCCATAAAATATGTGAGCTACATCAGTAACTAATTCAGAACATAAAAACAGCAGCTGGAAATACTCAGCACGCTTATAACCTAGAGTCATCGATTATTAATGACAATGGATAACAAAATGGTTCTGCATCAATTACTGATGCACACAGATCTAATTACCTTAATTTACCTAAAATACCGACCAGCCGAACGGAAAAAAAACATCAGAAAACTCGCTTTTACCAACACTTATTTTGGTCTTTCTTGTAACGCTTTCGTATATTTACAATTCAAAGTGATAAGAATCGAATGGCAACGCATGGCGGACTGCTTTATATTTCACAACTTTCCAAAAAATGACACAAATTTGACACCTACTTACACAAGTTCACAACATTAAAAATGTCCATGTCACATAATATTCACCAACAATGACAAGGCAAATTGAATGGAAAACTTAATAAGCGTTATAGATATACAAATAAGTCTAGAGATTGCAGTTAACAGTGCATAATAGTGAAAGACGCCAAGAAACGTTTTTCGCCGCAAGTTTTTTTCCATTTTCTCAAAGAATGAACGCAAAGTTTTGATTTTGCAGATAATCTAAAGAATAAATCAGTCTGTTCTAAAATCCCGAAACTAAACCTACTCCTTGATAACCTATTAATGATAAAAATGTCTTCATGTTACCTTTTCCTCGTTAGACATCCTTCCATATAGGTCGCCATTAATGTCGGGTGTAAAATGCGAGAGAGAAGCACAACATGCTTGATCACTAATGAGATACCCACTGACCTGTATCATGTTTGGCGCGCGGCGCTAAGGAATGTGTTCGACTTCCTTTACAATAGGCCATTTGGGGTGTAATGATTAACATGAATGACGTTTTTCTCTCTAGGCCTATCACAAATTCATGAATGTTTTCAGGTGGTTCAAATAGCTGAGCATTTTCTTTTGTAAAGCAATAATTTGCATGCATGGATTGTAGCTGGGTAGGACTTCCAGAGCTCTGAAAACTATTAGAAAATGTGACAACGGATGGTACAAGCTCACTGCCAACAAGTTATCAACTGAGTGAGATGCCGGAGTCACAAGATGGCCGCCATTTTGCATCGGAGACTAACCATCATTAATTCATCATGCAACACTCTATCCATTTTACAAGGGTCAATAGACATGAGCCGCTTCGTGCCTCTGACATTGTTGCTTTGAAAATGGCAACTCCATGGAAAGGTGTTGTGCAAAAGAAGGCAAACTTTAAAGAAACCGTTCTCCTTACTAGATAATCATTTAGGAGTAGTTTACACATTTCTGAATTAAAAGTAGATTATTTACTAATAGACCAGTTCACGGTTAGCCCATTACTGCAATGATCCCGAATATCCACAGATCTTCAAAACATGAAGAGGTCCCACTTTGTATACATTTTGAAATAATCACTCCTACAGCGATGGAGGTGCTATATAAATAGCCTTTGTTTCCCCCTTTTCAAGGAATACTTCCACCTGTTCATCAAGGAGTGCACTGCTTGTGCACAAATGAATAATGATTACATAAGCATGAGCACGCATCCAGTATTTCGTCTCCTATTTCAAAGTTTGTTCTGCAATGACCTTTATCTGCTCATGCTCAGATAAATCACTATCTTTTTTTCAAGTGACCCAAAATGGTACAATAGATTTCGATGGGTATTATGAACGATTCCTTGTTGATTAATACATTCTGAAGCGTATCTTAATTTTCCTTTTCTTCCAAAACAAGTGTAAAAAGCAAACATTTTGTTCAAAACGGCAACACGTGTCCATGAAATTTGAATTATCAGCACACATTTTGTACTAATACTTGTAGCTTTTCCACTTTGATCTTGTCATTATTAGTGTAAAAGTACATGAAATGATTCAATTACACTGTCATATTTTTTTGTATGGAATCATAAAGGGTATGAGGGGGTTGCCACCCAGTGTAGATTAAAACGCTTAATATTTTTCATTATAACTTCTCGCTTTGTTTCTTAGAGACCTATAGTTAAAAAGGGAAATTCAGACAAAATAAAATTTGTGTATGCACACAGATTTTTAAAAAAAGTCATTGACAGTCGCAGAAGTAAATTCGCCATTTTTAAAACGTTTCTTGACAAGATAAGAGCTACTTAAAGTTACAACATTAAAATACAACATTCAAAATCGCTTCTTCATTACAATATGTTCACTTGTCAGCCATTATACAATACACCATTTACTCTGCAATAGCTACAATAAATAACATGTTTTGAAATGCATAATGTCCATGTATAGAAGCTATATACAATACCACGTATCACCTAGACGACTTGCTATACCTTAACTACATACACAATCACGTGAAAAATCTGCAACATTCAAATTCCGATATAAATTTTTTCAATGACTAACTACCGTTGTTTTCTAAGAAAACAGCAATCGACTAAATTATTTTTTTCACACGGTTGAGCTAAGTTACTGTCTATTAAACTCGAATAAAATTTGGATAAAATTATGTACATCAAGCTAAGTTCTTCACAATTTTTTTCACATCAATAGAATTTTTATACCACGTTACTGGTATATGAGTTTACTTCAAACCAAGATATACAATTCAAATTTATATTCAAATACATTTCTTCTCGGATGACGGTCAATTCACGTTCAAGTCATTGTGCTGAGTTTTCGTCAATTGACAATGCACAATTCGGGTCATATTTTGATATTATAGTCTTACGTCATCTTTCTCATTATCTTTCTTTTCGTCCTACGATCAAACTCTGACATGCTCTGAAACCTCTGTATGCACAACTCATACACAGATTTCGTTCCTTACCCGCCATTTTACCATTGGTTGGTCTCATCATTCTTATTAATATCTCGTTCATTTTTATTTTTTAATAACAATGAAGTGTCACTTTGAGATTTACATGTATGTATCAAATCAAGGGCCAACATGACTAACAATGCTGATTAAAAATTAGTTCTGATCACAAGAGGATGATTTAACCTGTCTCAATAAATCAGATTCTGTTGACCATACGGTGTAAGATATTACATTGCATTTCTTAGTATAAGATATATATCTTTCACCACACGGACGTCGAATTGAAATGAAATTCTGCTGTCCACAAAGTGTGGGGTATCTCAGCGTGTTTATGTGAGATCCCATACCGTATGGACAGCAAAATCAGATCGAGCTAATGAATTTCAATCAAGAAAAATTGAAATTTGATATGATTGTATGGATGCTCAATTTTGGTCAGTTCATTCACATCGATCAAAATAGCTGTTATCGACCTGGGGTAAAATATTATCACAAAGTGTAGCCAGCGCACGGGAGTAGTATCCTCTGTTTGAATATTCATCATTGGCAGTAAATACAGACGGATACAAATTGTTTGTCAAATGTTGCTCAGCTGCCGATTTTTTCCAATCAAAGGGATGGGCTAAAGCAACCCCATCACGTCTTTTTTTTCTTTTTTTTCCTCCTCAACTGGTGAATTAGTTTTCAGAAACGCAATCTCTATTTGAAATGGGCGGGAGGAAATTAGGCTTCCGACCACGCAAGAATGTGCTTTAATTTATAGGCAACCTTTTTTTTCTTTCTCTCTCTCTCTCTCTATCTCTCTCTTAGCATTTCCATCATGATCTCCCCTTCTACTTCTATCCTCTTTTCTCCTTGTCCAGTCACTGCAAACCCCTTCCCCTTTTTCAAACCTAAGCCCACAAGACAAAGTGAGAAGAACGGTTTGCTCTTCCTATACCGTCACATCAATAGCAGCTTTAAACATAAACGTAATCTTATGTAAAAAGCTCGCCCGTATCACTTCAAAACCCTGTATTTCGTTTTTTTATAATATTCTTCTTAAGAAGCAAAAAGCACCCCTGTTTTCTCCAAAAACGGCAACCCGGCCTTCATCAGAACTCATCACATTTTAAGAAAAAGGCCGTTGAAGGCGGTCTTCATAAGAACTTAGAAAATGTCACCACCATACTCCGAGAGATCTTTCCAAGTTACACAAGATCCCTAAACGGAGTCAAGACCTCAAAACGGCAAGGCGTCTTCGTCATCAAACCAGCAACAAAATAAGTACGATTGATTAAAAAGTAAAAGGAGAAGGCCCTCTAGCGTTGCTGGACTCAGAAATGAGTATTTTCGTCCTGGATATTGAGCGGTTCTTGGAGTGGCATGCCCGCGTCGCTGTAGCGATGTCCGATGTAGTCGTTACCGCCGTACTTGGTCCTGCCCGGCAAGTCCTTGTGGAATATTCGTATGTAGGTGTGGTTGGCCGCCAGCGCCATCAAGAAGTGGATCTGGATAGATAAAAAGTAAAGTATATACAGAGATGCTTGATTAAAAGGAAACTTTTTTTTTTTTTTTTTTTTTTAAAACATGAAAAGGTATTTTTCAATAATAGCAATTATGATGATGCTGTATCAATGAGAAAAACTATAACATTTATTATTCTATCCTCAAATGACCGCAATAGAAGAAGAAGAAAAAATAAATAAAAAAGGGCATTTTTTTAAATGAAAAGAGGGGCAACAGGCTGGAGGAAGACAAATAAAATCCTCTAAATTACGCGAAGAGCAAACAAGTGTTTATATCATGATTGTGAAGATCAAAAGCATTGTTGAACTGGTTTGGTTGGAGACGGAGAGGTGGGGGGGGGGGCAAGCGCCCCTAAACCCCACTGCTGTACCCGCCACTGATCATTTTTAACTGGGATGCTTTTTGGGGGGGGGGGGGGGCTCACCACAATCCACGACAAATATGGCATATAATCTTCCTTTATCTGATAACAATCTCATTAGAAATTCAGAATTCAGAACAAAATTCAGAACATGTGCATCGTCCCTTCCAAGGGGTGGGGGAGAGCTCGCGATTAAGGACACATGCCTGTCTCTCGCTTGTTTGCATGGGACTGTCTGTCTACTTATTTTGTATGCACAGTCACGGCTAGTTTGCATCCTATCAAATCAGCCACATTAAATACCCAGACGTGATCTGCAACACTGACTAGAGCAACGAAGCATGATGATATGGGGTATGACGATGGTAATGAGGATGATGATGATTATAATGGTGAGGATGATGATTATGATGATCATGATGCTGAAGCTGGTGGTAGGGATGATGATAATGATAATAATGGTGGAGATGAAAAATCGGCCACATTAAATACCCAGACGTGATCTGCAACGCTGACACCGAATATGGAGTATATGGAGTATTTTTTTTACTACAATCATCTTTTTGTCCGACCTAATTCGAGATACTCGTGTAAGCTAATGACATACAATTATTCATTGACATTGCTCGATATAATTATTAATAACTTCCCCATGGTACCAAGACAAATTAAGAGGGGAGGGAACCGTATTGTGTACTTCAAACCATAAATATTGTTTGCAGTATAAAAATAGTGGAATCTTTCTTTTTCTGCAATGAAGAAGATGAATCGACAAAAGACATTAGATAAGTTAATCAAAAGGTAGAGAATGAATGGGAATAAGGGGGTGATGATGATGGTGATGGTGATACTAATGATGGTGATAGGGATGATGATAATGATAATAATGATGGGGATGCAAAAGATGAAGAAGATAAAAGCTTATGTGTCGGGTAGGACATACAATACATGTTTTGTTCGTGTTAATTTAGAATGGTATATTTACTATTTCCACATCTTATTCCTATAAAATTATAGTTCCAAAATAATGGTAAACACCAACGTCTTGAGGTATATTCCACGAAAACATCTAGCGAAGCCAGACGACCTTTTCCTCAGTTTGCCAATTTTCTACTAATTTGTACTGTGGAGACGAATGTCACCTGCGACCTTTACAATGACATGTAAAACTCAAGGGATACCAGTGTATCAGAAGATTCGTGTTTTTCATGTCAACTCTATTTTCTCCTTTCACATGTTTTGAATGCAGATATACAAAAGGGCAGAGTAATATAATTTGAAATTATTAACGCGGGACACACTGGGTAACACCTTCGTGTTGTAAATTGTCCACTTTTTTCTACGTATTCTTCACCGTCAAAACATTGCGCGAAAGATTTGTCTTCTCTCTTTCGTCACTAATTTTCAATACTGCTTTCTTCATCTCTCTTTTCTCTTCTCGTTTTCTTTTCATGTTTTAAAACTTCGTCTCATACGTCTTCATTTTCTCATATTTTTTCTCCTTCCTCACCATCCTCTTCTTTCACGACATCTTTTGTATTTCTTTTTCCCCTACTGCTTTACCTATTTCCTCTTCAACTTCTTGCTCTTCTTGACTTCTTCTATTCCTCCGTCTTATTCTCTTCCGTCTTGATTTCGACTCTTCATCTGACCCATCTTATCTCACCACCATGATTAATCTCCCAACAACTATCGCCAAGCCACGCAAGATGCAGATTCCCTAATTAAGGTCATTGTAAATTTATAAAGCATGCGGGGAGCTGTGTTTTTAAGAGACTTTGTAAAGGCTCTTGCTTTTGGTCGACGCCAGACGTCTGCTAGATTCATAAGCTAATGTCCTGGATTTGGGGTTCTGCAAGGGTAGCAAGTTTGAGAATAATGAGAAATGTTGCAAAGTTTTGTCTACATCGGACATACCCGAGGGCATTTATGGAAATTTCTAGCGTGGAATGGGTGATATAGGTAATGCTATTGGGAACGTTCAGTATTTCCGTATGAAATAAATGCAAACTGAATTTTCTTTTAAAAAGAAATCATCATTTATATTGAGACTAAAATGACTAGATGAATAAAGTTCCATGTCTATATCATCTTTTTTGATATTATTAAGTTTTGTATTTTGCACGCAAATCATGAATTTTGTAAAATTAATGAAGCAACGGAAGTTTAGATCCCATATGGCAATCATTCATTATCAGTTGCTATAATTCGTTTTTGTGAATTTTGCCAAACCTTTACAAAATGTATTTTAGTGAGTACTCAGCTTAATATTAGAAGTGTCGTCGTTAGCTCGGGATGTGGTGTGTTTATCTTTTGGAGTTTTGTTTCAGTTTGTGTCGATGCCCCTTCCAAAAAGTAATAATGTAGCGATGCCTTTGCTCATAGAAAATTGCGTGCATCCAAAAGATCAGGCACCATGTATATACACTGAATCATAATGTGCATTCCCTCCGCACTGTAACACTCGCAATATCACTTCTGCTTGGCCTTTAGCAGCCCTTCGCTCGAAAACATCGATTTTTCATTCTTTTAAACAGTCTTTTGGCGCTGTCCCTCTTTAGGGCCCCTTTGAACGAATATCGTGACGGAGCTGAAGTCAAATCTGACTGATTGCTCGAGCAAGGACATGCGAGGGGAAAGAGACAAGATACACAACTTATCTTTTCTTAATCTCCATCTCTGTGCAGGGGCTATCGAGGGGGCCTCCCTTGGATATAGGGGAATTACATTCATATTTTATTAGCTCTGTAATGGAAAATGGATTACATGGAATGATCTTTTGATTTTGCCCCTTCATCATACTTTGTATTTTGTTGTATTTCAAGAGAATTGAATGATGTCGGGCAAATTGTTATTGGGTACAGCGGTATAAAATAATCATGTTGTATCTTCTTGTATGAACAGAAAATTTACTGTTAAAGGTATTTAACGTTTTAGTAGCTATGATGAAATGAAGATCTGGGCAACATTATAACCAATAAGAGAAAGAGAAAGAAAAAAATAGGTTTGAAATTTGATTAAAAATTATCAATTCAAATATTTACTGGAAATATGTTTACACGTTGAATCTAGAAAAAGAGGATTTTGTTTAACACTAAATATTATTCTTTGCCTTGATATTCACGACAAAATAATTAGAGATTTATGCAACTAGGCCTACTTCTAATTTTTATTTTACAAAATTATAATACGCTCCTTGGATCAAATTATCTCGGATGCGTATTTACGATAATTTTCTACATTATAATGGGTCTCGTATCATAATGTTCAGTGATTTTCCACAAAAGAGTTGACAACTATGACCCGGTAAGACCCATGTATGCATGCATGACGACATTATATTTCATCGGTGACATGCAATATGCACTGATGCAACAATACAATGGAGACACGTCAACGACAAAAAACAGACAGCTTCCCGCGTTTCACCCTAGCACCTGCCTGTATGGCCGTCCATCTTGAACCGAGAGCAGGTGCGTTCTTACTGCCATAGATCTTTCAAATAGAGGTTTGCAATTTCGTGATGATTATATGGGAGATGGATGGGAATATCAGACAATTTTTTGAGAATGTGAACATATTTTGCATCACTGTGATTATTCCTTGGACAGTTTGTCAGTGGATGCAATGTGTCATCACAAATAGAACGCAGTTCTTTCTCACTGTTTTCATTTATATTAAAGGGTTCATTTTTGAAAGGTTTGTAGGTATAAGCAAGAATGGGAACACATTTGCATCATTGTGATAGGCCTATACCGTTTGGACAGTTTGTCAGGTACATCATTTCTTGATAATAGGAGCGCAGTTTGTTCTCATTGCCTTAAATCATTCTAACTGCAGGGTCTTCTAAAACACAACATATAATTTTAGGAAGTTTGGAGGTATATAAGCGATTCCTTTAAAATGTGAACACATTTTTTAAACATTTAGAACGCAGTCCATTCACACTGCCTAAGACCTCTTTAACCGTGGTCTCCAAACACATTACATAATTATTGGGGAAGATTGTAGGTTTAAGCAATTTCTTGAAAGTGGGAACACACTTTTGCACCACTGTTATTAATCTTGGAACAGCTTGTCACTGCATGCAATTTCATGAAAATATAGAGCGCGGTTCTAACTCTGCCTCCAAAAGGTCATCCGAATGTCTCTGGCGGCTTCGGCCAAAGTTCCCTTTCTGTGTCAGAAGATTGAGGAAGGAAGAAATCATCCTATTCACTGACCTGCTTATAAGATTGGTTTGGTCAAGCATTATGTACCTTATTAGCGATACAAGGTCAAGCGGACGGAGTGACCACCTCCGCTCTCTCCCATATTATTACGCCTCGTAATGTATGCGGGGCACGGTAAACCCGACGCATTTTGAGGCGACCCTCGGATTCTATTTTCAATGGTCACTTAACCTTTTGAAGTTGTAAAGATATCGGTCAATTATTTATACACAACCAATCCATCTAAGTATCGCAGAAGGTATCAGGCATATAGATTTGGTCAGTTAAGACTACCTTTTTTTTTGGGGGGGGGGTGGGGCTGTGCATTTGAAGTATGTGTGTCGCTGGTTCTGGTGATCGCAATGCTCCCGCGATGTATTGCTATGGACTTTCATTTTGTTAAAGATATCATAGTGTCAGGGTTAGGGTTGCATGTGGATTCTAAGTTAGGGCAACAGTTAGGGTAAGGTATATGACTGGATCTAGGGTTGTAGTAATTGGAATTCGGTTAGTGTAGGGAATTGACCATGGAGCAACTGTTGCTGAGGCAAGAGTCGTACAACCTATAATACAAGGTGTGAACCAAAAGACAGTTAGAGACGTATTTTTTAATTCACAGTGTATACCTTGTGTCTTCAATACTTACAATGGTCAAATATTTTATTCACAACGCATTCTAAATTATGCAGACGATTTAGGAATGCGACGTTGGTCCGAAATGCTCTGTGCACGTTAACCTATACGGACTACGGGTGTTGTGGGAAAGTGTGGCGGTTTTTCAGTTGTCGCCGTTTCGCGCCCTAATTGGTGGCCCAGTCTTTCTCAATCAGCAGTAGATATCAACTGAGTTCTTTTAAATTCACCCTGTCGTCTGCTCTGTAATTCCTCCTGATTGCACGATGGGATTGGATCTGTCTCACTTTACTTTTCACCCTCACTCTCTCTCTCTCTCTCTCTCTATATCTCTCTCTCTCTCTCTCTTGTTCTTTCTCTATCCGTTTCTCCTTTTCTTTCTCTGTCACTTTCAAATCTCTATCTCTCTCTGTAAGTAAAAAAAAACCCATCTCCATCCTTTCTTTCTATATGTCTCTCTATTCTTACTATTTTCTCTCTCCATGCAGTTATAACCCTCAGTCTTCTTCTCTTTAACCAACTATTTCTATCTTGCTGTCCTCTTTTCAGCACTTCTCTTTCTTTATCTTTCTCTCTTTCATCCTCAGTCTATTTATTTCTCTCCCTCCATCTCTCTATTCCCCCTCTCTGTTTCTCTCACCTTCTCTGTCTTCTGATCTCTCCTTGCTTTCTCGTTCTCTCTCTCTCCCTCTTTTGTCTTTTCTTTTTCTTTACCGCTTTTCTCCTCTATTTCTCTGTCTCTCTGTCACCCTTTACTACATTGTGACCATAATCCACACCATTTTTTCAATCTCTAAAAATGTTGGACCAGACAACATAATTATAATCACCACTACACCTAATAACACATTCTTCTTTTGTTTTCCTTCATCATCCTTGACATCCATCTGGCTTTTGTTTATCTTCATGCTATGGCGAGACGGGTCGCGAAAAGGTCACTCTTAAATTAGCCTACTGGTATCTCCTACATACGTCTGCTGGCCTCTCGTATTTTTCATTAGTAAATGAATAAATTGGCTTAGCGCAGAAGGCTCTTCACAGCGCCGTTGTAATGTTTTCGTTGCCCTTCCCCTTTAATTATCATCATTTTAGGAGTATGTTGTTGCGAGGAATGGATGACGAAACGCAATGTCGGTATAACCAGGGAGTATAAGGGTAGATTGTATAAGGGGTTCTATCAGCCGAGCTACTGGTTATTAATGTTCGTAGTAGTTAATAGATTTCTAAATATTTATAGTTTTCATCATTGTATTCAGGCATTGAATTTCAAGTTTCAAATGGCATTGCCATGAACCGGCAAACAAATATTTGTCGTCTTCGTTTTTTATTTTCCTTAGTGCATATATTTTTATCTGCGGTATCTGTGCATTTTATATGCAGGTCGTCAATGGTGAATAGACCACCCTGATTCAGGATTAACTACATGTACATAAATTAATGTTTCATCAGAGATTTGAATGATATAGAAACATATAAATAAAGATACTTACCAGAGCTAGAACCACTATAACGGCTGCGGTGACGGTCAAGTACACAGATAACGATATATCCTCGTTCTGTAGATAAATCAGAAACAAAGAAATTACAGAGGTTACAAAAGGAAAGAAATTGTAAAAAGATGACCATCTAAATTCATGTAGACGTTCAACATTACTCTCTCTCTCTCCCTCTCTCTCTCTGTCTCCCTCTCTACTTCTATTACGCAATAATGAATATCTCTCTCTCTCTCTCTATCTCTCTCTCTCTCTTCTCTCATCACTCTTTAAACTCGTCATCCTTCACCCTCATCCTACATCCTCATGATGCTCCTAGATAATTTTTACCCCTATCTTCATCATTATGATGCACAACTAATTTCAGACTATAATTATAGCAGAACGTGCTTCCAACACTCTTCCAATTTGAATCCGTATCATACTGCAATGCACATTGTCCCTTTAACACATGTGAGTCTTTGATCTAAACAAATCATGCGTTGCGACACTGCAATTTTAATCAGCAATGCACATTTTGAATGCCCAGAATAATGGTTAGCGTTGGACGTCAAGTTCAGTGACGCAGTGTAACTTTGGATGAGGAGAGAGCAGCCTAATGGAAACACCCTTTTATTAGGCAAGTTACACAGTCGTAAAACTTGGCTTGGGTTGGGCAATGCTCGTGAAATGCCGTCGATTTTTTTTTTCTCTCCTCTATTATTCATGCCTGCACTTTCAGTGTAATAAAACGCAGGTATATTGTATGGTAGTAAACCCTTCTCTTCCACTGTAAAATTAGATTGCTTTAACCCCTTTACCCGTAACACATCTTCTGTACACACACTGCGTTTAAGGAATTAAAAATTGCAGGGTTACTTTTGGTGTAGAAAATGGATCCCGATATTGATTCGGGTTTAACATGTTTAAGGAGACATAACACTCTGTGAGACCCTGCCAAAAGAGGAGATGGATGGAGAGGAAGGAGAAGAGGGAGAGTGAGGCAAACAGGAAGACGTGAAAGATAGAAGGAGAGGAGGAAGCTGATGAGCAGAAAGATGGAAGAGGAAGATCAGAGGGAGGAGGAGGAGGAGGATTGAAGGGCCGAGAAAATAGGGGAAAGGAGATTGTGAAGAATGGGAAGGGTAGGATTGGGGAAATTAGAAAAGCAAAGACAGGTGGAAAAGAAGCAAGGAGAGGATAAAAGTATGAGAGAGGAGGATGAAAGTATGAGAGAGGAGGGGAAAGTGAAGGAGAGGAGGGTGGTGAGGGATAAGAAATACGAAAGGATAAGACAAAATATAGAAAAGGGTAACATAACAAGGAGTGCTTGGGGAGATCGAGGGACATGGTGATGAAGAGGGAGAAAACAAAAAAAATAATTATGTGGATGAGGAGAAGGAGGAAAATGAATCACTAACATTTCCACAGGGAAAAAGGAGGATGAAGGAAGAAGGAGAGGCTGGAGGAGGAACAGGAGAATATGGGGAGGAACAGGAGAGCAAAAGAGGAGGGGGTAACTTACGTGGTCACAGAATTGCTCCAAATTCGACCCACAGATGTTGGGTACTGTTTTGGCCACTAAAGGCATCACCGGCCCGGAGATGCTGGGGCTAGCCGTTGTTGTCATCATTACAGTGCTGTTGGTGTCTGGTGCCTCAACGAAACCTGCAACGAAAATAAAATCCGTTACTAAAGAATAATCAATTTAGAACATTATTATATCTTTATTTATATAGTCCGCTATTTTGAGAGCTATAGGAGGGCGTTAACACTAGGAGATAACGCCCTTTTGCCTCTGCGCAAATTAATATTAATGACAGACTTTAACAGAGTGCACAGTAAACCTTTTAATGTACTGTAAAGTATTTTCAAATAAAACAATTTAATAGCTTAGATTGATTAAAGCCTGTGCTTTCATCTAAACATTCAACTACGAGAAATCATAACAAATTCAAGATGTAATGAAGGGTTGTTGTTTGTAGGACATTTTGCGCCCCTGCACAAATACTCTGACGCCGCCCCTGGTACTATCAAAGCATGCGACGTGATGTAAATGACATGTCTTAATGTATAAGTGACGTGGTAGTCACATGATACATGGTGGAACAGGTGAGACATCGTGTCAAACATAGCTCAGTAATGGTGTCAGAATCTGAGCCATTCTAAAGGCTGGGCTCAGGTGCTACTAACATTTCAATTCGGAAGTGGTAGATGACCATTAGCCTTTCCCGCCAGGCATTTGTAT